>CM038679.1:58186399-58673343 GCA_021605205.1 Aegilops longissima
TATAACCCTCATCTTGAATCTGAGGTTTTCTTCTTCCTTTGCACAGTGGCAGCTTTAGGCAGATTGCTTGGGGTGCTCCTGCTGCCTTCATCTGAAGAGCTGGAGGGACTAGTGCCCTCACTCATGTTCACTGTTCCTCGACCTGTTACATTTGTCACTCTGAGTGCGATATCTTGACTGCTGACCTGTGAAGAGTTATAGATGAGGTAGAGTGGATGAGCATCACAAAATGCAGAGATTTTTGCAAAAAAATGACTCAAAAATTCAGTTTTAGTTTTCCACAGAGAGCATTTCGGATCAACCGATTTTCAAACTCGGTGATACCGAAGCAGTTTTGGAACCTAAAAAGATGAACTCGGTCAGACCGAGTCATAGTTCGGTGGCACCGAGACTGCTAGGGTTTCACAAAGTCCTAAAATCGGTCACACCGATTAGCGACTCTCGGTCAGACCAGTCTCACTAGTGCAATGGCATAAGCCAAATCGGTGGGACCGAGTTTTTCAACTCGGTGGGTCTGAGATGGTTTCAGCGGAAACCTAACCCTAAATTTTCAAATCAAAACTATTCTAAGGATTGCATTGATTGGATAGGAGTGTTTCAATCGTGGAAAGAATCAATAAGAACACAATGTCTTGAGAATCGGACGAGAAAGCACGGTGATCGAGTCCATACCCTAGTTCGGCGGAGACTCGCTATGGCGGCAGCGGTGGGGTTGATTTCCGTTGGCGGCGGAGACCAACAACGAGGGGCGGTGGCGGCGAGGAGACGATCCGGAGACCACGGAGGCAGAGTGAGCTATTCTTGCGGGCGAAGAGGTTGAAGAAATTTCAAATTTTGCCCGTGACTATATATAGCCGACCACATCGATGTGACCGAGTGGAACAACTCGGTGGCACCGAGATGCAAAGCGTATGCAGTTATTGCAACTCGGTGTGACCGAAGAGTTCAAATCGGTTGCACCGAGATTGAAAACCTAGATCGACTAAGTGATCTCGGTAAGACCGAAATGGAGGAATCGGTAAGACCGAGAATCACAAAGAAGTTTTGGAAGTTTAAGTCTATGACGAATCGGGGACTCCGAGTGCTCCTCACACAGAGTGGTTCCAATCTGACTTGATCAAATTTTGTGATGTAGCATGAACATAGTTTGACACGAGAAAAGCATAGATAGCTAAAGAAGGTTCTTAGGCATTCTTGTCCATCCACTTGGCCAAAGAAAAAGAAGCCAATCAATCAAAACAAAAAGTGGATGTCCTCGAATGAGTAAAGTATGCAACCCACATGCTCACACAATAAGATGGCAAATGAAATATGTGACAAAGCATGCACAACCAATTCTAGCATCTATCAAGCAATTGGCGATGACTAGGTCATCTATATATGAGCATATTGACTTAGGAGTCAAATGATAGACATTTGATCATAGGTCATACTCATCGTTTAAGCTCAAGTGGGCTTACCACTTTTACATAAAGCATTTATGTGTTCACATCATTAGAGTTGCTTTGACTCAATTTTTAGAGTTAAGCTCCCCCTAGATGTGAGATCCCCCCTTAGAGGGATGAACTAACCTTGGGTTTTGTCGATGATGACTTCATGTAGGTGTTGAAGATGTGGATGCTCAATGTTGATGTAGATCTTTTTGGAGCAATCCTTTGGAGTGAGTTGCACTTTCAATACCTACATGGGTTAGTCCCACAAGGAACAGACAAGTATATCCATAGACATAGAGTGATGCACACACAAAATGATGTCCATGAAATCATTAGGTTACCTTGTCCCTTGCCTTACCAACATGAGGTTTTGTGACTCCTTGAACTAGTGCAAGATATGGAAGTTGATTGCACTTGTCCTTGCCATAATGATATGAGTGAAATATGTTGGCGGAGTCACCCTCAAGAACTCTCTAGTTCTTGTTCTTCTGGATCCACATCATCTTGATGGGAATCCTTGGAGTTGTAGTTGTACTTGATGAGGTAGAACTTGACGTAGTCTTGGGAATCCACTTGACCGAGACCTTAGGTGCTACTTCAAATGCATCAATCTCTCCTTGAAGCTTATCTTTGCCCCTGTGGTCTTGTGGTGGAAGATCATCTTGTGCTTGTGTTCCCTTGAAGGAAGTAGGATCATACTTCTCTTGTTGAGGAACAAGCTTCGTCTTAGGGGTATTGATCTTCTTCCCACTCAACTCCATTGGCATTGAACTTTCGTTCAAAACCAACACTTTGATTCTTCCGGTGCCTTCCTTGCTTGCGTACAATTTCCTCGAATTGCTTACTCCCGGCAAGGCTCTTGTATACACCTTTCTCTATAATTCCCTTCAACAAGCTATTTTCTTGCTCAAGTGTAACTTGGCTAAGAGAATCATTAGTGGAATCAAGAGAACTACTAGAAGCAACAATATTGGATTTAGCATTGTTATTGTTACTACTAGAAGAAGAATCTTTCTTGTTCTTGTTACTAGACTTGACTTGAGGCATGTAAGTAGATAAGAGTAAACGCTTGGCAATGTACGAAGAACTTTTCTTACGGAGATCATCATTGATTGCTTTTAAGAACTCATGCTCTTGCTCAAGATTGAGCTTTTCAAAGCGTAACTTCTCATGAGACCTTAAAAGTTCTCGATGATCTTCAAAGATTGTTTCATGAGCTAACTTAAGAGTGTTTAGTTCTTTAGTTATACGCTCAATTTTCTCCTTATCATTGTCATTCGTTTCAACTTGATTAACATGATTAATTGACGTTTCATCATAGTATTCATCACTAGAGTTGTCAACAAGTAAATCATCATCACCTAGCAAGTCATCTTCATCAACATCAAAGTCAATATACTCGGGGTGTGTTACCTTAGGACCTTTAGGCCATGAAGCATCTACCAATTCCTTCATTTGGTGATTCAAATATGTCGTAGGAGTTGGTTGACACAAGTGCTAGACCAGCAACACCTTCATCTTGAGTATATTCGGAGTCGGACTGATAGCTTCTCTCGGAGTGATGGTCGGAGTCGGAGCCGGATACCCATTCACCAACATGAGCTTGATGTCTTCGTTTTGTGTAGCTCTTTGATGACTTGTCCTTTCTTTCCGAATCCTTGCTTCTCCGTGAGGATCTTTGTTCATAACGATCATCTCTACTCCTCCTCTCTCTTGGTGGTGATTCTTCTCTTCTACTTCTTCTTTTTGGAGAGTCTTCTCTTCTTTTGTAGGGTGCCGTACACTCATTGGAATAGTGTCTGGGTCTCCCACAATTGTAGCAATCTCGCTCTCGACTAGAAGATATTTTGTCATTGTAAGACCTTGACTTGGAGCTTCTTTCTTTGCTTCTACTCTTGTAGAATTTGTTGAAGTTCTTCACCATTAAGATCAATTCTTCATTGAAGGTTTGTTTCTCACTCGATGATGTGGGGGCTTCACTTGAGGCTTTGTAAGCACCACTTGACATGTTGTGAAGTTCCTCCTTATCCTTGAGTGACATCTCATGAGCAACAATTCTTCCAATAACTTCCGTTGGCTTGAGATCTTTGTAGTTTGGCATCATTTGAATCAATGTGCACACGGTATCATACTTTCCATCTGATGCTCTTAGGATCTTCTTGATGATGAATCTGTCGGTCATCTCTTCACTGCCTAAGCCGGCAATTTCATTTGTGATAAGTGCAAGCCTAGAGTACATTTCAGCAACACCTTCACCATCCTTCATTTTGAACTTGTCAAGCTGACTTTGGAGCACATCCAACTTGGATTCCTTGACGGATTCGGTACCTTCATGCATATCAATCAAAGTATCCCAAATTTCCTTTGCATTCTCAAGACGGCTGATTTTGTTGAATTCTTGGGGCACAATCCGTTGAAGATGATATCACAAGCTTGAGCGTTGTATTGCAACATCTTCAGTTCTTCCGCATTAGCTTCACGGTTCGGCTCTCTCCCATCAAAGAATTCACCTTGCAAGCCAATACAAATAATTGGCCAAACGGCGGGGTTATGTCCGAGAATATGCATTTTCATCTTATGCTTCCAACTAGCAAAATTAGTACCATCAAAGTAAGGACCTCTCGGTGATAATTTCCTCGCTAGACGCCATACTCTCCTAGGTTGTGAAACCAAGGCTATGACCACCAAAAGCTATGGAAATCAAAGCAAATGGAGACCAAGGCTCTGATACCACTTGTAGGACCTTGAAGTATGTCTAGAGGGGGGGTGATTAGACTACTTGACCACTTGAAAACTTAGCCTTTTCCCAGTTTTAGAGTTTGGCAGATTTTAGCTATCTTAGGACAAGTCAAGCAATCATCACACAATTCAAGCAAGCATGCAAAGAGTATATGAGCAGCGGAAATTAAAGCATGCAACTTGCAAGAAAGTAAAGGGAAGGGTTTGGAGGATTCAAACGCAATTGGAGACACTGATGTTTTTGGCGTGGTTCCGATAGGTGGTGCTATCGTACCTCCACGTTGATGGAGAGTTCAACCCACAAAGGGTAACGGTTGCGCGAGTCCACGGAGGGCTCCACCTACGAAGGGTCCACGAAGTAGCAACCTTGTCTATCCCACCATGGCCGTCGCCCACGAAGGACTTGCCTCACTAGCGGTAGATCTTCACGAAGTAGGCGATCTCCTTGCTCTTACAAACTCCTTGGTTCAACTCCACAATCTTGTCGAAGGCTCCCAAGTGACACCTAGCCAATCTAGGAGACACCACTCTCCAAGAAGTAACAAATGGTGTGTTGATGATGAACTCCTTGCTCTTGTGCTTCAAATGATAGTCTCCCCAACACTCAACTCTCTCTTATAGGATTTGAATCTGGTGGAAAGAAGATTTGAGTGGAAAGCAACTTGGGGAAGGCTAGAGATCAAGATTCATATGGTAGGAATGGAATATCTTGGCCTCAACACATGAGTAGGTGGTTCTCTCTCAGAAATGGTAAGTTGGAAGTGTAGGTTTAGTCTGATGGCTCTCTCCACGAATGAAGAGGAGGTGGAGGGGTATATATAGCCTCCACACAAAATCTAACCGTTACACACAATTTACCAATCTCGGTGGGACCGAATCAACAAACTCGGTCAGACCGATTTTAATAAACCTAGTGACCGTTCGTGTTTTCGGTGGGACTAATTTGCATCTCGATAGGACTGATATGGTTAGGGTTAGGGCATAACGTAATCTCGGCGAGACCGATTACACAAACTCGGTGAGACCGATTTTGGTAATTAGCTAACCAGAGAGTTGGTCAGGTAAACTCGGTGGGACCGATTTGCTCTTTTCGGTGAGATCGAAATGTTACAAAAGGGAAATAGAGAGTTTACATTGCAATCTCGGTGGGACCGATTCGCTCTTTCGGTGAGACCCAAAAGTTACGAAAAGGAAACAGAGAGATTACAATCCCATCTCGGTGAGACCGAGATCCCTATCGGTAGAACCGATTTGCCTAGGGTTTGTGGAAGTGGCTATGACATATGGAATCGGTGGCGCCGGATTGGAAAAATTGGTGAGACCGATTTTTGCTTTAGGTTTAGGTCATATGTGGATGTGAGAAAGTAGCTGAGGGTTTTGGAGCATATAACTAAGCACATGAAGCAAGAGGCTCATTAAGCAACACCTCATCCCTTCTTGATAGTATTGGCTTTTCCTATAGACTCAATGTGATCTTGAATCACTAAAATATAAAATGAAGAGTCTTGAGCTTTTGAGCTTGAGCCAATCCTTTGTCATTAGCATTTTGAGGGATCCACTTTCATCATCCATGCCATGCCATTCATTGAGCTTTCCTGAAATGTTCATCTTGGAATAGCATTAGCTCAATGAGCTATATGTTGTTATGAATTACCAAAACCACCTAGGGATAGTTGCACTTTCAACCACTCCATCTCCATCGCCTTCTCCGTCTTCGTCTCCGTCTCCTTCTCATTGTGCCCCCGTGTACCGTCGCCTCACTCGCCTCCTCCAGTACCACTATTCCCTCGCTAGCCGCTCCAACACCGACATCCTTCTCCCCCGTAAATCAAGCCCCCTTCCAAAATCCACCATGGCCGAACGCGAACCGCACAGCCTCCATATGAGTCGTGATTGGAGCAATATCCCCTGTGACATCCTCGACCTCTGTTGTTCGTGTATGGATATGTTGACCGCCCTGCGGCTGGCTGCATGCTCGAGGGACATGCACACGGCCATCGGCGAAGCGAGGCCTAAGCTTTTCAAGACACCCTGCTTGCTGCTATCTGGTCTTGCGAGATTGGCTCACCATGATACGGAGGCGTGCATGATACCCCTCGACTTCAATCCGATCTCCATTAGTTGAAACTTCTTTACATGTATGTAGTGTGTCGCTGTACATCATTTCCCTCGACGTCGATCCGATCACCATCGCCCGAAACTTCTTGGAAGGTATGTACTGGGTCGACATGAACTCCCACTGGATGGCTGCCTTCAGAGAAGACGGTAAAAAGTTGGTGCTCGTGAACTTCTAGACCTCGCATGAGATTATCCTTCCTCCGTTGGATTATATAGAGTATTACCATCGCGGTCAAAGTCATCTAGATTACTACGTCAGTTGGACGGACCTTGTTTTGCAGAAGATTGTAATCTGCCAAGTGCCCACACGACATGCGAATTACGCAGACTTCAAGCTAATTGCCTTGTTCGACCGCGGACTCGCCTATCTTTACGCCGGTGCCTTCTTTAGCTGGAGACAACTCGGCTCGCGGTGGATCATCGTCAAAGCTGATACACACTTCGTGATGCTATTGAACACAATGGCATCATCTCGCGATCGACAAAGCAGATGGCACCACGTATTCTTTGGGACGGCGCGTGTAAGTTGTTTCCATCTCGGGTTAATGATGGCGCCATGACACTGTTTGAACTTTTTGTGATGATTGTCATATCCTGTTTGAGCAGAATTTGAGTAGAACTATGGCAATATATTAGAGACGCCAGTAAATCAGCTATATTTGGAATGAGTTAATTCATGCGATTGTGACCATGTCATTACAGCCAATTTGTACCTGAATAATCAAGCAGTTAGGAATATATGGATATTATCCTTATTTTACAGTAAATCTATATACTACTACTAAATATGAGTGTGTATCAATGGCCATGTTAGTTTCCTCATTTTCATGATGTAGAAACATGCACCAAACTGTTGGTTTCATCTAACCATACATTAGGGAAGTAAATGTGCATATGGAGAACTCTATATTTGGAAGTAGTGGAATCTGCAATGCTTACCATGTGTACATACCTATATTAGCCCTTGACAAATCAATGGCTAGAATAATATCCTCACAAAAATTTTGCCCACAGAACACGAGTATATAACAATGCATGGTATGTTAGTTACCTTGAAGAATTTGTTTGTGAGGACAGAACATGATTACATAACATGCATGACATGCTAGTTTCCTGTGAAGAATCGATTGCGAGATAACATGAGTATAACCATGCATGGCACTTCTATATTTTTGGACCCAGTATACATTTCCCTGTATTTTCCTCCCAGTTCCAACAGGGACATATCAATGTTGTTTCTTGCATTATCCTACTCATAATCTGAACAATGCTGATCTTACATTAACAATGTCTGTCCTTTTTGATATGATACAGTGTCCCTATAGTTACTGCCCTTTGTAATCACACCACCTTTGCCAAAAACAGGGAAGCACAACTGGTTCCTTGCTCGATCAGACGACGGCAAAAGACTGATGATCATTCAAACACATGAGCTGGAAAAGTTATATTGCAAAAACCCCACTGTATACAAGCACCGTGTAATACGTGAGTATCCGGACAGTGGCTGGTACGTCTATGAGCAGGATACCAGCTTGTTGGGTCCTTTAGGATTTTTATTTGGAGGCGGGTAAACAGCCTTGGTTCACACTCTCTGTTTCTCGGACTCAATTATCCGATTAACTAGGAGATCACTGTTGGCAAGGACCTTGATGGCAGAGAGGCTCTGTTTGCTATGGAAAATTGTGTCTACACGGTGAGCCCTAGGAGTTCGGGAGCAAGCTCCCCTGATTGTTAACGATACAACCTGCAGCCAAAAGAAGGTGAGAATGACAAAGGCATCCGGATTAACTTTGATCCTTGGATGTATCAATTACGACAGGCAGTGATGTGGTTCAAGCCTTCAGGTTGATAGGTAATTCTGTTGTTGCATCGAAGGGTGGAATCTTGGTGTCTCCGGATCCTTTGATCGCTGAAGCGGGGCTGCAAATTATGATGGTGTTGGATCATCTCTTCTAATGACTTTGTTGTCTTTGCTGCTGGTTCTAGATGGGTAGTTCTTTCTTTTGTTATGCATATTCCTTGTCATTTGGTCATCCTCGTCTATGTCACTCTTTCTATGTAATAGTTGTACATTTAGAATGTCATTCTTATGCGGATCACGAGAGTCCGAGTCTTTGCTGCAGATGGGTGCGTTTTGGTGGTGTAGCAAGACTTCTTATGAACTATCATGTCTTGCTATTTATGTCGATAGTAGTCACTAGTCGGTGTTTGAATGTTGTATATATCGTTGTTTCAAACTGTTTATTGTCTCGAACTCTTGGTGGGCTAAATGAGGGCATCACCATTCTCCGAAGTTCGAGTATATCTCCTTTTTCAAGTTATATAATTTGAGCTCACTATCTTTTCGATGATGTACACTTGTTTGGGCGGTGAGGTGTCGTTGAATATGGGCGAGTAGTAACGCAATGCCAAACAGGTCAATTATGACTCTCAGGCGGGCTCTCAAAAGATCCTGAAAAAAAGGCCGGGCTCTCCAAAAAAGAAAGAATAAGGACTCTTAGGCCGACATGTGGGCGCCACCGGTGTTTTCATGCGCTTGCGCACCGAGAGCATATTGTCGCGTGCTCGAAATTCATGCTACCTTTTCATCCCAGTCTCCCGCCCCTCCCCCACCTCCGGAATCTTGATTCCTACTCCAGTTCCCCCAAATCCCCCTCCTGTATTCCATGTACTCAAACGCACTATCATGTCGCCGGTCAACGAGGATCTCCAAGCCGGAGATCCTGAGGTCCGTCCTGCCTTCAGTCGCTGCATGCTGTCACTCAACAGTGGCATGGCGGCGCTTGACGACCAGTT
This sequence comes from Aegilops longissima, assembly GCA_021605205.1. Lineage (NCBI taxonomy): Eukaryota > Viridiplantae > Streptophyta > Magnoliopsida > Poales > Poaceae > Aegilops > Aegilops longissima. The sequence continues at coordinate 58,195,486 of CM038679.1, forward strand.
TGCCGGCAAAGTGCTGATGGTAACCATCAATGGCGACCGGCCTCCTGTCTCACCGGACGACCTTGTCAAAGCTCTTGGCATTGCGCACGACATCCAAATAAGTGACTTGCTCATCAAAGTCTGTCCGCCACCGGCTGATTTCTTCGTCGAGTTCGGATAACTTTCATTGCGATCGTGTGTTTGAATCTTCCCGGCGTTTGTTCTGCGATGGCGCGCTGGTGAGCTTTGATCGGTGGCACCCAGGATGGGGCTCGGTGCCCTCTGAGCTTGAGTTTTTAACAAAGCTTACCTTCCATGACATGCCTCGACGTGCTTGGAACAGCGAGTCCATGAACGAGCTTATCAACGACCTTGGAGGTGAGCTCGTAAGTATGTTTGTTCCTCCAGACAGCTGGGCTCTAACGGTTATGGCATGGATGAAGAAGTCGTCCACCATACCGAAGGTGATTGGTGTTGAGATACCAGTGCAGGAACCGGGGTTGTACTATTCATCGCCACCAAGGTCGCCGTGGACCACGTTAGGGATGTACCTGTATCGAGTGTTCGTGCATGTCGAAGAAGTGGTCAATCCATCAATCGAAGTCCTGCCGCCGCCGCTGGTGCCAGGGTCCGACGACGACGTCCATTACAGGAGTCAACGTCAGACTTTCCCCGTGTTGCTCGGAACGATGGATGGCACAGGGCCTACTCCATCGTGCGGCGGAGGCCACTGCTTCTTTGGGAGAAGAGGCAGGGCTGGCTGCCTGGATGTGCTCTAATTTGAGGTAACAACTGAATCTTGTCAGATAGTACTAGTTAAATCTGAGCTATGGGTCTAAAGCACTGATATGCCAGTACATTTGATTGTGACCTGTTCTAATTTTGTACCTGAACTTTTTTAGAAAGGGATGTACGTCAACTTAATGTGCTAGCGAGCGTATTGTGTTGTCATGCATTTTCTTTGCACAACATTCAAGATATTTCCCGTCATTTATAAAGGCGATGAACCATCATGTACGACTTCGTTGGTTTCAACATAGCCCTTCCCGTAGCGATCCTTGCTTCCATCCCGATTGTGCCGCTGCGTGAAATTTTTGTATGCAAGTTCGATGTGCTATGATGTTCTATATGATTGTGTCAACTATATAAGTTTTCTTGAGCATCAGCAATGCATATGGCTGAAAGATGTATTTACGAGCATCGACCGATGGGTCTCTCTCTCTCTCTCTCTCTCTCTCTCTCTCTCTCACACACACACACACGCGCGCGCACTGTCGGGACCCCGATCCTAAGTCACACCGATCTAGCATGTAACACATCATATCACTTTGCGGCCTCACGCACGGTATTCCCCACGGGTGTCACCTTACCATGGCCCGGAACCGTTTGCGCCTTTTGGCTCACGTATATGATAGTGTCGCTAGCATCCATATGACAGAGAACCCGGGCCGACATGACTAGTCATGAACCCAAAGTGGCACTAACCTATGCGGACAGGCATACATGAATCACATCGAGCATGTCGGTCATCAACGTATGAATTCGGGCTATAGCACTGGGCTAACAGGACTCCGGTATCCCGGGCTGTAGCAGGCTAGGTAGGACTCGAATATCACCGTGACATTTCCCGAAGGAGACAGACATAGGAACGAAGTGAAACACATGCCGCCAGTCAAGTGTCCAAGCAGTAGTGCTGGGCTAGCGAGACTCCGTGAACCGGGCTGTAGCGGACTACTATCGCTCGAAAGCACGAGACTACATTTCCCCATAAGAGAGGCTACCAAGGATAAACAACTAGGTTGTCGGATCCCACACATAGCAATACAAGTTACACGTACGCCTAACACGCAAGTATGTGCTGTACAACATGGCATCACAACATAACGCAAACTCATATAGTTAAAGGCTCAGAAGAGCCACATAGCAATAAATACAACCAGGGGTCACATGACCCATCAGACAGAGCATACAAGCAACAAGCGGAAGCATTACATGTCTGAGTACAGACAACTACAAAAGAAAAAGGCTGAGAAGCCTGACTATCTACAAGACCCTCCCAAGGGTACAAGATCGTAGCTGAGGTAACAAGCTACTCGTCGAAGTCCAAGCGGAACTACTAGTAAGACCGAAGCCTCCACTGCAAAAACATAAATAAAGCAACGTGAGTACAAAGGTACTCAGCAAGACTTACATCAGATCCTATTATACATGCATTAGTATCAAGAAGGTAATGTGGAGTTTAGTTGCAGCAAGCCAGCTTTGACTCTGTGGCTATCCTATTCTACGACTACCAAAACTCTTTTGAGGTGATATGGCGCACACGAGTCCACTAGTCACCACACAATACACTACTATGGATTCATCCCCGTCTCCATACGAGAAGGCCATCCATAGCACTCACACTTGTCTTGAGCATTTTAGAGTATCCACTTCAAGTTGTCTATGTACCACGTAAGCATCCAAGAAGCCCATAACCGAGGACACGGCTATTCGAATAGATCATGATAACCTGCGGGGTGTACTTCTTCACACATGCTCTCACCACTTATCACCATGTACACGTCATGTACCTCGGCAACCTTCAAGCGGAAGCTTTGGCGAGGTGTCGGCCACGACCGACTAACCACACAAGACTCTAGCCTGGTTTATCGCCTATTCGGGTTCCATCCGCAAGGAGATCCGGCCGGGGTGTCGCTCACGGCCCCAAACGATGTGTGCAGGGTTCCCGAGCCCACCATCCGGGTGCCACTCGGTACACCAGGCCACGTGTGCCTAGTCTGTCCCAAGCCCACCCTGCCGAGTGCCACTTGGTAGGAAATTAGCACTACCTACAAACACCAGAAACTAGTTGCGACTCCTGGAGAGAGATCAAGTTGGTTAATAAGTCGAGAGGGCTTGGAGCGCCCGGAGCCCAATGTGTGGTAGTATCGAGTCATTGGACGACATACATAGAACTCGATGCTTAAGGACGGTTCGGTGAGACAACCCACCATGTACTCCTACATGGCCTCTCACCGCTACCTTTACCAAATCGTGTTCACACACTTCACTCTCGACATCGAACATATCGTAACACTCCAATTCATTCCCAATGATTCAGACTGACACAACTCTAAGCAATAGCAGGCATAGCATGGTAGGAACACAACATGGCTCAATCAACTCCTACACATGCTAGTGGGTTTCAACTATTCTTGTGTGGCAATGACAGGTCATGCAGAGGAATGGGTTCAACTATCGCAGCACAAAGTAGCAGATGAATCGTTGTTATCCTAATGCAATAACTGAGAGCACGAGCAAGAAAGTAGGATTGTATCGGAATGAACAAGGGGTTTGCTTGCAGGTAAATCAACAAGGAGGCACTGCTTCACGATGTGTACTCTCGAGCACTTTCGAGCTGGACCTATCGAGAAGGAGCAGTGCCAACAATCAATACACAAGCATATGCAACAATATGATGCATGAACATGGCATGTAGATGTGATGCTGTTTGAGCTAATGCAGCTAGAGTACATTTGGTTGAAGTCCATTTGAACCAAAGATTCAAATGCAACTCCAACTTAAGCTCTTATAAATGCCATTTACATGTTTTCACTTATACAGCATGTATAAGTTGGTTTGTCATGCATGAAACTAGTACATATGGAAAGATTGCATTTTTCTGATAATTTTTCATATATATATATTATTTCAATATGAGCTACGGTTGAATTTCTATGATTTTTTGAAGTTTTGAATATATTCTGGAATTTCCTGATTTATTTTAATACCAGAAAATCAAATCTGCGTCGACCTCAAGTAAGCATGACGTCAGCAAGTCAACTGCGGCTGGCTGGGGTCAAACCTGACGTGTGGGGTCCACACGTCATTGTCATAGTTAGTTAACAGAGTTAATTAGCTGCTAATCTAATCCTAAACTAAAAACTAACAGGGCCGGGCCCCACATGTCAGCGTCACGAGGGGGGGCTTAGTTAGCGGGGGTTGACCGGTCAATCCCGCCGGCGTTGAGCCGCCGGCGAGGCCGAACGCGGCGGAGGCTCGGGATTATCGCTCCGGCGACCATCCGGGCGGCGGAGACCATCTCCGAGGAGCTGGTGCTCGCGCGCATCCAGTGGGGCAGGCGGGAGGAGCCGGGGAGGCCGGAGCTCGCCGGAGCAGAGCTGCGGCGGCGGCCGGGCTTCGGGCTCGAGCGGTAGAGGGCTGGAGGGCACGGGAGGCCACCGAGGCTCGGCGGCACCTCGCGGCACCAGGAGCACATTGGCGCGCTTCGGTTGCGGGCTGCGGTGGCGGCGGCGGCGGCGACATGGGCGGCGAGGAAACTCGGCCGTGAAGGGGATGGAGCTATGGGGCGCAAAAGCGAGGGGAGAAGAGGGGTTCGGTGGCGGAGCTCACCGCGGATCCGGTGGCACCTTCAGCGGGCTCGGGGGAGGCCAGACGGCGGCGTGGCGGCGAGGACGATCTCCGGCGACCGGAGGTGAAGACGGCGTCGATGGAGGCGCTCCAGGGCTTCCCGCGTCTCGCGGCTTGGCATAGAGGAAGAGGGCAATGTGGCGAAGCTTTTGGATTTGAAGAGAGGGCGAGGGGGAGGTGGTGGCCGCGGCAATGGCGTGCGGTGGCGACGGTGGCGTTCGGGTGCTTGCGGGGGAGGGCGAGAGAGAGGAGGGGAGAGGACTGGGGAGAGGAGAGCGGTCGGGCGGCGTGGCGTCGTCCGGAGCATCGAGGCGACGAGGGGAGGCCAGCAGGCGTGGCGTGGCGGATCTTGTGCACAAGGCTGGGCGCGCGGCCCTGCCCTCCTCTGGCGCGAGGAAGGGACGATCAAGGCTGGCCCTGGGCTGGGCCAGCTGGGCCGCACAGGGAGGTAAGCCCTGGTAGGGTTTTTTCCCTTTTGTTTAATTTTCTATTTTTCTGACATTTGTTTTGATTTAAATAACATACTAAACCATTTTATTTTCTTATGCCAATTTTTGTAGGAGCTATTTATATTATTCCAGAACTCCTCAACAACTAGCATAATTTTTGGATATATATTATATATATAACATATATATATCCAAGGCAAATATTTACTGCATTAATCCAAATGGCCAAAAATAAATACCTCTGAGCTCCCAAAAATATTAGTTGGAATTCTACTCTGACCAATATTTTTAGAGAAAACAGGAACATTTTCTTGGGCCAAATTGAAGCAATTTTTATTTGGGTCATTTCCAAAAATGATTCTGAGGGTTTCACAAATCCCCATTTCAAATTTAAATGAAATTTAAACATGATGCACAAATGACCAGCTAGTCTAGGTCATACCAGAACTAAGGATGTGACAACTCGCCCCCACTTGAAAGAATCTCGTCCCGAGATTTTGGGGTCGACGGAAAGAAAGCGGGGTACTCCAGTCGAAGACGATCTTCTCGCTCCCAAGTAGCTTCTCTCTCAGAATGATGAGACCACGAAACCTTGAGAAACTTGATGTTCTGACGTCGGGTAACACGCTCTGCTTGATCAAGAATGCGAACAGGGTACTCTCGATAGGTGAGGTTATCTTGGAGATCAAGCGTTTCGTGGTCCACTCTGCGGATGGGACCCGAGAAGCAACGCCTGAGTTGAGAGACGTGGAAGACATCATGAACTCGAGAAAGATGTGGGGGTAGTTCCAACTGGTAGGCAACCTCTCCTCGTTTAGCGAGAATGCGAAAGGGACCAATGTAACGAGGAGCCAACTTGCCCTTGATACCGAAACAATGGGTACCCTTTAGAGGTGTAACCCGAAGGTAAGCCTTGTCGCCAACTTCATAAGCCACTTCCTTATGACGACGGTCATACTGGCTCTTTTGACGAGATTGGGCTGTTTTCAAATTCTCACGAATGATGCGAACTTGCTCTTACGCCTCTGGATCATGTCCGGTCCAAAGAGTTGTCTTTCACCGGTTTCTGACCAGTTCAAAGGTGTTCGACATCTTCGTCCATAGAGAATCTCAAAAGGAGCTTTCTTGAGACTGGATTGGTAGCTATTGTTATAAGCAAACTTCGGCGAAAGGAAGGCATTTCTCCCAATCCATACCGAATGAGATAGCATAGCTCTAAGCATGTCTTGAGAATTTGGTTGACCCTTTCCACGACCACTCGACCGAGGATGGAAAGCGGCTTGAAGGAAAGATGGGTTCCCATGGCAGTTTGGAAACTCTCCCGAAATGAGAAGTGAAAAGACTGCGCCACGGTCTGAATTGATCTCTAGTGGAACACCATGAAGTGACACTATTAGAAATGTATAAGTCAGCGAGCTGACTAGCGGTGATACTCTCTCGAGCAGGAAGGAAGTGCGCCACTTTGGAGGCGATCAATGACTACGAAGATAGCATTATTCCCTTTCTTGGTCACAGGAAAGCGGTGCTGAAATCCATACCAACTTTATCCCATTTCCACTCAGGAATGGCTAAAGGCTGAAGGGTTCCAGCAGGCCTTTGATGCTCTGCCTTAACGCAACGACAAACGTCGTAGTTAGCAATGAACTGAGCGATTTCTCTCTTCATCCTAGTCCACCAGAACCTCTGGCGTAGGTCCTGATACATCTTAGTACTACCGGGATGAATCGTGAGAGGAGATTCATGCGCCTCCTTAAGAATCAATTTTCGCAGATGTTGATTCTTGGGAACCACCAAGCGGTTTTCAAAGAAAACAACACCACGATCATCCATAGAGAAACATCCACCAACTCCCTTCTTAATGTTTCTCTTGATCCGGGAAATTCCCGTATCCTGCTTTTGAGCGGCGATAATCCGATCCTCAAGGTCAGGTTTTGCCACCAAGGTAGAAAGGAATCCGTGAGGAGCAATGTGAAGGTTTAGCCTACAAAATTCCTCATGGAGAAAAGGTTGGCCCTGCTGCAACATGAGATTGTTGCAATAGGATTTACGACTTAGCGCATCAGCCATGACATTGGCTTTGCCTGGGGTGTAGGTAATCCCTAGATCATAATCTGTGATTAACTCCAACCAACGTCTTTGCCTAAGGTTCAAATCTGGTTGGGTGAAGATATACTTGAGACTCTGGTGATCGGTGTACATCTCGCAACGTTTACCAAGAAGGTAGTGTCGCCAGGTCTTGAGTGCATAGACTACGGCTGCAAGCTCTAAATCATGTGTGGGATAATTCTCCTCATGTGGATGCAACTGACGAGATGCATAGGCAATCACATGACAATCCTGCATAAGAATGCAACCTAGTCCTTGTCGTGAGGCGTCGCAGTAGATAATAAAGTCTTTAGTGAAATCCGGTGGCACAAGTATGGGAGCAGAAGTCAGGCGTCTTTTCAGTTCCTGAAAACTGTACTCACACTATGGGGACCACTCAAACTTTTTATCTTTCTTGAGAAGTTCCGTGAGGGTTTTAGCTACTTTGGAGAAGTTTTCAACAAAGCGGCGACAATAGCTGGCTAGACCAAGGAAACTCCTATCTTGTTTAACTGTTTCAGGTGGAGTCCAATCAAGAACGGCCTGAACTCTCTCGGGATTGACAGCAATGCCCTTACCAGAGATTACGTGGCCTAGGTAGGTCACTTCTGGCAACCAAAATTCACACTTGGAGAACTTGGCATAAAGGCGGTGCTCTCTGAGTTTTTCTAACACAAGTCTAAGATGTTCGGCATGCTCTTCCTCGTTCTTCGAGTAAATAAGAATATCATCGAGGTAAACCACGACGAACTTATCTAGGTACTCCATGAAGATCGAGTTCATCAAGCGGGAGAATGTAGCTGGAGCATTGGTTAGACCAAAGGACATGACGGTGTACTCGTACTGGCCATAACGAGTGACGAAGGCTGTCTTAGGAATGTCCCCGCTTCTGATCTTGATTTGGTGGTAGCCTAACCTCAAATCCATCTTGGAAAAGACTGAGGATCCAGCGAGCTGATCATACAGGTCGATGATCCTGGGGAGCGGATACTTGTTCTTTATCGTGACCAAATTAACGGGACGATAATCTACAACCATCCGGTCCGTACCATCCTTCTTCTTGACGAAGAGGACGGGCAAGCCAAGGAGAAGAACTAGGACGGATGAAACCCTTTTGCAAGGACTCATCAAGTTGTTTCTTAAGCTCGGCTAGTTCTAAGGGTGCCATCTTGTAAGGTCTCCTAGAGATTGGAGCTGTTCTGGGATAAGATCTATGAGCGAACTCTACATCTCATCGGTGGAATACTGGCAGTTCCTCTGAAAGACATCCGGAAAGTCACGGACTACGGGATATCTTCAAGGTGCGGAAGAGGGCTGGCATTAAGAGAATAGAGTTGGCGCTTTGCAACTCTGGTGGAGACGGTGACTATCTTGCCGGATGGGTGTGTAAGCTGAGCAGATCTTGTGTAACAATCAATCTTGGCATGATGAGCTGTCATCGACCCATACCCAAGATGATGTTAATATCGAGGACTTGAGGGCTATAAGTGATGCAAGAAATACAAGTCTATCAACAAGGATTTCATTACCATGGCTGATTACGGTGGTCTGCCATCTAGACCACGGGTTTGGATTTCAAGCGGAGTTGGCATGTCACAAAATGACATGTCGTGCAACGAGCATAGCCTTCAGAGATGAAGGAGTGAGATGCTCGATGTCGAATAGAACCGAAGCTGGATGGCGGTTGACAAGGAGTGTACCAAGAACGACATCCGGATCATCATAAGCGTCTTTAGGCGAGACGTGATGCACACGTCCACGTTCGATGGGGCTGACTTGACATCGATCATCTTGCGTGATGGCTTAACACAGCCAACAGTCTTCTCGGGCTGGGGTGCAACATAAGCGATGCGAGAGCGATCCGTGCATAGTGTCCTGGCTCTCCGCATATGAAGCAAGTCCCTGAAGTTGGACGTGGACCCGTATTGACAAGCGGTCTACCAACAGGCTTGGGTGGAGCATACTGCTGAACTGGGTGAGGCGCCACATAAGATGGCCTCGGTGAATATCCGGGTGGAAGAGCAGAGTTCGGAATCCAAATCCAGCGCTTCTGCGAACTAGAACCGGAGGAAGAAACCAAATCACGGTTGTGCTTACGAGACTCCTCGTAAGTGAGCTGAGCTGTCTCTGCATTAATGGCCTTGTTCACAAGAGCTTGGAATGTATCACAATGATGTAGGTGGAGATCACGACGCAACTTGGGGTTGAGACCCTTCCGAAACCTAGCCTGCTTCTTGGCGTCCGTGGACACTTCTTCTGTAGCATAGCGGGCAAGGTTCTCAAACTCTCTGCTGTAAGCATCAACAGCCATCTTACCCTGGGAGAAACTACAAAACTCTTCTCTCTTGCGATCGATGAGGGCTTCAGGAATGTGATGCTCGCAAAAAGCCTCAGTGAAATCTCTCCAGGTAGGAGTCTGACCAGCTGGAAGCATAGCCTCATAGTTCTGCCACCAAAGACTAGCATGACCTTCCAGGTGGTATGCAGCATAGGTGACCTTGTCACTTTCAGCTACGTTCGCAGAACGGAGCTTGCGTGTGATACTACCGAGCCAGTCATCGGCATCGAGTGGATCGATGGAATGATGAAAGGTAGGTGGGTGCAAGCGAATGAAGTCATGAATGGTGGCAGACCCTTTGAACTGATGTGCGGTATTCTCCTCGATACGTGCCAACAAGCGGTTAGACTCACGCTTGTTTCTCTCCATCTCTAACATAAACTCTGCCAATGAAGGCTGGTCGGGAGGATCCTCATCCCTACCATCTCCGTGGTTCTAGCTACAAGCAACAGAACTTCGCTTAACTGATGACATCCTGGGAAACGAAACCAAGGACGGAATCAACATCACTACATACTGAATAATGTAGGACACAGAAATTAGTAACTCTCGAACTCCTGGGGAAATTTCGGCAACATAACGGCAGTAAAATGCTCAGAATGAGACATTCTGCAAAATATGGGGTAGCACCATACTCAACATCATCATTCAAAGGTTCTGGGATAATACTAAACAGGCTACACCGAAGGTACTCGAAAACTGGGGTATGACTCTGATCAACTAAACCTAAGAGACTACGGAGTAGTAACACGTGATCCTGATAGACAGAAGAGAAAGCCTAGTTCCTTAACCCCGTAGGAAAGATAGGACGACTCAGATCAGAAGGGCATGAGATATAAGGAGTAAAAAGAGCCTTACGTTCCCTTCCACAATCAATTCCCCTACATAACTAAAGCATTTCTAGACTCAACTTCGACCAGGTTGGCTTGGAGATCCTACACGCAGTCAGGCTCTGATACCTAAGCTGTCGGGACCCCAATCCTAAGTCACACCGATCTAGCATGTAACACATCATATCACTTTGCGGCCTCACGCATGGTATTCCCCACGGGTGTCGCCTTACCATGGCCCGGAACCGTTTGCGCCTTTTGGCTCACGTATACGATAGTGTCGCTAGCATCCATATGACAGAGAACCCGGGCCGACATGACTAGTCATGAACCCAAAGTGGCACTAACCTATGGGGACAGGCATACATGAATCACATCGAGCATGTCGGTCATCAACGTATGAATTCGGGCTGTAGCACTAGGCTAACAGGACTCCGGTATCCCGGGCTGTAGCAGCTAGGCAGACTCGAATATCACCGCGTGACATTTCCCGAAGGACGGACATAGGAACGAAGTGAAACACATGCCGCCACCAAGTGTCCAAGCAGTAGTCTTTGGGCTAGCAGGACTCGTGAACCGGGCTGTAGCGGACTACTATCGCTCAGAAGCACGAGACTACATTTCCCCATAAGAAAGGCTACCAAGGATAAACAACTAGGTTGTCGGATCCCACACATAGCAATACAAGTTACACGTACGCACAACATGCAAGTATGTGTTGTACAACATGGCATCACAACATAACGCAAACTCATATAGTTAAAGGCTCAGAAGAGCCACATAGCAATAAATACAACCAGGGGTCACATGACCTACCATACAGAGCATACAAGCAACAAGCGGAAGCATTACATGTCTGAGTACAGACAACTACAAAAGAAAAAGGCTGAGAAGCCTGACTATCTACAAGACCCTCCCAAGGGTACAAGATCGTAGCTGAGGTAACAAGCTACTCGTCGGAGTCCAAGCGGAACTACTAGTAAGACCGAAGTCTCCGCTGCAAAAACATAAATAAAGCAACGTGAGTACAAAGGTACTCAGCAAGACTTACATCAGATCCTATTATACATGCATTAGTATCAAGAAGGTAATGTGGAGTTTAGTTGCAGCGAGCCAGCTTTGACTCCGTGGCTATCTGTTCTCGACTACGAGAACTCTTTTGAGGTGATATAGGCGCACAGAGTCCACTAGTCACCACACAATACACTACTATGGATTCATCCCGTCTCCATACGAGAAGGCCATCCGTAGCACTCACACTTGTCTTGAGCATTTTAGAGTATCCACTTCAAGTTGTCTATGTACCACGTAAGCATCCAAGAAGTCCATAACCGAGGACACGGCTATTCAATAGATCATGATAACCTGCAGGGTGTACTTCTTCACACGCTCTCACCACTTATCACCATGTACACGTCATGTACCTCGGCAACCTTCAAGCGGAAGCTTTGGCGAGGGTGTCGGCCACGACCGACTAACCACACAAGACTCTAGCCAGGTTTATCTCCTATTCGGGTTCCATCCGCAAGGAGATCCGGCGGGTGTCGCTCCGGACCCCAAATGATGTGTGCAGGGTTCCCGAGCCCACCATCCGGTGCCACTCGGTACACCAGGCCACGTATGCCTAGTCTGTCCAAGCCCACCTCGCGGGTGCCACTTAGTAGAAAATTAGCACTACCTACAAACACCGAAACTAGTTGCGACTCACGGAGAGAGATCAAGTTGGTTAATAAGTCGAGAGGGCTTGGGCGCCGAGCCCAATGTGTGGTAGTATCGAGTCATTGGACGAAATACATAGAACTCGATGCTTAAGGGCGGTTCGGTGAGACAACCCACCATGTACTCCTACATGGCCTCTCACCGCTACCTTTACCAAATCGTGTTCACACACTTCACTCTCAGCATCAGAACATATCGTAACACTCCAATTCATTCCCAATGATTCAGACCTGACACAACTCTAAGCAATAGCAGGCAAAACATGGTAGGAACACAACATGGCTCAATCAACTCCTACACATGCTAGTGGGTTTCAACTATTTACTGTGGCAATGACAGGTCATGCAGAGGAATGGGTTCAACTATCGCAGCACAAAGTAGCAGATGAATCGTTGTTGTCCTAATGCAATAACTGAGAGCAGGAGCAAGAAAGTAGGATTGTATCGGAATGAACAAGGGGGTTTGCTTGCCTGGTAAATCAACAAGGGAGGCACTGCTTCACAGACAGGTACTCTCGAGCACTCTCCAGAGCTGGACCTATCGAGAAGGAACGGTGCCAACAATCAATACACAAGCATATGCAACAATATGATGCATGAACATGGCATGTAGATGTGATGCTGTTTGAGCTAATGCAGCTAGAGTACATTTGGTTGAAGTCCATTTGAACCAAAGATTCAAATGCAACTCCAACTTAAGCTCTAATAAATGTCATTTACATGTTTTCACTTATACAGCATGTATAAGTTGGTTTGTCATGCATGAAACTAGTATAGATGGAAAGATTGCATTTTTCTGATAATTTTTCATATATAAATTATTTCAATCTGAGCTACGGTTGAATTTCTATGATTTTTTGAAGTTTTGAATATATTCTGGAATTTCCTGATTTATTTTAATACGAGAAAATCAAATATCGTCGAAGATCGTAAGCATGACGTCGACAAGTCAACCGCGGCTGGCTGGTCAAACCCGCGTGTGGGGTCCACACGTCGGTGTCATAGTTAGTTAACAGAGTTAATTAGCTGCTAATCTAATCCTAAACTAAAAACTAACAGGGCCGGGCCCCACATGACAGCGTCACGAGGGGGGGGGGCTTAGTTAGCGGGGGTTGACCGGTCAATCCCGCCGGCGTTGAGCCGCCGGCGAGGCCGAACGCGGCGGAGGCTCGGGATTGTCGCTCCGTCGACCATCCGGACAGCGGAGACCATCTCCGAGGAGCTGGTGCTCGCGCGCATCCAGTGGGGCAGGGGGAGGAGCCGGGGAGGCCGGAGCTCGCTGGAGCGAGCCAGCGGGCGGCGGCCGGAGCTCGGGCTCGAGCGGAGAGGGGCTGAGGGCAGGGAGGCCACCCGAGGCTCGGCGGCACCCTCGCGGCACCGGGGAGCACATTGGCGCGCTTCGGTTGCGAACTCACGGTGGCTGTGGCGGCGGCGGCGACATGGACGGCGGCGAGGAACTACGGCCGTGAAGGGGGATGGAGCTACGGGGCGCAAAAACGAGGGGGAGAAGAGGGGTTCGGTGGCGGAGCTCACCGCGGATCCGGTGGCACCTTCAGCGGGCTCGGGGGAGGCAAGACGGCGGCGTGGCGGCGAGGACGATCTCCGGCGACCGGAGATGAAGACGGCGTCGATGGAGGCGCTCCAGGGCTTCCCGCGCCTCGCGGCTTGGCGTAGAGGAAGAGGGCGATGTGGCGAAGCTTTCGGACTTGAAGAGAGGGCGAGGGGGAGGTGGTGGTCGCGGCAATGGCGCAAGGTGGCGGCAGTGGCGTTGGGTGCTCAAGGGAGGGCGAGAGAGAGAGGAGGGGAGAGGACTGGGGAGAGGAGAGCGGTCGGGGCGGTGCGTGGCGTCGTCCGGAGCATCGAGGCGACGAGGGGCGAGGCCAGCGTAGTGGCGTGGCAGACGCGTGGCAGCCAGGCCGGGCGCGCCCCTGTCCTCTGGGGCGCGGGAGGGGACGATCGGGCGGCGCCGCTCGGGTTTGGGCCAACTGGGCCGCCTGGGAGGTAAGCCAGTAGGGTTTTTCCCTTTGTTTAATTTTCTATTTTTCGACATTTGTTTTGATTTAAATAACATACTAAACCATTTTATTTTCTTATGCCAATTTTTGTAGGAGCTATTTATATTATTCCGAACTCCTCAACAACTAGCATAACTTTTGGATATATATTATATATATAACATATATATATCCAAGGCAAATATTTACTGCATTAATCCAAACGGCCAAAAATAAATACCTCTGAGCTCCCAAAAATATTAGTTGGAATTCTACCTCTGACCAATATTTTTAGAGAAAACAGGAACATTTTCTTGGGCCAAATTGAAGCAATTTTTCTTTGGGTCATTTCCAAAAATGATTCTGAGGGTTTCACAAATCCCCATTTCAAATTTAAATGAAATTTAAACATCATGCACAAATGACCAGCTAGTCTAGGTCATACCAGAACTAGGGATGTGACACGCGCACACGCGCGCACATGCACAAGTGGGACCCGTTGAATTATTTATTTGCTCGTGACAACTTTTAGTTAGGTTCCACTGTAATCTAACTTTTTTCTGAAGTTATTAACTAAGCTCAGTGACTTCGAAAAGTTGTACAGAAGCCTTGTTTGGGCCTTTCCGGCGTCGCTGAATGTGGGCTGAGTAACCATGTTAGGTTGTATTGTACTACACAGACCTTTTTTTTCAACATCAGCAATGCAACTGGGCCGACAGTTGTACACAATATCCAGATCAACTTGTTACCTGCCCCGCTGGGCTGCAAAGTTTCCTAGGAGGTATGCATTAGGATTAACAAGAAAATGGACTTTAAGTAATAATAAATGGGATGTAATTATAATAACTGGGCAATTTCTATGCACCAAACACGTAATTAGTTTGAAAAAAATATTTTTTTTGGAATTTGGAAATTTTAATTTCATTACTTGTTGCACGCGCAATATTTCATTCGATTTTAACGTAATACAACTTTATTTTGAAATTATATTTAACCTGACTAGAAATTTTGGATAAAAATATTTCGGATCCCATCAAAATGTGGGAATTTTTTTGAATTCTATTTTGAGCGGTTGTTTGAAATTATTAATTGTAGTCCTAGCTAGAAGTTGGGTTGTACTTTTAATAAACTGTAAATGGGTTGTAGTAAATTCCATTAGAATTAAAAAATGGGTTGTACATTCTTACAAATCACAAATGGGCTATATGTTCTCTTCCAAATCCGAGTTGTGGGCCTACTAAGTTGACGCGTACCAAGGGCTTTGTCAACTTAGTCAATATAAACGATTCTAGCTGCAGTGATCGTACGATGTCCATCCAACGGCCGTAGTGCTTCTTCAACCTGGTCTTCTTGCTCCAGCCGCCCAAAGCAGCGCCGGTCGTGTCGCGTGCTCTTGCCTCCCGTGGCCGACTGTGATGCCGCGGAGGCCTCACCGCCCCATACTACTCCCACCGCTGGCCAGGCCATCCCTCTACTCACCCACACCCCCTCACACCGCAGCCGAAGCACTGAACCCTCGTACTCCTCTCCGCGCTGGCTTCCACTGCTGCGTCTTCCCGGCTTCATGTCGTCCCCTTCCTAGGCCTCGCCATCGTCCGCACCACCGCCCAGTGCTCTCGGCCTGGCGTGGTCAACGTGGTCAACGACCGACTTCCATCGGAGAGTATCTTGACGTGGAGAGGCCGATACCGGGTCCAGCGGCCGCAAGGAACTGCCTCCTTATTACACGCAAAATAATTATTCCTCCACCGACGGTGGGGACCCACCGGACGGGCCACCTTATTTCGCGAAAAACGTTTCCCCACGATTCTTTGGGACCCACCGGACGAGCCAGCGATTTCAGCGAAAAAACGTTCCCCCATTGTCGCCTCGGACCCACCGGAAGTGCCTCCTTATTAGCACAAAAAATGAATACCCCCACGCTAGCTGGGACCCACCATGGTGGGAGGCTGACTTGTGGGCCTACTAAGTTGACTGGTCGACGGGGGACTTTGTCAACTTTAGTCAATCTGAACGATTCTAGCTCCAAAGGACCGTACAATGTCCATCCAACGGCCGTAGTGCTTCTTCAACCTCTGGTCTTCTTGCTCCGGCCGCCCAAAGCAGCGTCGGTCGTGCCGCATGCTCCTGCCTCCGTGGCGGTGTCTTTGCCGTGGAGGCCTCACCGCCCATACTATTCCCACCATTGGCGAGGCCTCGGCGGCGGCAACCTCACACCGCAATCGAACCAGTGAACCTCGTACTCCACTCCGCTGGCTTCGGTGCGCGTCTTCCCGGCTCCCGTCGTCCCTTCCTAGGCCTTGCCGTCGTCCACCGCCTCGGTGCTCTCGGCGGCGTGGTCAATATGGTCAAGGAACGACTTCCATTGGGCGTGGACTATCGTGGAGAGGTGACAGTGGGTCCACGACGCAGGAAGGAAGTGCCTCCTTATTACGCGGAAAATAATGATTCCTCCACCTAACAGCTGGGACCCACCGGACGGGCTACTGTATTTCACGAAAAAAAAAATGTTTCACCCTGACTGCTGGGACCCACCAGCTACATCTTCGCACGCAAGGAAGTGCGTCCGGGCAAAAAAAAACAAGATGATTCGCCCCCCTGACCGCTGGGACCCACCAGCGACACCTTCACACGCAAGGAAGTGCGTCCGGGTAAAAAAACGATTCGCCCCCCTGACTGATGGGACCCACCTGCTATATCTTCGCACGCAAGGAAGTGCGTCCGGGAAAAAAAACAATTCGCCCCCCTAACTGCTGGGACCCACCAGCTACATCTTCGCACGCAAGGAAGTGCGTGACAGTCGGGACCCACCTGGTCGAAGCGTACGTAGCATTGTCATTCTAGTCGCAAACGTGTACGTACATACTGGTCGATGTAGAGGCGCGCACGTGTCGTAGTATAGGCGCGCACGTGTCGTAGTAGAGGCGCACACGTAGCATGTACACGTACGTACAGCGGCCAGGGTGCTAGAAAGAAAATACGGCCATGTATGTGTACATACGGCCAGGGCTCGTGTACATGGCTGGATCAGAACGGAGAAACAGCGTCGTCGTCGTGTTCATGGGGAGGCAACAAAATGCATCGTGTTCATCGGGAGGCAACGGAACGCGTGGGAGCCAACCAGCTGGGTCGGAACGGAATGTGTGGTCGTGTTCATCGGCTTGGACGGAACAGGCGATGTAAACGAGGCTGGCGTGCCGCTGGCGGAGAAACAGACCTCCTACGTTGGAACGGGTCTGATGTCGGGAGGGTGTGGCGTACCACAAAACGGAGGAAACGGACCTCCTACGGTCGAAACGGGGGTCCTGTTGATCGGGAGGGGTGTGGCGTACCGCAAAACGAAGGAAACAGACCTCCTACGGTCGAAACGAGGGTGGAGGGGTGTGGCGTACTACAAAACGGATGAAACGGAGTTGTCTTGGAGCATTACGGTCGAAATGGGGGTCCTGTTCATCGGGAGGGGTGTGGCGTACCGCAAAACGGGACTCCACGGGATATTGTTCATCTCCACCGTCGACCTCCTCCAGCCTCCACGGGCTCCTGTTCATCCAACCTCCACCTTTTACTCCACCGCTCTTGTTCAACCACCCCTCCACCGTCTACTGTTCATCCAGCCCTCCACACCACGGGGTCCTGTTCAACCACCCCTCCACGGCCACCCCACCGTCTACTAGTCATCCAGCCCTCCACACCATGGGGTCCTGTTCATCCACTCCTCCATGGCCACCCCACCGTCTACTGTTCATCCAGCCCTCCACACCACGGGGTCATCTTCATCTAGAGGCAACGCCACCGCTCACTGTTCATCCAAACCCCATGGCGCTCCTCGCTCATCAATCGATCGGCTTCAATTAGCAGCGATGGCGAAGAATCGCTCCATCGGGTTCGATTAACAGCCATCGATCGATTGCTCGGGTTCGATGTCGTAGCTGCGCAGCAATCGCCGGGTTCGCTTAGAGCCCAACGCCTCGCTTCGGATTGATTAGAGCTAACGCCGCACACACGCTGCAGCACGTCGTTATACGAGAAACGCGCATCGCTCGGCCCCCGACCTCCGACCGTAACCGGCAACTCCTCGAAATTTTCCTCCCCCTCGCTTCTACCATGGTTTTTTCCGTCATGGACGGCCCAGAGAATGTCATGCGGCTGCGTCTCCAGCCCGCCCAGGACGAAAAGCCCATTTTCTGTCATGATTTTTTGTCATAGAAGTAGGAGCCCACCACATCTATGATGTTACCGGGTTCTGTCACAATTATCGTCATAGAAGTGTCATATGTATGACAGAAATTTTTTTTGTTCGGCCCAAAATGTCACGGATGTGTCTTTTTTTTTGTAGTGCCTTCTCCGAGAGATTGGTCGAACAACAAGTTTTCGTATATCTATCTGACGCTACTGGCTACATATATATACAATATAAGATCTCTTACAATATAATCCCCTAATTATATATGAACTCAGGGTCCACATGGTATTCTTCGTCTTTATCGATCGTGTGGTCAAGAAATAATGCCGCCAATTCCTCTTGAATTGCTCGCATGCGATCTGGTGCTAGGAGTTCATTCCGCATCCGAAACATCTAGTTTGAAGAAGGGGGTCAATACATATATATGAATAAATAAAACTCAACACAAATGATGGTAATAAAATAAAATTGTGAATATTATTGTTTACACACTTCATATTGTTTGTCAGAGTAGCCCCGCTCACAGGTCGTGTGGCGGATGGACTACATAAACGTAGTATCCACAAGAAATTATTCGGCTTCCTGCCACAACCACTTTACAAGAAATAGAGGTCAATCAAACTGATAAGCAAGCATGCTAAATGGTATTGATGAAACTAGCGCTTGAATCACTAGGAGATGCGCGGAACATGCTAGTAGTACTTACTTTTGGGTGTTTAAATTGCAGCTTCTTCGGTAGTCCCGGAGCTTTTGAGGTGAATTTTTTCCAAACCCTGTGAGACAAAGAAAAAAATTACTTGATATCAGGAAATGAACAAAGTTGCCGATATGGTGCAATAATGATCGATTTAACTTAATTACTTCTCTAGCATTTCAGTCATGTCGGCATACTCCTGGGGATATTTCGTCTCGAGTCTAAGACGGTTACTAGTCCCTGCTCAAGCTTAATCTCTATGAGAATATAGTGGAACCTGCGCACGCATGCATAACTCATCAACTACATTACTATAACCTCGACTAATAAGGGAAACCGAATATGCACAAGACAGTAACACTCACTTGAAGTTGTAAGGAAAGAGTATTATAGCTTTGTTTTGATTTAATACGAACGATTGTAGCAACTTGGCCTCGTTATCTCTGGCCTGAAATTCAACCATATATGCATCTATGAGATTTGTGTTAATGAACCCAATATCATCGATTTGTCTTTTCTTCAATTCAGCGATCTTCAATCTGCATAATATAGTGAGGATAATTAAAAATACATGCAATGAAAGAGCAGACCTATATAGAGAGACTTAATGACAGAAGTAGTACTTACAGACAGTAGCAAGTGACCGTTAATTTATCAAGGGCCTTTTGGTTGAAAAACTGGAAGAACTCTCCAAATGGAACATTCAACAGATCAATTCCAACGAGGTCATGCTCCTCTTTAACTCTCAGCGACAAAATATTCCTCCCCCAGACTCTTTGCAGGTTTTCATGTACCAATCATGGAATCTTCGCATCATCGTTGTTAGAGATCTTTCATCTTTGACGAGAGGCTTCCCGTACTCGTATTTTTGTTCGTCCACCTCCAAGAAATCATAATGTACATCGTTGGGCAGGTAATCTCCAAGATCGTTATAACCGGGCACCATACTCGGATCATTAGCGACAATATCGCTAGACACCTTGAGCGGTGGGCACGATTGGTGCGCTTGTTCGCCTAGCTGGGCAATTTTTTTCCAGCTCGTCGTTCTGCTAGCCTTTGATCACTGATAGTACTTCCTGACGGCTCCGCTTCAATAAATGACCTTTCAATAATGCGCTCATAGTTTCCTTTCGACGGAGACTTTGGTGGTTTCTTCAGGGCATCCAAAGTGTGCTTCGCTTTCACCGGATCTATCTTCTCCTCCGGAGGTGGATGTTTCTTTGCTTTCACCCCTTCAAAGAAGTTCGTCACTTGGGCTTGACAGATCTCCGCGTTTTCCTTCTCGGTCATCTCGTATGGTAACTTCTCTAGAGGCTTGAGAGAAGGACCGAATCTGTATTGCCTCCCGCGTCTAGCTGTACTGCTAGACGCCGGAGCAGACGGAGCGGCTGCGGCTGTCTTCTTTCGCGCTTACGAGGCGTAGGAGAAGGACTACGACGCCCGAGCAGCCGAGCGGCGGCGGGTCTCTTCCGCCTTTTGCCGACGAGGCGGAGAAGGAGGAGGCTGGCTGCTCGGGCGCGCGGGTGCAAAGCGAAAAAGGAGGCGGAGTGCCGCCACGCCGGAGAAGGAGGCTGAGTGCCCCGATCACTGGCAGAGGAGGAGGCGGAGTGCCTCACTCACGGGAGGAGGAGGAGGAGGCGTCCACCCGGAAGGTTGATGAGCTCCTTCCGCCATAGGCATGGAGTCTTCAGAGAAGAACCCAGCCGAGTCTCCCTTCACCCGTAGGGGTGGTCAAGCTCGAGGTCCTCAAATCCGTTCGTTATTTCATCCACCATCACCCTAGCATATCCTTTTGGAATCGGCCGGCAGTGATAGGTAGCACCAGGTTTAGGAGGTGCAACAGAGCCAACAGCCGCCTTGACTTTCAATTTCAACCATTGCGTCATAAGGTGGCAATGTTGAGACTCCGTGATAGCATCCACGGGGTAGCTAGCAGGAGCCGTGAAGACAGGCTCCTGCTGAAGTAGCTCGGTGGAAGCCACGCTCCTTCTCCGCTGAGATTGTGGGGTAGCTTCGGGGGAAGCTTCAGCTGGTCGTTTGCTGCGATATGCTTCTCGTTCCTCTATCGCTTGTACCCTTGCGTGCAGCGCCTGCAGTTGGGTATGCTCCACTTTCTTCCTCCTCTCCTGGCATTTGTAAGCTCCTGCGTCCGGAAACCCAGCCTTCCACAGAAAGGAGCCTGGCGTGCCTCGTGTCCTTCCAGGGTGCTCAGGATTCCCGAGGGCCATTGTGAGCTTGTCGTTCTCTCTGTCTGGAACGAACGTCCCTTGCCGCGCTGCATCGATATACTCCTAAAGCCTCGTGACGGGTAGTCTCAGTTGCTTGTTTGTCCAAACGCACTTCCCTGATACAGGGTCCAAGGTTCCGCCAACGCTGAGGAACCAAGTTCGGCAATGGTCTGGCCAGTTCAATGTCTCTGGTTCGACCCCTTTATCTACCAGGTCATTCTCAGCCTTGGCCCACAAAGGCCGGGCTTTGAGGTAGCCACTTGACCCCGTGCGATGGTGAAGCTTCTTCTTCGCATCATTTTTCTTGTTTGTCGCTGACATATTCTTACTCTTTTTCGATGTCTTGTGGGCCACAAATGCGGGCCAGTGATCCCTGATCTTCTCATACCGGCTGGTGAATTCTGGTGTCTTTTCTTTGTCGACAAACGATAATTTTAGCTCATTCTTCCACCTCCTGAATAGTTCTGCCATCTTCTTAAGAGCATGAGACTTGATCAATTGCTCTTTAACTGGCTTCTCTGGATCCTCCTCTGGCGGTAGGGTGAAATTTGCCTTCAGCGTGGTCCAAAGATCATCTTTCTGCATATCGTCGACATAAGACACCTCAGGGTCTTCCTTCTTAGGCTTAAACCATTGGTGGATGCTGATCGGGATCTTGTCCCTAACAAGAACCCGCACTGACCAGCAAATGTTTCCTTTGTCCGGATGGGTCAATCGGCATGCCATCGCGCGCGATTGCTATGATCTCAAACCTTTCATCCGAGTGCAACTTTTTCTTCGGGCCTCGTCTCTTTACCGAAGTTGTGCTCGATCCGGAGGGCTAGAAAAAAGAAGAAAGACGAGAGCTAATTAATATGTGTACATACCAAAAAAATGAATGCATCAATTAGCTAGTCAGCACACGCTTAACTAATATGTATATATATATATATATATATATATATATATATATATATATATATATATATATATATATATATATATATATATATATATACCTGGCCGGACTCGGTTCGGTCACCGGAGCCGTCATCATCATGTCCTTCCTCCTCCATTGTTTGATCACCATAGCCTACTTCTTGACCCTGTCCTTCCAGACCATCGTTGTCGTTGAGAAACGACATGACGGCATCACTTCCTTGTGCGATTATGTCCCCCAACACCACTTCTGTTGCTTCATCTCGGGGGTACTCCATAGTTTCTCCAAATAGTTACAACATGGCAATTATTATTCAAACATGACAGATGGATATATTAGTTGCAAACATAGAACTAGCTAGCTAATCACAATAAGGAATCAATATGCGACGCTGCTTCTCTAGGGTTTGGGGTGGCCTCGGCAATGCTTCAAGGGTTTGGGGTGGCCTCGACAGCGCTTCAAGGGTTTGGGGTGGCCTCGAAGACAACGCTCTTTTAACTTGGTAAATTTGGGTCGCCTCGAGAGAGTTTGTCGGGTAGGGGCGCGGCGGGAGGGGGTAGGAGACCGACATCACTTTTTTCTAGGGTTTGGGTGTCCTCGAGAGTTTTGGTCGAGCGAGAGGGCCGAGGGGTGCTCCCATGGTATAAGTTATCACGGTCGAGAGGGGGTATATATATCGACCGCCCCTCATGTCGAAGTTATCCGGGAGGGTTATATCGACAACCATTTACATACATACATGGGAAAATAATGTTATCGAGGAGGGTATATCGACCCCCCCCCTCGTGTTGAAGTTATCGGGAGGGGGTATATCGACAACGACATACCCGATAAATAATAAGAAGACGAAAGAAGAAATAAAAAGAGGAGAAGAAGAAAGGAATAGAGGAGAAGATCGAAGAAGAAAAGAAGAAGAAAAAAGAGAAGAAGAAGAAAGGAATAGAGGAGAAGAAGAAAAAATAGAAAATATTCTATTTTCTCTTCTTCTCCTCTGTTCCTTTCTTCTTCTCCTCTTCTTTTTCTTCTTTTTTCCTCTTCTTATTTATTTCTCCTCTTCTTCCTCTCCACTTCTTCTCCTTTCTTCCTCTTCTTATTTTCCTTTTTCCTCTCATTCTTTTTCTTCTTCTTCCTTTTCTAGCTAGATATATAAAACTTTTCTAAAAATGTAATTTTTGCATATATAAAACATTTTCTTCTTCCTTCTATTCCTTCTTCCTAAATATATAAAACTTTTCTAAAATGAAACTAACCTAAAATGTACTAAATCAGAGAACATATATAGATAAAACTTTTCTAAAAATCTAACTTTTGCATATATGTATACTTTAAAACATCATTACAATTGAAAAAATACATACAAAAACATGTAAAAAATACATACATACATATATGAACATACATCAAAAAAATACATATATCTAAAAAGTACATACATACATATATGAAAATCTAAAAACATGTAAAAATAGCATGTATAACTAAAAAAATAGCACGGCGGCGGCCGGGCCGGCAGAGGCGCGGTGCTCACAGAGGGAGGATGCTGCGAAGCGCGCCGGGCGAGCAGGGCGCGGAGTGGCGGCGACGGTGTCGGGCAGGAGGGCGCGGCGGGAAGGGCAGCGCCTTGGCGGGCAGGGGCAGCAGCTGGCGGGCAGGGATGGCGACGGTGATGGCGCCGGCGAGTCTTGTGGGCGACGGCGATAACGGGCGCGGTGACGACGACGGCGGGGCGGCGGGCGGCGTTGGGCAGCTCGGCGGCGCCGATGTGCTCAAGGCCATCGGGGCAACTGTGGTGATGAACTCAAAAATTGCTAAGTGCTACTTATATACCAGAGCATTGGTCCCGGTCCCGCTTAGTGGAACCAACCTAGACCAATGCCCTTTAGACTGGTTGGTGGCACCAACCGGGACCAAAGGGGGCATTGGTTCGGTTGGTGCCACAAACCGCATTAATGCACTTTTAGTCCCAAGGTGGCACCAACCGGGACCAAAGGCTCTTGCTGCCAAGGTCATGCCAAAAGTTTAGTCCCACTGCTAGTTGAGAGGGCTCGAGAGTGGTTTATAAGCGCTTGCTGCGCCAACCTCTCGAGCTCCTCTCAACCGCAGCTTCGGGCCTAATTTGTCACGATGTGCTTGTGGGCCTTCTGGCCTCCTCAAGGGCCCTGAATCTGGCCCATGGTTGAGTTTCTACTGTATTCAGCCGTGGTGGCCCAAGGGTGGTACTTTTCTTATTTTTTGTTCCTTATTTATTTTATTTTGTTTCTACTTACATCAAAAAACTTATCTGTTGCTATTTTTATTTATTTTATTAAAGTTTATTTATTTTACTTTATTAGAGTTTATTTTGTTTCTACTTATTTATTTTATTAAAGTTTATTTTATTTTATTTTGTTTCTACTTATTTATTGTATTAAATTTTAATTTAATTTATTTTGTTTCTACTTATTTATTAAAGTTTATTTTGTTTCTTTCTCCTTTTCATGTTTTGAATGTAAAATACTTTGATAATTTTAGTGGCATAAATTTTATACAATTTTAGTTTAAAAATACTAGAGGTTTATAAAAGCTTTTTAGTTGATTCCTTTGCTATTAGAGTTTTATAAAAGTTTTTTGTTGATTTTCTTTTGGCTATTAAAGAATATTATAGTTTTGTTTTAGTTGATCATAACAAAATATTTTAATTGATTATGTTTGAGCTAAATGATGTGGCTTTTTAGTTGATCGTGGTTTCGCATTTAAACTCATCTCATATAAAGGGATTTCATTTTTTTGAACTTATTTGAACTCCAGACTTTTTGTGTGCTCAAAATGTACCATTCAAAGCCACATCATCAATTTTCAACCCTTTCTAACTTAATTTTTTTATTTTTCATGCATTTACTGATTTTTTTAGCTATAAGACCTTGAAATTCAAAAGCATTTTAAATGAACTCTGAAAAGGTTGAAAGTTGGCATAGTATCATCATTTCACCCACATAGCATGTGCTAAACAGTTGAGAGGGTTACGGCAAAAACTAGATGCACTTCGTGTACAAAATGGACAATCTCTTTTGAAGTATCAGGGTTTCAGACGAAAACTCATCTGTTACAAAGGAATTTCATTTTTTTAACTTATTTGAACTCCAGACTTTTTGTGTACTCAAAATGCACCATTCAAAGCCACATCATCAATTTTCAACCCTTTCTGACTTTATTTGTTATATTTCATGCATTTACTGATTTTTTTGAGCTATAAGACCCTGAAATTCAAAAGCATTTCAAATGAACTCTGAAAAGGTTGAAATTTGGCATGGTATCATCATTTCACCCACATAGCATGTGCTAAAAATTTGAGAGGGTTACGGCAAAAACTAGATGCACTTCGTGTACAAAATGGAGAATCTCTTTCGAAGTATCAGGGTTTCATACGGAAACTCATCTGTTACAAAGGGATTTCAATTTTTTGAACTTATTTGAACTCCAGACTTTTTGTGTGCTCAAAATGCA
This sequence comes from Aegilops longissima, assembly GCA_021605205.1. Classification (NCBI taxonomy): domain Eukaryota; kingdom Viridiplantae; phylum Streptophyta; class Magnoliopsida; order Poales; family Poaceae; genus Aegilops; species Aegilops longissima. Next base: position 58,220,796 of record CM038679.1, read on the forward strand.
CCATTCAAAGCCACCTCATCAATTTTCAACCATTTCTAACTTCATTTGTTATTTTTCATGCATTTACTGATTTTTTTAGCTATAAGACCTTGAAATTCAAAAGCATTTCAAATGAACTCTGAAAAGGTTGAAAGTTGGCATGGTATCATCATTTCACCCACATAGCATGTGCTAAAGGGTTACGGCAAAAACTAGATGCACTTCGTGTACAAAATGGACATTCTCTTTCGAAGTATCAGGGTTTCAGATGAAAACTCATCTGTTACAAAGGGATTTCATTTTTTTGAACTTATTTGAACTCCAGACTTTTTGTCAGCTCAAAATGCACCATTCAAAGCGACATCATCAATTTTCAAACCTTTCTGACTTAATTTGTTATTTTTCATGCATTTACTGATTTTTTTGAGCTATAAGACCCTGAAAATCAAAAGCATTTCAAATGAACTCTGAAAAGGTTGAAAGTTGGTATGGTATCATCATTTCACCCACATAATATGTGCTAAATAGTTGAGAGGGTTAAGGCAAAAAACTAGATGCACTTCATCTCTTTCGAAGTATCAGGGTTTTAGACGAAAATTCATCTGTTACAAAGGGATTTCATTTTTTGAACTTATTTGAACTCCAGACTTTTTGTGTGCCCAAAATTCACCATTCAAAGCCACATCATCAATTTTCAACCCTTTCTGACTTCATTTGATATTTTTCATGCATTTACTGATTTTTTTAGTATAAGACCCTGAAATTCAAAAGCATTTCAAATGAACTCTGAAAAGGTTGAAATCTGGCATGGTATCATAATTTCACCCACATAGCATGTGCTAAAAAGTTGAGAGGGTTACGGCAAAAACTAGATGCACTTCGTGTACAAAATGGACAATCTCTTTCAAAGTATCAGGGTTTCATACGGAAACTCATCTGTTACAAAGGGATTTCATTTTATGAACTTATTTGAACTCTAGACCTTTGTGTGCTCAAATGCACCATTCAAAGCCACATCATCAATTTTCAACCCTTTCTGACTTCATTTGTTATTTTTCATGCATTTACTGATTTTTTTGAGCTATAAGACCCTAAAATTCAAAAGCATTTCAAATGAACTCTGAAAAGGTTGAAAGTTGGCATGGTATCATCATTTCACCCACATAGAATGTGCTAAAAGGTTGAGAGGGTTAGGGCATGGACAACACATAAAACCATTCTGCTTGTTTGCCTCAGCCACTTCGAGAAACATAATTATGTGTGTCTGTATAGATAAGTGATAAGTGACCAAATCAATAGTAGTTCATCATCACATTAAAACCAAAGTACATACATACTTCAAATTGAACAACATATAGCTCTCCAGAGCATCTAGTTAAACCATACACTAAAACTATGTAAAACCTTTCAATGCAACAACAAATGCGATCATAATCACAACCAAGGTAACAATTGATCCAACGGCATAATGATACTGAGCCTCGGTATGAATGGCATATTTTCTAATCTTTCTAATCTTCAACCGCATTGCATCCATCTTGATCTTGTGATCATCGACGACATCCGCAACATGCAACTCCAATATCATCTTCTCCTCCTCAATTTTTTTATTTTTTCCTTCAAGTAATTGTTTTCTTCTTCAACTAAATTTAACCTCTCGACAATAGGGTCGGTTGGAATTTCCGGTTCAACTACCTCCTACATAAATAAAATCTATGTCACATTGGTCGGCGTAATTGTCATAAACAATAAATGAACTAAATAGTTATAAAAAGGTAATATATACCACATCCGAATCATAGACAGGACGTGGTCCGACGGGGCGGATACCAAAACCATCGCACTATATAATAACACGCAATAATAAAAGTAAGAAAATTAGACAAGTATCTAAGTAAGCATATTTTTTTCCTTCGGAAAGAACATAAGAACAAGAGGCTCACCACGGTGGTGCTGGTGACGAGATCGGCGCAGGCGATCAACGATGGTGAAGACGGGGACGGGACGTGACGGACCGCTAAACCTATGCAAACCTCGAGGAAAATGGAGCTTGGATATCGAGATTCGAGAGGAGAAAGCTTAACTAGTGTGGCTCGGGCATTTCATCGAACACCTCATGTGCATAGGAGGTGAGCTAGAGCACCCAAATGCACTCCCCTCATCGGCTAGGAAAAACAGGGCACTGTGGTGTGCTCTGCTGCGGCGGTGGGGTATATATAGGCAGCTCATTTGTCCCGGTTCGTGGCTGGAACCGGGGCTAAAGCTCAACCTTCTGTCCCGGTTCGAGCCACGAACCGGGACCAATGTATGTGGGCCAGAGGAGGTTTCATTGGTCCCGGTTCGTGCCTAGAACTGGGACAAATGGGTCCGCATTTAACCGGGACCACGCCCACGAGGCCCGGCCGCCCCTCGAGCTCACGAACCGGGACGTATGCCCCCATGGGCCCCGGTTCGTGACTAAACCGGGACTAATGGGCTGGCCAGGCCCGAACCAAAGCCTTGTTTTCTACTAGTGCTCTAATCTAGATCAAGTCTAAATTTGAACTAGAACAACTAGACATAACTAGAGGAGAAATTTGTGTCTCCAAAGGTCAAAAACCTCTAGTATATATAGGTGTAAGGGAGAGGGGGAGGGGTGGCGGACTTGGGGAAGGGGCGCCCCTCCACTTGCGCCGGCCAAGGGAGGACTTGAAGGAAATATGCCCTAGAGGCAATAATAAAGTTGTTATTTATATTTCCTTATATCATGATAAATATTTATTATTCATGCTAGAATTGTATTAACCGGAAACTTAGTACATATGTGAATACATAGACAAACAGAGTGTCACTAGTATGCCTCTTCTTTGACTAGCTCGTTAATCAAAGATGGTTAAGTTTCCTAGTCATAGACATGTGTTGTCATTTGATGAACGGGATCACATCATTAGAGAATGATGTGATTGACTTGACCCATCCGTTAGCTTAGCACTTTCATCGTTTAGTTTATTGATATTGCTTTCTTCATAACTTATACATGTTCCTATGACTACGAGATTATGCAACTCCCGAATACCGGAGGAACACTTAGTGTTCTATCAAATGTCACAACGTAACTGGGTGATTATAAATATGCTCTACAGGTGTCTCTGATGGTGTTTGTTGGGTTGGCATAGATCGAGATTAGGATTTGTCACTCCGTGTTACGGAGAGGTATCTTCGGGCCCTCTCAGTAATGCACATCACTATAAGCCTTGCAAGCAATGTGACTAATGAGTTAGTTGCAGGATGATGCATCTGGAACGAGTAAAGAGACTTGCCAGAACGAGATTGAACTAGGTATTGAGATACCGACGATCGAATCTCGGGCAAGTAACATACCGATGACAAAGGAAGCAATGTATGTTGTTATGCGGTTTGACCGATAAAAATATTTTTGTCGAATATGTAGGAACCAATATGAGCATCCAAGTTCCGCTATTGGTTATTAACCGGAAGTGAGTCTCAGTCATGTCTACATAGTTCTCGAACCCGTAGGGTCTACATGCTTCGTTCGATGACGATCGGTATTATGAGTTTATGTGTTTTGATGTACCGAAGTTTTTTCGGAGTCCCGGATGTGATCACGGACATGATGAGGAGTCTCGAAATGGGCGAGACATAACGATTGATATATTGGAAGACTATGTTTGGACACCGGAAAGGTTCCGAGTGGTTCGGGCATTTTTTTCGGAGTACTGGGAGGTTACCGGAACCCCCGGGAGTTAATGGACCTTAATGGGCCATGGTGGAAGAGAGGAGGAGGCGGCCAAGGTGGGGGCGCCCCCCCCCCATGCCCAATCCGAATTGGGAGGGGGGCAGGCCCCCCTTTCCTTCTCTCCCTCTCCCTCTTCCTTCTTCTCCTACTCCAACTAGGGAAACAGGGAAACCTACTCCTACTAGGAGTAGGACTCCCCCCTTGGCGCACCATAGAGAGGGCCGGCCCTCCCCTCCTCCACTCCTTTATATACGAGGGAGGGGGCACCCCATAGACACACAAGTTGATTGTTTAGCCGTGTGCCGTTCCCCCCTCCACAGATTTCCACCTCGGTAATATCGTTGTAGTGCTTAGGCGAAGCCCTGCGTCGGTAACTTCATCAACACCATCATCACGCCGTCATGCTGACGAAACTCTCCCTCGACCTCAGCTAGATCTAGAGTTCATGGGACGTCACCGAGCTAAACGTGTGCAGATCGCGGAGGTGCCGTACCTTCGGTGCTAGGATCGGTCATATCGTGAAGACGTACGACTACATCAACCGCGTTGTCATAACGCTTCCGCTTTCGGTCTACGAGGGTACGTAGACAACACTATCCCCTCTCGTTGCTATGCATCACCTAGATAGATCTTGCGTGATCGTAGGATTTTTTTTTGAAATTGCTGCCTTCCCCAACAGTGGCATCCAAGCCAAGCCTATGCGTAGATGTTATATGCACGAGGAGAACACAAAGAGTTGTGGGCGATAATAGTCATACTTCTTACTAGCATGTCATACTTTGATTCGGCGGTATTGTTGGATGAAGCGGCCCAGACCGACATTACGCGTACGCTTACGCGAGACTGGTTCTACCGACGTGCTTCGCACACATGTGGCTAGTGGGTGTCTGTTTCTCTAGCTTTAGTTGAATCGAGTGTGACTAGACCCGGTCCTTGTTGAAGGTTAAAACAACACATTTGACGAAAAATCGTTGTGGTTTTTGATGCGTAGGTAAGAACGGTTCTTGCTAAGCCCGTAGCAGCCACGTAAAACTTGCAACAACAAAGTAGAGGACGTCTAACTTGTTTTTGCAGGGCATGTTGTGATGTGATATGCTCAAGACATGATGCTATATTTTATTGTATGAGATGATCATGTTTTGTAACAGAGTTATCGGCAACTGGCAGGAGCCATATGGTTGTCGCTTTATTGTATGAAATGCAATCATCATGTAATTGCTTTACTTTATCACTAAGCGGTAGCGATAATCGTAGAAGCAATAGTTGGCGAGACGACAACGATTCTACGATGGAGATCAAGGTGTCAAGACGGTGACGGTGGTGATCATGATGGTGCTTTGGAGATGGAGATCAAAGGCACAAGATGATGATGGTCATATCATATCATTATATTGATTGCATGTGATGTTTATCCTTTATGCGTCTTATTTTGCTTAGTTCAGCGGTAGCATTATAAGATGATCTGTCACTAAATTTCTAGGTATAAGTGTTCTCCCTAAGTATACACCGTTGCGACAGTTCGTCGTGCCGAGACACCACGTGATGATCGGGTGTGATAAGCTCTACGTTCACATACAACAGGTGCAAGCCAGTTTTGCACACGCAGAATACTCGGGTTAAACTTGACGAGCCTAGCATATCCAGATATGGCCTCGGAAAACTGAGACCGAAAGGTCGTGCGTGAATCATATAGTAGATATGATCAACATAGTGATGTTCACCATTGAAAACTACTCCATCTCACGTGATGATCGGACATGGTTTAGTTGATTTGGATCACTTGATCACTTAGATGATTGAAGGGATGTCTATCTAAGTGGGAGTTCTTAAGTAATATGATTAATTGAACTTTAATTTATCATGAACTTAGTACCTGATAGTATTTTGCATGTCTATGTTATTGTAGATAAATGGCCCGTGCTACTGTTCCGTTGAATTTTAATGCGTTCCTAGAGAAAGCTAAGTTGAAAGATGATGGTAGCAACTACACGGACTAGGTCCGTAACTTGAGGATTATCCTCATTGTTGCACAACAGAATTACGTCCTGGAAGCACCACTAGTTGTACCACCCGCGCCAGCAACTGCAGACATTATGAATGCCTTGAAGACGCGTGTTGATGACTACTCGATAGTTCAGTGTGCCATGCTTTACGGCTTAGAACCGGGACTTCAACGATGTTTTGAACGTCATGGAGCATATGAGATGTTCTAGGAGTTGAAGTTAATATTTCAAGCAAATGCCCGGATTGAGAGATATGAAGTCTCCAATAAGTTCTAGAGCTGCAAGATGGAGGAGAATAGTTCTGCCAGTGAACATATACTCAGAATGTCTGGGTACCACAACCACTTGAATCAACTGGGGTTAATCTTCCTGATGATAGTGTCATTGACAGAGTTCTTCAATCTCTGCCACCAAGCTACAAAAGCTTCGTGATGAACTATAATATGCAAGGGATGGATAAGACAATTCCCGAGATCTTCGCAATGCTAAAAGCTGCGGAGGTAGAAATCAAGAAGGAGCATCAAGTGTTGATGGTCAACAAGACCACCAGTTTCAAGAAGAAGGGCAAAGGGAAGAAGGGGAACTTCAAGAAGAACGGCAAGCAAGTTGCTCAAGTGAAGAAGCCCAAGTCTGGACCTAAGCCTGAGACTGAGTGCTTCTACTGCAAAGGGACCGGTCACTGGAAGCGGAACTGGCCCAAGTATTTGGCGGATAAGAAGGATGGCAAAGTGAAAGGTATATTTGATATACATGTTATTGATGTGTACTTAACTGATGCTCGCAGTAGCGCCTGGGTATTTTATACTGGTTTTGTTGCTCATATTTGCAACTCGAAACAGGGGCTACGGATTAAGCGAAGATTGGCTAAGGACGAGGTGACGATGCACGTGGGAAATGGTTCCAAAGTTGATGTGATCGCGGTCGGCACGCTACCTCTACATCTACCTTCGGGATTAGTTTTAGACCTGAATAATTGTTATTTGGTGCCAACGTTGAGCATGAACATTATATCTGGATCTTGTTTGATGCGAGACGGTTATTCATTTAAATCATAGAATAATGGTTGTTCTATTTATATGAGTAATATCTTTTATGGTCATGCACCCTTGATGAGTGGTCTATTTTTGTTGAATCTCGATAGTAGTGATACACCTATTCATAGTATTGAAGCCAAAAGATATAAGTTCAATAATGAAAGTGCAACTTATTTGTGGCACTGCCGTTTAGGTCATATTGGTGTAAAGCGCATGAAGAAACTCTATGCTGGTGGGCTTTTGGAATCACTTGATTATGAATCACTTGATACTTGTGAACCATGCCTCATGGGCAAGAGGACTAAAACTCCGTTCTCCGGAACAATGGAGCGAGCAACAGACTTGTTGGAAATAATACATACTGATGTATGCGGTCCAATGAGTGTTGACGCTCGCGGCGGGTATCTTTATTTTCTGACCTTCACAGATGATTTGAGCAGATATGGGTATATCTACTTGATGAAACATAAGTCTGAAACATTTGAAAAGTTCAAAGAATTTCAGAGTGAAGTGGAAAATCATCGTAACAAGAAAATAAAATTTCTACGATCTGATCGTGGAGGAAAATATTTGAGTTACGAGTTTGGTCTTCATTGGAAACAATGTGGAATAGTTTACAACTCACGCCACCTGGAACACCACAGCCTAATGGTGTGTCCGAACGTTGTAACCGCACTTTATTAGATATGGTGTGATCTATGATGTCTCTTACTGATTTACCGCTATCATTTGTTGGCGAACGTAGCAGAAATTCAAAATTTTCCTACGTGTCACCAAGATCTATCTATGGAGAAACCAGCAACGAGGGGAAGGAGAGTGCATCTACATACCCTTGTAGATTGCTAAGCGGAAGCATTCAAGTGAACGGGGTTGATGGAGTCGATTGCCGTGATTCAGATCACCGATGATCCTAGTGCCGAACGGACGGCACCTCCGCTGCTCAACACACGTACAGCCAGGTGACGTCTCCCACGCCTTGATCCAGCAAGGAGAGAGGGAGAGGTTGAGGAAGACTCCTTCCAGCAGCAGCGCAATGGCGTGGTGGTGGTGGAGGAGCGTGGCAATCCCGCAGGGCTTCGCCAAGCACCAAGGGAGAGGAGGAGAAAGAGAGGGAGGGCTGCACCAATAGGCAGAGATTCTCGTGTGTTATGGGCAGCCCCTAGGCCTCATATATATAGGGGAAGGGGAGGAGGGTGCGCCCCCTCTAGGGTTCCCACCCCTAGAGGGGCGGCAGCCCTAGATGGGAAAAGGGGGAGGCGCCAAGAGGGGAGAGAGGGGAGGCGCCCACTAGCCGGGCCTTAAGGCCCATCTCGACCTAGGGTTTGCCCTCCTCCACTTCCCATGCCTTGGGCCTTGGTGGGGGCGCCCAGCCCACCTAGGGGCTGGTCCCTCCCACACTTGGCCCACGAGCCTTCTCTGGGCAGGTGGCCCCACTTGGACCCCGACCCTCCCTGGTCCCAGACATTACCGATATCGCCAAACTTCTCCGCTGACCAAAACAGACTTCCCATATATAAATCTTTACCTCCGACCATTCCGAACTCCTCGTGACATCCGGATCTCATCCGGACCAACAACATTCGTAACCACATACAAACTTCCTTTATAACCCTAGCGCCATCGAACCTTATGTGTAGACCCTACGGTTCGGGAGACATGCGCATATGACCGAGACGCTTCTTCCGTCAATAACCAACAGCGGATCTGATACCCATGTTGGCTCCTACATGTTCCACGATGATCTCATCGGATGAACCACGATGTCAAGGACTCAATCGATCCCGTGATACAATTCCCTTTGTCTAGCGGTATTGTACTTGCCCGAGATTCGATCGCTTTATCCCGATACCTTGTTCAATCTCGCACGGCAAGTCTCTTTACTCGCCCGTAACACATCATCCCGTGATCAACCCCTTGGTCACATTGTGCACATTATGATGATGTCCTACCGAGTGGGCCCAGAGATACCTCTCCGCTTACACGGAGTGACAAATCCCAGCCTCGATTCGTACAACCCAATGTACACTTTCGGAGATACCGTAGTGCACCTTTATAGCCACCCAGCACGCCAGGACGCTTGGTACACCCAAAGCATTCCTACGGTATCCGGAGTTGCACAATCTCATGGTCTAAGGAAATGATACTTGACATTAGAAAAGCTTTAGCATACTAACTCACGATCTTTGTGCTAGGCTTAGGATTGTCTTGTCCATCACATCATTCTCCTAATGATGTGATCCCGCTATCAACGATATCCAATGTTCATGGTCGTGAAACCGTAACCATCTATTGATCAACGAGCTAGTCAACTAGAGGCTTACTAGGGACATGGTGTTGTCTATGTACCCACACATGTATCCGAGTTTCCTATCAATACAATTATAGCATGGATAATAAACGATTATCATGAACAAGGAAATATAATAATAACTAATTTATTATTGCCTCTAGGGCATATTTCCAACAGTCTCCCACTTGCACTAGAGTCAATAATCTAGTTCACATCACCATGTGATCAACATCGATAGGTCACATCGCCATGTGACCAACATCCAAAGAGTTTACTAGTGTCTCAAACTAGTTCACATCATCATGTGATTAAGACTCAATGAGTTCGAGGTTTGATCATGTTTTGCTTGTGGAGAGGTTTTAGTCAACGGGTCTCGCAACATTCAGATCCGTATGTACTTCACAAATCTCTATGTCATATTGAAATGCTGCTTCCACGCCCACTTGGAGCTATTCCAAATGGTTGCTCCACTATACATATCCGTTTGCTACTCAGAGTCACTCGGATAGGTGTTAAAGCTTGCATCGACATAACCCTTTACGCCAACTCTTTATCACCTCCATAATCGAGAAACATGTCCTTATTTACTCCAAGGACAATTTTGACTGCTGTCCAATGATCCATTCCTCGATCACTTTTGTACCCCTTGCCGACTCATGGCAAGGCACACTTCCAAAGGCGGTACACAAGATAGCATACTATAGAGCCTATGTCTCGAAGCATAGGGACGACCTTCGCCCTTTCTCTCTCTTCCGCCGTGGTCGAGCTTTAACTCTTAACTTCATACCTTACAACTCGCAAGAACTCCTTCTTTGATCGATCCATCTTGAACACCTTCAAGATCATGTCAAGGTATGTGCTCATTTGAAAGTACCATTTAGCGCTTTTTATCTATCCTCATAGATCTTGATGCTCAATGTTCAAGCAGCTTAATTCAGGTTTTCTATTGAAAACACTTTTCAAATAACCCTATATGCTTTCCAGAAATTCTACATTTTCCGATCAACAATATGTCATTCACATATACTTATCGAAATTTATAGTGCTCCCACTCACTTCTTTGGAAATACAAGTTTCCCACAAACTTTGTATAAACCCAAAATCTTTGATCATCTCATCAAAGCGCATATTCCAACTCCGAGATGCTTACTCCAGTCCTTAGAAGGATTGTCGGAGCTTTGCATACTTGTTAGCATCTTTCGATTGACAAAACCTTCTCGTTGTATCACATACAACCTTTCCTCAAGTATAACATCGAGGAAACAATGTTTTGACATCCTATCTCGCAAGATTTCATCAATCATGCAGTAATTGCTAATCCAATTCCAACAGACTCTTAGCATCGCTACGAGTGAGAAAGCCTCACCGTAGTCAACTCCTTGAACTTGTCGAAAACATCTTTAACGACAAGTCGAGCTTTCTTAATGGTGATACTTACCATCATTGTGTGTCTTCCTTTAAAATCCATCTTTACCCAACGCCCCACGACCATCAAGTATTTCTTCCAAAGTCATGGATCCTCTCTCGGATGTTATGGCCTTGAGCCATTCGTCGAATCCGGGCCCACCATCGCTTCTTCATAGCTCAGAGGTTCATTGTTGTTCAGCAACATGACCTTCAAGACAGGATTGCTGTACCACCTCGTAAGTAGTACGATCCTTGTCACCCCACGAGGTACGGTAGTGACTTGATCCAAAACTTCACGATCACTATCATAAGCTTCTACTTCAATTGGTGTAGGTGCCACAGAACAACTTCATGTGCCCTGCTACACACTTGCTGAAGTGAAGGTTCAATAACCTCATCAAGTCTCCACCATCCTCCCACTCAATTCTTTCGAGAGAAACTTTTCTCGAAAGGACCTAATTCTAGAAACAATCCTTTTGCTTCCTAATCGAGATCGGAGGTATACCCAACTGTTTTGGGTGTCCTATGAAGAAGCATTTTATCCGCTTGGGTTCGAGCTTATCAACCTGAAACTTTTTCACATAAGCGTCGCAGCCCCAAACTTTTAAGAAACGACAATTTAGGTTTCTCCAAACCATAGTTCAAACGGTGTCGTCTCAACGGAATTATATGGTACCCTATTAAAGTGAGTGCGGTTGTCTCTAATGCCAAACCCATGAATAATAGTGGTAATTCGATAAGAGACATCATGGTATGCACCATATCCAATAGGGTGCAACTATGATATTCGGACACACCATCACACTATGGTGTTCCAGGCGGTATAAATTGTGAAACAATTTGCACAATGTCTTAATTGTGTGCCAAAACTCGTAACTCAGATATTCATCTCTATGATCATATCATAGATATTCTATCCTCTTGTCACGAAGATCTTAAACTTCACTCTGAAATTACTTGAACCATTCAATAATTCAGACTTGTGTTTCATCAAGTAAATATACTCAACATCTACTCAATCATCTCGTGAAGTAAGAACATAACGATATTCATCAGATGCCTCAAAGACTTATTGGACTGCACACATCAAAATGTGTTACTTCCAACAAGTTGCTATATAGTTCCATCTTATCAAAACCGAGGCTTTTCACCATCTTGTCCATGTGGTATGATTTTCATATCTCAAGTGATTCAAAATCAAGTGAGTCTAAATGATCCATCTGCATGGAGTTTCTTCATGCGTATGCACCAATAGACATGGTTTGCATGTCTCAAACTTTTCAAAACGAGTGAGTCCAAAGATCCATCAACATGGAGCTTCTTCATGTGTTTTACACCAATATGACTTACATGGCAGTGGCACAAGTAAGTGGTACTATCATTACTATCTTATACTTTTGGCATGAAAATGTGTATCACTACGATCGAGATTCAATAAACCATTTATTTAGGTGCAAGACCACTGAAGGTGTTATTCAAATAAATAGAGTAACCATTATTCTCCTTAAATGAATAATCAGACATGTATAGACATAATCCAATCATGTCAATGCTCAATGCAAACACCAAATTATAATTATTCTGGTTTAATACTAATCTTGATGGTAGAGGGAGCGTATGATGTTTGATCACATCAAAATTGGAAACACTTCCAACACATATCGTCAGCTCTCCTTTAGCTAGTCTCCGCTTATTCCGTAGCCTTTTATTTCGAAGTTACTAACACTTAGCAACCGAACCGTATCTTAATACCCGGTGCTACTAGGAGTACTAGTAAAGTACACATTAACATAATGTATATCCAATATACTTCTATCGACCTTGCCAGCCTTCTTATCTACCAAGTATCTAGGGTAATGCCGCCCAAAGGATCTGTTCCCTTTATTGCGTAAGCACTTAGTCTCGGTTTGGGTTCAACCTTGGGTTTCTTCACCGAGCAACAACTGATTTGCCGCTTCATGAAGTGTCCTTCTGCCCTTGCCCTTCTTGAAACTAGTGGTTTCACCAACCATCAACAATTGATGCTCCTTCTGATTTCTACTTTATGTGTCAAACATCGCGAACACTTCAAGGATCATCATATCTATCCTCGATATGTTATAGTTCATCACGAAGCTTCAGCAGCTTAGTGGCAATGACTTTGGAGAAACATCACTATCTCATCCGGAAGATCAACTCCCACCGATTCAAGTGATTGTTGTACTCGACAATCCGAGCACAAGCTCAACGATTGAGCTTTTCTCCTTAGTTTGTAGGCTAAGAAAATCGCCCGAGGTCTCATACCTCTTGACGTGGGCACGAGCCTGAAATCCTAATTTCAGCCCTCAAACATCTCATATGTTCCGCGACATTTCGAAAACGCCTTTCGTGCCTCAACTCTAAACCGCTTAACTAAACTATCACGTAGTTATCAAACGCAGTGTCCGATGTTCGCAACATCCACAAACGACGCTTGGGGTTCAAAGACATCGAGCGTGCATTAAGGACATAAGCTTTATATTGTCCGCATAATCGCCATCGTCAACTTTCAACTATATTTTCTAGGAACATATCTAAACAAAGGAACTAAAGCGCGATCTTATGACATAATTTGCAAAAGGTCTTTTGACTATGTTCAAGATAATTAAGTTCATCTTATGAACTCCCACTCAAATAGACATCCTCCGTCATCTAAGTGATTACATGATCCGAGTCAACTAGGCCGTGTCCGATCATCACGTGAGACGGACTAGTCATCATCGGTGAACATCTTCACGTTGATCGTATCTACTATACGACTCATGCTCGACCTTTCGGTCTCGTGTTCCGAGGCCATGTCTGTACATGCTAGGCTCGCTGTTAACCCCAAGTGTTTCAAGGTGTAAATCTGTCTTACACCCGCTGTATGTGAACGTAAGAATCCATCACACCCGATCATCACGTGGTGCTTAGAAGCGACTTTAACTTTAGCAACGGTGCACGCTTAGGGAGAACACTTCTTGAAATTGTTGTAAGGGATCATCTTATTTACTATCGCCGTCTAAGTAAACAAGATGCATAAACATAATAAACATCACATGCAATTATATAGTAGTGACATGATATGGCCAATATCATATAGCTCCATTGATCTCCATCTTCGGGCTCCATGATCATCATCGTCACCGCATGACACCATGATCTCCATCATCATGATCTCCATCATCGTGTCTTCATGAAGTTGTCTCGCCAACTATTACTTCTACTACTATGGCTACCGTTAGCAATAAAGTAAAGTAATTACATGGCGTTGTTTAATGACACGCAGGTCATACAATAAATAAAGACAACTCCTATGGCTCTCGCCGTTGTCATACTCATCGACATGCAAGTCGTGAGTCTTATTACAAGAACATGATCAATCTCATACATCACATATCATTCATCACATTCTTCTTGGCCATATCACATCACACAAGATACCCCGCAAAAACAAGTTAGACGCCCTCTAATTGTTGTTTGCATGTTTTACGTGGCAGCTATGGGTTTCTAGCAAGAACGCTTACCTACGCAAAACCACAACGTGATATGCCAATTGCTATTTACCCTTCATAAGGACCCTTTTCATTGAACTGCTCCACTAAACGGGAGAGACGGCACCGCTAGCCACCTTATGCACCAAGTGCATGTCACCGGTGGAACTCGCCTCACGAAGAGTACGTAAGGTTGGTCCGGCCGCTTCATCCCACAATACCGTCAAACAAGATTGGACTAGTAACGGTAAGCATATTGAACAACATCAACGCCCACAACTACTTTGTGTTCTACTCGCAAAGAATCTACGCAATAGACCTAGCTCATGATGCCATCACATGAACGAAAGCGAAATTCAAAATTTTCCCACGTGTCACCAAGATCTATCTATGGAGAAACCAGCAACGAGGGGAAGGAGAGTGCATCTACATACCCTTGTAGATCGCTAAGAGGAAGCGCTCAAGTGAACAGGGTTGATGGAGTCGATTGCCGTGATTCAGATCACCGATGATCCTAGTGCCGAACGGACGGCACCTCCGCTGCTCAACACACGTGACAGCCAGTGACGCCTCCCACGCCTTGATCCAGCAAGGAGAGAGGAGAGGTTGAGGAAGACTCTTCCAGCAGCAGCGCAATGGCGTGGTGGTGGTGGAGGAGCGTGGCAATCCCGCAGGGCTTCGCCAAGCACCAAGGGAGAGGAGGAGAAAGAGAGGGAGGGTTGCACCAATAGGCAGAGATTCTCGTGTGTTATGGGCAGCCCCTAGGCCTCATATATGTAGGGGAAGGGGAGGAGGGTGCGCCCCCTCTAGGGTTCCCACCCCTAGAGGGGCGGCAGCCCTAGATGGGAAAAGGGGGAGGCGGCCAAGAGGGGAGAGAGGGGGAGGCGCCCACTAGCTGGGCCTTAAGGCCCATCTGGACCTAGGGTTTGCCCCTCCCTCCACTTCCCACGCTTGGCCTTGGGGGGCGCCCCAGCCCACCTAGGGGCTGGTCCCTCCCACACTTGGCCCACGCAGCCTTCTGGGGCAGGTGGCCCCACTTGGTGGACCCCGACCTCCCGGTGGTCCCAGACATTACCGATATCGCCTCAAACTTTTCCGGTGACCAAAACAGGACTTCCCATATATAAATCTTTACCTCCGACCATTCCGAACTCCTCGTGACGTCCGGGATCTCATCCGGACTCAACAACATTCGCAACCACATACAAACTTCCTTTATAACCCTAGCGCCATCGAACTTTATGTGTAGACCCTACGGGTTCGGAGACATGCGACATGACCGAGACATTCTCCGTCAATAACCAACAGCGGATCTGGATACCCATGTTGGCTCCTACATGTTCCACGATGATCTCATCGATGAACCACGATGTCAAGGACTCAATCGATCCCGTGATACAATTCCCTTTGTCTAGCGGTATTGTACTTGCCCGAGATTCGATCGCCGGTATCCCGATACCTTGTTCAATCTCGCATCGCAAGTCTCTTTACTCGCTCCGAACACATCATCCCGTGATCAACCCCTTGGTCACATTGTGCACATTATGATGATGTCCTACCGAGTGGGCCCAGAGATACCTCTCCGCTTACACGGAGTGACAAATCCTAGCCTCGATTCGTACAACCCAATGATACACTTTCGGAGATACCAGTAGTGCACCTTTATAGCCACCCAGCCACGCCAGACGCTTGGTACACCCAAAGCATTCCTACGGTATCCGGAGTTGCACAATCTCATGGTCTAAGGAAATGATACTTGACATTAGAAAAGCTTTAGCATACGAACCGCGATCTTTGTGCTAGGCTTAGGATTGGTCTTGTCCATCACATCATTCTCCTAATGATGTGATCCCGTTATCAACGACATCCAATGTTCATGGTCGAAACCGTAACCATCTATTGATCAACGAGCTAGTCAACTAGAGGCTTACTAGGGACATGGTGTTGTCTATGTACCCACACATGTATCTGAAGTTTCCTATCAATACAATTATAGCATGGATAATAAACGATTATCATGAACAAGGAAATATAATAATAACTAATTTATTATTGCCTCTAGGGCATATTTCCAACATCATTTGGGGGTTATGCTTTAGAGACGGCTGCATTCACGTTAAGTAGGGAACCATCTAAATCCATTGAGATTTTACACCTTATGAACTATGGTTTGGCAAGAAACCCAAGTTCTCGTTTTCTAAAAGTTTGGGGCTGCGATGCTTATGTGAAAAAGCTTCAACATGATAAGTTCGAACCCAAACCGGAGAAATGTGTCTTCATAGGATACCCAAAGGAGACTGTTGGGTACACCTTCTATCATAGATCCGAAGGCAAGATATTCATTGCTAAGAATGGATCCTTTCTAGAGAAGGAGTTTCTCTCGAAAGAAGTGAGTGGGAGGAAAGTAGAACTTGACGAGGTAATTGTACCTTCTCCCGAATTGGAAAGTAGGTCATCACAGAAATAAGTTCCGGTGATTCCTACACAATTTAGTGACGAAGCTAATGATAGTGATCATGAAACTTCAGATCAAGTTACTACTGAACCTCGTAGGTATACTAGAGTAAAATCCGCACCAGAGTGTGAAGGAAATATGCCCTAGAGGCAATAATAAAGTTATTATTTATTTCCTTATATCATGATAAATGTTTTATTATTCATGCTAGAATTGTATTAACCGGAAACATAATACATGTGTGAATACATAGACAAACAGATTGTCACTAGTATGCCTCTACTTGACTAGATCGTTGATCAAAGATGGTTATGTTTCCTAGCCATAGACATAAGATATCATTTGATTAACGGGATCACATCATTAGAGAATGATGTGATTGACATGACCCATTCCGTTAGCTTAGCACACGATCGCTTAGTATGTTGCTATTGCTTTCTTCATGACTTATACATGTTCCTATGACTATGAGATTATGCAACTCCTGCCATCGGAGGAACACTTTGTGTGATACCAAACGCCAAAACGAATCGGGTGATCATAAAGGAGCTCTACAGTGTCTCCAAAGGTACTTGTTGGGTTGGCGATTTCGAGATTAGGATTTGTCACCGATTGTCTGAGAGGTATCTCTCGGCCCTCTTGGTAATGCACATCACTTAAGCCTTGTAAGCATTGCAACTAATGATTTAGTTATGGATGATGTATTACAAGACGAGTAAAGAGACTTGCCGGTAACGAGATGGAACTAGGTATTGAGATACCGATGATCGAATCTCGGCAAGTAACATACCGATGACAAAGGGAACAACGATGTTGTTATGCGGTCTGACCGATAAAGATCTTCATAGAATATGTGGGAGCCAATATGAGCATCCAGGTTCCGCTGTTGGTTATTGACCGGAGACGTGTCTCGATCATGTCTACATAGTTCTCGAACCCGTCGGGTCCGCACGCTTAACTTTACGATGACAGTTATATTATGAGTTTATATTTTTTGATGTAACGAAGGTTGTTCAGAGTCCCAGATGTGATCTGGACATGACGAGGAGTCTCGAAATGGTCGAGACATGAAGATTGATATATTGGAAGCCTATGTTTGGATATCGGAAGTGTTCTGGGTGAAATCGTGATTTTTCCGGAGTACCGGGAGGTTACCGTAACCCCCGGGAACTTAATGGGCCTTATTGGGCCTTGGTGGAAGAGAGGAGAGGAGGCTGCAGGCCACGCGCCTCTCCCCAAATCAATAGGACAAGGAGAGGCCCCCCTTCCTTCCTCCCCTCCACCTCTTCACCCTCTCTCTCCTAGTCCAAACATGGAAAGGGGGAGTCCTACTCCCGGTAGGAGTAGGACTCTCCCGGCGGGCCTCCTCCCGGCCGGCCGCACCTCCCCTTGCTCCTTTATATACGGGGCAGGGGCACCTCTAGACACACAAGTTGATCAGCTTGATCTCTCCCAACCGCAGCGGTGCCCCTTCACCATAGTCCACCTCGATAATATCAGAAGCGTGCTTAGGCAAAGCCCCGCATCGGTAGAACATCAACATCGCCACCATGCCGTCGTGGTCGATTTAAACTCTCCTTAACACTCGCTGGATCGGAGTTCGAGGGACGCCATCGCGCTGAACGTGTGCTGGACTCGGAGGTGCCGTGACGTCCGTACTTGATCGGTCGGATCGTGAAGACGACGACTACATCAACCGCTACAGTTAACGCTTCGCTTTCGGGTCTCACGAGGGTACGTGGACAACACTCTCCTCTCGCTGCTATGCATGACCATGATCTTGCGCAGCGAGGGAAATTTTTGAAATTACTACATTCCCCAACAAAGGGCATCCGAGCCTGGTTTTATGCGAGATGTCATATGCACGAGTAGAACACAAGTGAGTTGTGGGCGATATAAGTCATACTGCTTACCAAAGATGTCATACTTTGGTTCGGGCGGTATTGTTGGACGGCTGCCCGGACCGACATTACGCCAGACGCCACGCGAGACCGTTCTCCCGACGCGCTTTTGCACAAAGGTGGCTAGCGGGTGTCGGCCCAACTTTAGTTGAACTGAAAGGCTACGCCCGGTCCTTATGCGAAGGTTAAAACAGCACCAACTTGACAAACTATCGCTGTGGTTTTGATGCGTAGGTAAGAACGGTTCTTGCTAAGCCCGTAGCAGCCACGTAAAATTTGCAACAACAAAGTAGAGGACGCCTAACTTGTTTTTGCAGGCATGTTGTGATGTGATATGGTCAAGACGTGATGCTATATTTTATTGTATGAGATGATCATGTTTTGTAACCGAGTTATCGGCAACTGGCAGGAGCCATATGGTTGTCGCTTTATTGTATGCAATGCAATGGCCCTGTAATGCTTTTACTTTATCACTAAGCGGTAGCGATAGTCGTAGAAGCATAAGATTGGCAAGACGACAACGATGCTACGATGGAGATCAAGGTGTCGCGCCGGTGACGATGGTGATCATGGGGTGCTTCAGAGATGGAGATCACAAGCACAAGATGATGATGTCCATATCATATCACTTATATTGATTGCATGTGATGTTTATCTTCTATGCATCTTATCTTGCTTTGATTGACGGTAGCATTATAAGATGATCCCTCACTAAATTATCAAAGTATAAGTGTTCTCCCTAAGTATGCACCATTGCGAAAGTTCTTCGTGCTGATGACTACTCGATAGTTCAGTGTGCCATGCTTTACGGCTTAGAACTGGGACTTCAACGACGTTTTGAACGTCATGGAGCATATGAGATGTTTCAGGAGTTGAAGTTAATATTTCAAGCAAATGCCCGGATTGAGTGATATGAAGTCTCCAATAAGTTCTATAGCTGCAAGATGGAGGAGAATAGTTCGCTGGAGCATATACTCAAGATGTCCGGGTATAATAATCACTTGATTCAACGGGAGTTAATCTTCCGATGATAGCGCCATTGATGAATTCTCCAATCACCGCCACCAAGCTACAAAAGCTTCGTGATGAACTATAACATGGAAGGGATGGAAAAGACGATTCCCGAGCTCTTCGCAATGCTAAAGGCTGCGGAGGTAGAAATCAAGAAGGAGCATCAAGTGTTGATGGTCAACAAGACCACTAGTTTCAAGAAAAAGGGCAAAGGGAAGAAGAAGGGGAACTTCAAGAAGAACAACAAGCAAGTTGCTGCTCAGGAGAAGAAACCCAAGTCTGGACCTAAGCCTGAAACTGAGTGATTCTACAGCAAGCAAACTGGCCACTGGAAGCGGAACTGCCCCAAGTATTTGGCGGATAAGAAGGATGGCAAGGTGAACAAAGGTATATGTGATATAGATGTTATTGATGTGTACCTTACTAATGCTCGCAGAGCACTGGTATTTGATACTGGTTCTGCTAATATTTGCAACTCAAACAGGGCTACGGATTAAGCGGGATTGGCTAAGGACGAGGTGACGATGCGCTGGGAAATGGTTCCAAAGTCGATGTGATCGCGGGTCGGCACGCTACCTCTACATCTACCTTCGGATTAGTATTAGACCTAAATAATTATTATTTGGTGCCAGCGCTGAGCATGAACATTATATCTGGATCTTGTTTGATGCGAGACGGTTATTCATTTAAATCAGAGAATAATGGTTGTTCTATTTATATGAGTAATATCTTTATGGTCATGCACCTTTGGAGAGTGGTCTATTTTATTGAATCTCGATAGTAGTGATACACATATTCATAATGTTGAAGCCAAAAGATGCAGAGTTGATAATGATAGTGCAACTTATTTGTGGCACTACCGCTTAGGTCATATCGGTGTAAAGCGATGAAGAAACTCCATACCGATGGACTTTTGGAACCACTTGATTATGAATCACTTGGTACTTATGTAACCGTGCCTCATGGGCAAGATGACTAAAACGCTGCTCTCCGGTACTATGGAGAGAGCAACAGATTTGTTGGAAATCATACATACAGATGTATGTGGTCCGATGAATGTTGAGGCTTGTATGATATCGTTATTTTCTCACCTTCACAGATGATTTAAGCAAATATGGGTATATCTACTTAATGAAACATAAGTCTGAAACTTTTGAAAAGTTCAAAGAATTTCATAGTGAAGTTGAAAATCATCGTAACAAGAAAATAAAGTTTCTACGATCTGATCGTGGAGGAGAATATTTGAGTTACGAGTTTGGTCTACATTTGAAACAATGCGAAATAGTTTCGAACTCACGCCACCGAACACCACAGCAGTAATGGTGTGTCCGAACGTCGAATCATACTTTACTTGATATGGTGCGATCTATGATGTCTCTACTGATTTACCACTATCGCTTTTGGGGTTATGCTTTAGAGATGGCTGCATTCACGCTAAATAGGACACCATCAAAACCGCTGATACGACGCCTTATGAACTATGGTTTGGCAAGAAACCAAAATTGTCGCTTTCTTAAAGTTTGGGGCTGCGATGCTTATGTAAAGAAGCTTCAACCTGATAAGCTCGAACCCAAATCGGAGAAATGTGTCTTCATAGGATACCCAAAGGAGACTGTGGGTACACCTTCTATCACAACCAAGGCAAGACTTTTGTTGCTAAATTCGGAGTTTTTCTAGAGAAGGACTTTCTCTCGAAAGAAGTGAGTGGTAGGAAACTAGAACTTGATGAGGTAACTGTACCTACTCCCTTATTGGAAAGTAGTTCATCACAGAAACCGGTTTCTGCGACACCTACACCAATTAGTGAGGAAGTTAATGATGATGATCATGAAACTTCAGATCAAGTTGTTACTGAACCTCGTAGGTCAACCAGAGTAAGATCCGCACCAGAGTGGTACGGTAATCCTGTTCTGGAAGTTATGTTACTAGACCATGATGAACCTACGAACTATGAAGAAGCGATGGTGAGCCCAGATTCCGCAAAATGGCTTGAGGCCATGAAATCTGAGATGGGATCCATGTATGAGAACAAAGTGTGGACTTTGGTTGACTTGCCCGATGATCGGCAAGCAATTGAGAATAAATGGATCTTCGTAAAGAAGACCGACGCCGACGGTAATGTTATCGTTTACAAAGCTCGACTTGTCGCGAAGGTTTTCGACAAGTTCAAGGGATTGACTACGATGAGACCTTCTCACCCGTAGCGATGCTTAAGTCTGTCCGAATCATGTTAGCAATTGCCGCATTTTATGATTATGAAATTTGGCAAATGGATGTCAAAACTGCATTCCTGAATGGATTTCTGGAAGAAGAGTTGTATATGATGCAACCGGAAGGTTTTATAGATTCAAAGGAAGCTAACAAAGTGTGCAAGCTCCAGCGATCCATTTATGGACTGGTGCAAGCCTCTCGGAGTTGGAATAAACGCTTTGATAGTGTGATCAAAGAATTTGGTTTTGTATGACTTTTGGAGAAGCCTCTGTATTTCCAAGAAAGTGAGTGGGAGCTCAGAGCATTTCTGATATTATATGTGGATGACATATTACTGATTGGAAATGATATAGAATTTCGGATAGCATAAAGGATACTTGAAGAAGAGTTTTTCAATGAAAGACCTCGTGAAGCTGCTTACATATTGGGCATTAAGATCTATAGAGATAGATCAAGACGCTTGATTGGACTTTCACAAAGCACATCCCTTGACAAAGTTTTGAAGAAGTTCAAAATGGATCAAGCAAAGAAAAGGTTCTTGCCTGTGTTACAAGGTGTGAAGTTGAGTAAGACTCAATGCCCGACCACCGCAGTAAGATAGAGAGAAGATGAAAGATGTTCCTATGCTTCAGCCATAGGCTCTATCATGTATGCAATGCTGTGTACCAGACCTGATGTGTGCCTTGCTATAAGTCTAGCAGGAGGTACCAAAGTAATCCAGAGTGGATCACTAGACAGCGGTCAAGAACATCCTGAAATACCGAAAAGGACTAAGGATATGTTTCTCGCTTATGGAGGTGACAAAGAGCTCATCGTAAATGGTTACGTTGATGCAAGCTTTGACACCGATCCGACGATTCTAAATCGCAAACCGGATACGTGTTTACATTGAACGGTGGAGCTGCGGTTGGTGCAGTTCCAAACAAAGTGTCGTATGGGATCTACGGTGAAGCGGAGTACATAGCTGCTTCGAAGCAGCAAATGAAGGAGTCTGGATGAAGGAGTTCATATCCGATCTAGGTGTCATACCTAGTGCATCGGGTCCAATGAAAATCTTTTGTGACAATATCGGTGCAATTGCCTTGGTGAAGGAATCCATATTTCACAAGAGAACCAAGCACATCAAGAGACGCCTCAATTCTATCCGGATCTAGTCCAGTGGGAGACATAGAAATTTGCAAGATACATACGGATCTCGAATGTTGCGCACTCCATTGACTAAGCCTCTTCCACAAGCGTAACATGATCAGCACCAAGGCTCCATGGGTGTTAGAATCATTACTGTGTAATCTAGATTATTGACTCTAGTGCAAGTGGGAGACTGAAGGAAATATGCCCTAGAGGCAATAATAAAGTTATTATTTATTTCCTTATAACATGATAAATGTTTTATTATTCATTCTAGAATTGTATTAACCGTAAACATAATACATGTATGAATACATAGACAAACAGATTGTCACTAGTATGCCTCTACTTGACTAGCTCGTTGATCAAAGATGGTTATGTTTCCTAGCCATAGACATAAGTTGTCATTTGATTAAGTAGATCACATCATTAGGAGAATGATGTGATTGACATGACCCATTCCGTTAGCTTAGCACACGATCGTTTAGTATGTTGCTATTGCTTTCTTCATGACTTATACATGTTCCTATGACTATGAGATTATGCAACTCCCGTTTACCGGAGGAACACTTTGTGTGCTACCAAACGTCACACCGTAACTGGGTGATTATAAAGGAGCTCTACAGGTGCCTCCAAAGGTACTTGTTGGGTTGGCATATTTCGAGATTAGGATTTGTCACTCCGATTGTCGGAGAGGAATCTCTGGGCCCTCTCGGTAATGCACATCACTTAAGCCTTGCAACTAATGAGTTAGTTGTGGGATGATGTATTACAGTATGAGTAAAGAGACTTGCCGGTAACGAGATTGAACTAGGTATTGAGATACCGACGATCGAATCTCTGGCAAGTAACATACCAATGACAAAGGGAACAACGTATGTTGTTATGTGGTCTGACCGATAAAGATCTTCGTAGAATATGTGGGAGCCAATATGAGCATCCAGATTCCGCTATTGGTTATTGACCGGAGATTTGTCTCGGTCATCTCTACATAGTTCTCGAACCCGTAGGGTCCGCACGCTTAACGCTACGATGATGCTTATATTATGAGTTTATATGTTTTGATGTACCAAGGTTGTTCGGAGTCCCGGATGTGATCACGGACATGACGAGGAGTCTCGAAATGGTCGAGACATGAAGATTGATATATTGGAAGCCTATGTTTGGATATCGGAAGTGTTCCGGGTGAAATCGTGATTTTTCCGTAGTACCGGGAGGTTACCGGAACCCCCTGGGAACTTAATGGGCCTTAGTGGGACTTGGTGGAAGAGAGGAGAGGAGGCTAGGGCAGGGCCGCGCGCCCCTCCCCCCCCCCCCTCCCAGTCCGAATAGGACAAGGCGAGGGGGGCAGCGCCCCCCTTTCCTTCCTCCCCTCCACCTCTGCCCCCTCTCTCTCCTAGTCCATAATGGAAAAGGGGGGGGAGTCCTACTCCCGGTAGGAGTAGGACTCCTCCTGGCGCGCCTCCTCCCAGGCCGGCAGCACCTCCCCCTTGCTGCTTTATATACGAGGGCAGGGGCACCTCTAGACACACAAGTTGATCGCTTGATCTCTCCCAACCGTGTCGGTGCCCCTCCAAGATAGTCCACCTCGATATCATCAGAAGCGGTGCTTAGGCGAAGCCCCGCGCCGGTAGAACATCAACATCGCCACCACGCCGTCGGTCGATTTAAACTCTCCTCAACACTCGGCTGGATCGAGTTCGAGGGACGCCATCGGGCTGAACGTGTGCTGAACTCGGAGGTGTCGACGCTCGATACTTGATCGGTCGGATCATGAAGACGCACGACTACATCAACCGCGCAGTTAACGCTCGCTTTCGGTCTAAGAGGGTACGTGGACAACACTCTCCCCTCTCGTTGCTATGCATCACCATGATCTTGCGTGTGCATAGGAATTTTTTTGAAATTAGTACGTTTCCCAATAGAGTGGTACGGTAATCCTGTTCTGGACGTCATGTTACTAGACCATAACGAACCTACGAACTATGAGAAAGCGATGATGAGCCCAGATTCCACGAAATGGCTTGAGGCCATGAAATCTGAGATGGGATCCATGTATGAGAACAAAGTGTGGACCTTGGTTGACTTGCCTGATGATCAACAAGCCATCGAGAATAAATGGATCTTCAAGAGGAAGACTGACGCTGATGGTAATGTTACTGTCTACAAAGCGCAACTTGTTGCGAAAGGTTTTCGACAAGTTCAAGGAGTTGACTACGACAAGACTTTCTCGCCTGTAGCGATGCTTAAGTCTGTCCAAATCATGTTAGAAATTGCCGTATTTTATGATTATGAAATTTGGCAAATGGATGTCAAAACTGCATTCCTGAATGGATTTCTGGAAGAAGAGTTGTATATGATGCAACCAGAAGGTTTTGTCAATCCAAAGGATGCTAACAAAGTGTGCAAGCTCCAGCGATCCATTTATGGACTGGTGCAAGCCTCTCGGAGTTGGAATAAACGTTTTGATAGTGTGATCAAAGCATATGGTTTTACATGCACTTTTGGAGAAGCCTCAGATTTACAAGAAAGTGAGTGGGAGCTCAGCATTTCTAATATTATATGTGGATGACATATTGTTGATTGGAAATGATATAGAATTTCTGGATAGCTTAAAAGGATACTTGAATAAAAGTTTTTCTATGAAAGACCTCGGTGAAGCTTCTTATATATTGGGCATCAAGATCTATATACATAGATCAAGACGCTTAATTGGACTTCCACAAAGCACATACCTTGATAAGATTTTTAAGAAGTTCAAAATGGACCAGTCAAAGAAAGGGTTCTTGTCTTTGTTGCAAGGTGTGAAGTTGAGTGAGACTCAATGCCCGACCACTGCAGAAGATAGAGAGAAAATGAGAGTCATTCCCTATGCTTCAGCCATAGGTTCTATCATGTATGCAATGCTGTGTACCAGACCTGATGTGTGAGTTGCTATAAGTATAATAGGGAGGTACCAAAGTAATCCAGGAGTGGATCACTGGACAACGGTCAAGCACATCCTGAAATACCTGAAAAGGACTAAGGATATGTTTCTCGCTTATGGAGGTGACAAAGAGCTCAAATCAGAAATGGTTACGTTGATGCAAGCTTTGACACCGATCCGGATGACTCTAAGTCACAAATCGGATACGTGTTTTTATTGAACGGTGGAGCCGCCGCTTGGTGCGCTTCTAGGCAAAGTGTCGTATGGATCTACGTGTAGTGGAATACATAGCTGCTTCGTAAGCAGCAAATGAAGGAGTTCTGATGAAGGAGTTCATATCCCATCTAGGTGTCATACCTAGTGCATCGGGTCCAAGGAAAATCTTTGTGACAATATCGATCAATTGCCTTGGCGAAGGAATCCAGGTTTCACAAGAGAACCAAGCACATCAAGAGACGCCTAATTCCATCCATCATCAAGTGTCGGAAGGGACATAGAGATTTGCAAGATATATACGGATCTGAATGTTGCAGACACATTGACTAAGCCTCTCTCACGAGAAAAACATGATCAACACCAAGACTCCATGGGTGTTAGAATCATTACAATGTAATCTTGATTATTGACTTTAGTGCAAGTAGGAGATTGAAGGAAATATGCCCTAGAGGCAATAATAAAGTTGTTATTTATATTTCCTTATATCATGATAAATGATTATTATTCATGCTAGAATTGTATTAACCGGAAACTTAATACATGTGTGAATACATAGACAAACAGAGTATCACTAGTATGCCTCTACTTTGACTAGCTCGTTAATCAAAGATGGTTAAGTTTCCTAGCCATAGACATGTGTTGTCATTTGATGAACGGGATCACATCATTAGAGAATGATGTGATTGACTTGACCCATCCGTTAGCTTAGCACTTAGATCGTTTAGTTTATTGCTATTTCTTTCTTCATAACTTATACATGTTCCTATGACTATGAGATTATGCAACTCCCGAATACCGGAGGAACACTTAGTGTGCTATCAAACGTCACAACATAACTGGGTGATTGTAAAGATGCTCTATAGGTGTCTCCGATGGTGTTTGTTGGGTTGGCATAGACCGAGATTAGGATTTGTCACTCCGTGTTACGGAGAGGTATCTCTGGGCCCTCTCGGTAATGCACATCACTATAAGCCTTGCAAGCAATGTGACTAATGAGTTAGTTGCGGGATGATGCATTACGGAACAAGTAAAGAGACTTGCAGGTAACGAGATTGAACTAGGTATTGAGATACCGACGATCGAATCTCGGGCAAGTAACATACCGATGACAAAGGGAACCACGTATGTTGTTATGCGGTTTGACCGATAAATATCTTCTAGAATATGTAGGAACCAATATGAGCATCCAGGTTCCGCTATTGGTTATTAACCGGAAGTGAGTCTCGGTCATGTCTACATAGTTCTCAAACCCGTAGGGTCCACACGCTTAACGTTTGATGACGATCGGTATTATGAGTTTATGTGTTTTGATGTACCAAAGGTTGTTCGGAGTCCCGGATGTGATCACGAACATGACGAGGAGTCTCAAAATGGTCGAGACA
This sequence comes from Aegilops longissima, assembly GCA_021605205.1. Classification (NCBI taxonomy): domain Eukaryota; kingdom Viridiplantae; phylum Streptophyta; class Magnoliopsida; order Poales; family Poaceae; genus Aegilops; species Aegilops longissima. The sequence continues at coordinate 58,247,966 of CM038679.1, forward strand.
TAAAGATTGATATATTGGAAGGCAATGTTTGGACACCGGAAAGGTTCCGAGTGGTTCGGGCATTTTTCCGGAGTATCGGGAGGTTACCGGAACCCCCCGGGAGTTAATGGGCCTTAATGAGCCATGGTGGAAGAGAGGAGGAGGCGGCCAAGGTGGGGGCGCGCCCCCCAAGCCCAATCCGAATTGGGAGGGGGGCTGGCCCCTGATGTCTACTACGCAACCTTCTCCTTGTAGACGTTGTTGGGCCTCCAAGTGCAGAGGTTTGTAGGACAGTAGCAAGTTTCCCTCAAGTGGATGACCTAAGGTTTATCAATCCGTAGGAGGCGTAGGATGAAGATGGTCTCTCTCAAACAACCCTGCAACCAAATAACAAAGAGTCTCTTGTGTCCCCAACATACCCAATACAATGGTAAATTGTATAGGTGCACTAGTTCGGCGAAGAGATGGTGATACAAGTGCAATATGGATGGTAGATATAGGTTTTTGTAATCTGAAAATGTAAAGTGAGCGTCAACGGTATTGCAATGCGTTGAAACAAGGCCTAGGGTTCATACTTTCACCAGTGCAAGTTCTCTCAACAATAATAACATAATTGGATCATATAACTATCCCTCAACATGCAACAAAGAGTCACTCCAAAGTCACTAATAGCGGAGAACAAACGAAGAGATTATGGTAGGGTACGAAACCACCTCAAAGTTATTCTTTCCAATCAATCCGTTGGGCTATTCCTATAAGTGTCAGAAACAGCCCTAGAGTTCGTACTAGAATAACACCTTAAGATACAAATCAACCAAAACCCTAATGTCACCTAGATACTCCAATGTCACCTCAAGTATCCGTGGGCATGATTATACGATATGCATCACACAATCTCAATTCATCTATTCAAACCAACACATAGAACCTCAAAGAGTGCCCCAAAGTTTCTACCGAGAATCACGACGAAAACGCAGCCAACCCCTATGTATAGGTTCATGGGCGGAACCCACAAGTTGATCACCAAAACATACATCAAGTGAATCACGGATATCCCATTGTCACCACCGACACGCACGGCAAGACATACGCCAAGTGTTCTCAAGTCATTAAAGACTCAATCCGATAAGATAACTTCAAAGGAAAACTCAATCCATTACAAGAGAGAAGAGGGGAGAAGAAATATAAGATCCAACTATAATAGCAAAGCTCGTGGATACATCAAGATCGTACAAATCAAGAACACGAGAGAGAGAGAGAGAGAGAGAGATCAAACACATAGCTATTGGTACATACCCTCAGCCCGAGGGTGAACTACTCCTCCTCGTCATGGAGAGCGCCGGATGATGAAGATGGCCACTGGGGAACCCTCCCAGAGGTGCCTAACAGGGTCCCGATTGGGTTTTGTGGCTACAGAGGCTTGCGCGGTGGAACCCAGATCTATTCTCGCCTTCGAAGTTTTAGGGTGCGTGGGTATATATGGGTGAAAGAAGTACATCGGTGGACCTCCGGCTGTCCACGAGGCGGGGGAGCCCTAGGGGTGGGTGCGCCCACCCTCGTGGGCAGCCCGAGACTCCTCGTGAGCTTCCTGCACTCGTGGGCTTCTTCTGGTCCAAAAATAAGTTCCGTGGAGTTTCAGGTCAATTGACTCCGCTTGATATTCCTTTTCTTTGAAACACGAAATAGGCAAAAATAGCAATTCGGGCTGGGCCTCGGGTTAATAGGTTAGTCCAAAAAATAATATAAAAGTGTAAAATAAAGCCCATAAACATCCAAAACAGTAGATAATATAGCATGGAGCAATCAAAAATTATAGATACGTTGGAGACGTATCAGCCCCCCTTTCCTTCTCTCCCTCTCCCTCTTCCTTCTCCTACTCCAACTAGGGAAAGGGGGAAACCTACTCCTACTGGGAGTAGGACTCCCCCCTTGGCGCGCCATAGAGAGGGCCGGCCCTCCCCTCCTCCACTCCTTTATATACGAGGGAGGGGGCACCCCATAGACACACAAATTGATTTTTTAGCCATGTGCGGTGCCCCCCTCCACAGATTTCCACCTCGGTCATATCGTTGTAGTGCTTAGGCGAAACCCTGCGTCGGTAACTTCATCAACACCATCATCACGCTGTCGTGCTGACGAAATTCTCCCTCGACCTCAGCTGGATCTAGAGTTCGTGGGACATCATCGAGCTGAACGTGTGCAGATCACGGAGGTGTCGTACCTTCACTGCTAGGATTGGTCGGATCGTGAAGACGTACGACTACATCAACCGCGTTGTCATAAAGCTTCCGCTTTCGGTCTACGAGGGTACGTAGAAAACACTCTCCCCTCTTGTTGCTATGCATCACCTAGATAGATCTTGCGTGATCGTAGGAATTTTTTGAAATTATCAAGGCCCCCAACAGACTCCACCTCCCAATCGGCCACCAAGGGCGCCTCCACTAATGGGCCCTAGGGCCCGATATCTCTCCCCTAATAGGCCTTCTAGTATTTTCTTTAGCTCAATGACATTAAATAAATTCCTAGGACCTCACAATAATATTGTAGCCCTTTATAATTTATATTTAAGTCCCCGTAAACAATTTGCACCTATATATTATTTTCCAAAGATTTCTCGGTACTCCCTAAAACACTTCCAAAGAACCCCTAAATGCTTCAGTGTTTATCTTGAAACAATTTCTTTTATTTCCAGAAATTTTCCTAATATTTTCTCATATTCCTAACTCCTATAGAACTCAACAGATTGTAATACCTTAAGCGCAGGACCTGATGGCTCCATATTTTACACATCTTTAGAGCTCATTTTTGCACATTTTCTCAGATATCAAAGTTATATCATGTTCCATTGAGCCAATTATATGTCCATATGCATGATTTCCAATTTCTGTCCTTTTCACCGTGAGCATTGCATAATCTTCATTCTCAGTTGGTTTTTATTAGTTTTCTTTGTATTTATGTGTCTTGTTGGTGAGATGGACTTCCCAAGTACTTAGCACGATGAAAGGAATTCAAACGATGGACACCCACGACCCTAGACATAGCCATTTCGAAGGTGGAAAAATCCATTTTTCAAATTGCTACAAATGAAGATCTAAAATCAGAAATGGATCGGCGTCATTCATACGAATCCAACAAGGCCAAGAACGTCAAACTCCGAGTTTGTATGAAGAAAGGCGACCGTTTTACCGAAGAGAGGCAGCAGAAGAAATCAAGATGAAAGATTTGCTGCCCAAACGATCACAGGCGGTCGCTTGAGCGCTCAGATGGACTCTGACAGCGCCAAAAGTTGCCTCTCGTGATGGGATTCTTCGTGGTTTTCTTTCCCACGACTCCCTTGGCCTTCAAGGGATGATTTGGAAGTGGATTGGGCTCATCTAGAGCCCTTGGATCAAAGGAGATGAGCCACATCAAGGGAGGAGGCATTGGGAGAGCTCTTAGATAAACACCCTCAACCCTAGCCGCCGTCATCATTCTCCATCATCACCATTCTCATCTCCAAGTCCAACTGCCGCCACATCAAGAACACACCATTGGGGCGCGGCCATGGGCCGCCGCCGCCGTGCATTCACCACCATCATCCACCTCCGCGCCGCCTCCATCACCATCATCATCCCTTCTTCCTCCTCCATCACGGTCTCCATGATGGGTTGAAACAACTCTTGAACCCCCCTTATATGTGATGTTATTTGAGTAAGTGTTGGCTATGGGTCGGTCGATTAGTAAGTGGTTATCTGATATGTGTTGTCTAATTATGTGTGTTGCTTCGTGCTGCATATTTATCTCTGGTTATTTAGTGATGGGAGATGTCCTATCCATTGGCGTAGTTGGAGACATCCAACTCCTCAGGCCACACATGAAGTATATAAGTGGTTGTGGAAACCGATTGACATGTGACGTGACAGGTGCATATATCTTGAGGGGAACACAATTATACTAGGAGCACATTTGTCCATAGAACCTAATGCCTTCGTCGTCCGGTCCTCAAACCACGAATATCTTTGCGTTAGCCGCCTCAGGTATGGGACAAGAAGTAGGATGAATGATTTATCTCAACAGCGTGTCTTGAGAGATACTCTTATGTGAGGGACCGCCCACCAGAAGTAGACCACCGTATCCTATAATGCAGGTATTGACTTAGTCACAACGTGGCATAGTCGTAAAACCCTAACTCCATTCCGCGCCCGTACCGAACAAGCTCGTACCTAGATGCCATCAATCTCATCTAAGACATCACATACCTTTCTTAGTTTATTTCGTCTGCTTAGTTTAGTATTTATTTTCAGTTCTCTCTAGTTTAGTTTAATTTCTTGTTTTTATTTTTCCCTTGCAACTTACTTAAGTGAGCTATTTCCAAACTCCGGTTTGGGTGTGAGTGTGGTTGTGTTAGTGACAACACAACCGCGGGGATTGTGGTGCCATCATATTCGCTCCCTGTGGATCGACAAACCTTACTTATCACGAAATTGCTACATAGCCCTGTGAACGTGCAGGCCATCAAGCTTTTTATGGCTCTGTTGCCGGGGAAAATAGTGCCTAGCTATTACTTTCCCACTCATACTTAGTTTACTTTTTCTTGTTGCATAAATCTAGTAGTCATGTTTTCCGAGATTTCTCTGAATGGACAAATGAAAACTGTGATGGAGGACAAGAGAGACATAAGACAACCATTAGCTATTGAAGACGAGAAGATAAAAGAATGGCTCCAAAAATTGGACAAGTGGGCATCACTAATATGCGAAGAATATTCAATCACTTGTAAAGATTTTGGAACCGAAGGGCATTTCACATATCAATGTAAGTACAATTATGATCCAGTGCTAGCAACTTATAATAGTGAAGATAAATGCAATGCTAGTATTGAGGTCATACAAGTTGTACTCTACATGGGTGCACATGAGGTTTCACAATGAATAGGAGGGCCAAGGGATGATTGCATTGTGCTTCATAGCGCTTATGTACAATTGCATCCTATTAGTCTCTTTCGCATTGATAATTTCTGCAATAATGCTTTAGTGATTAACGTGTCGGAGCGAGTAGCTACCGCTTGGGAGGAAAAGAATATTCTGCATGACTTGCAAGAAAATGAAGAGGAGGATGCGCCCCCTACCAATGCCATCTCTAGTGATGACTCCTGATGCCCAAATCCTTGATGAAAAGTCTCCAGGGGACTTTGATTGTCTTAATGAATTAACTGAAGTCATTCATAATGATGAGCTATAGTTGCAATCTTCAAAGGGTGAATCACTGGCTTCAACAGAAAATCATGAAGTGTTTGGCCTACTCTCGCTGGCCTCGTCCCTCGACGGATCATCTCCAACCACTTCAAGGCAAGCCGGCACAAGACCGGCGTCTTCCTCAAGACCTCGCCAAGCAGTCCAAGACGACACATTCGGTTCAACATCAACCCTAATGCCGACAAGATACCGACGGAACAATACATTGAGGGTGCCCAAGAGTCCACATGCCTAGCAAACCCAAGTATTTCTGAGGTCGGACTCATAAAGGCAGGCCGCAACTATCACTGAAACAGATGGAGCCTGCCTGGGTTCTCATTCTCGAAGACGAAGGACTCCAACTCCAGACGCGCTCAGGGGCTACTGACGGTGCCATACACCTAGGGTACCTGACCTCAGGGGAACAAGGTCGCCAAGCCGGCCTCAGAGCCCGGGGGAAGCCTAGGCCCCTCGCCACTAACGGTGGGCCTCCTCCGGAAGGATATACACTACTTGTACCACAAGACATGTACTCTAGTAGATGACTTGGGGATCAAGCCATACAAACCGACTTGGCCCTTGTAACCCTAGCCCTCACCCATCTATACAAGGGGAGGTAGGGGCTCCCAAATCGGCAGCTAATATCTCTCCCACCTCTCCATTAGACCTCATACAGATCCAACTCATGTATACTTCATACGAGGCCATACCAATACAATCTGACATGCATGATGTAGGGTATTACTCCACCATGGAGGCCTGAACCTGGGTAAAATCCGTGCCCTGTGTAACCCAATCCGATCCTCTATGCACTTCGCCCCATGAGGAACCCTATGCAGGTATCTGACAGAGTTTCGCTCCGTCAACTTCTCTCCCTAGAAACATGCGGCAGCAAAAATCTATTTGTTGGGATCTTTGTGATTCCATTTCACGAGATGAACCAAACATGTTTTCGTTTGACTGTATCCCCTTTACGTTAACAACGCCATCAAATACCGATTACGTTTGCGTTAACAGCGCCAAACCAAACACCTCCAGGAGTATAACGTAAGCAGAACTACCAAACATCATGCAAAGGCATCAACAGAGCGAAGGAGCAACCAAACGCGGGCCCCAAAAGAGAAAAGGGATGGACTTGGCCATGACAGCGCCTCCAGGGAGGAGATGGCGTCCACACATGCCTCCATTGCCCGAAGCCGCAATAGCGCCAGATTTCTCCTCAACCCTGTCCGTCACTTCTTCGGAGCGCAGCAAACTGGAGGGGGGGCAAAGCTGCTACCTGGGGTCCTCACCGTGAAGAGGGGGAGTCAGATGTCGCCGCACCGCCGTCCACGCACCACCATGCCGCCCAACAGACACATCCACCATAGCCCCTGGTCGCCGCACGAGTAGCCGACGACGAATCCTCCACAGGGGGACAGAGGCTGCATCCACCCGCTACAACCCTGCCGCCCTCACAACAAGGGAATGTAGCGCCACTGCCGGGACCCCGCAACACATCCAGCTGCGACCTCTGACCAGCCACCTCGTCGCACCTCCGCCCCAGGGAGAAGAGGGCGACTCCACTGCAACCTGGGGCCACCGCCACAACGTATCAGCACCGGACCAACGCCGACGGGAGCCCCCGTGCCACCCGTAGCCAGGAGGCCAGATCAGGTTGAGCCAGACCGAGCCCGCCTAACGGCCACGGGACGACGCACGCACAACCCACGCACCCTATGATGCAGGCTGAGCTAATGCAGCCTACCAAACGATGTGCACAACATGTTTTTAGTCTGCATCTACTCAGCTTGCAAGAGGCAAAAAACGATGAAAGATATCAAACACGCCCTAAGTTTGTGGACGGTGTTGGAAATATGCCCTAGAGGCAATAATAAAAGCATTATTATTATATTTCCTTGTTCATGATAATTGTCTTTATTCATGCTATAACTGTATTATCCGGAAATCATAATACACGTGTGAATACATAGACTACAATACGTCCCTAGTAAGCCTCTAGTAGACTAGCTCGTTGGTCAACAGATAGTCATGGTTTCCGACTATGGACATCGACGTCATTGATAACGGATCACGCCATTAGGAGAATGACGTGATGGACAAGACCCAATCCTAAGCATAGCACAAAGATCGTGTAGTTCGCTTTTGCTAGAGCTTTTCCAATGTCAAGTATCTCTTCCTTAGACTGTGAGATCGTAACTCCTGGATACCGTAGGAATGCTTTGGTGTACCAAACGTCACAACGTAATCGGGTGACTATAAAGGTGCATTACGGTATCTCGATAGTGTCTGTTGGGTTGACACGGATCGAGACAGGATTTGTCACTCCGCATGACGGAGAGGTATCACTGGGCCCACTCGGTAATGCATCATCATAATGAGCTCAAAGTGATCAAGTGTCCGGTCACGGATCATGTATTACTGATTTGAGTAAAGTGACTTGCCGTAACGAGACTAAACGAGGTATTGGGATACCGACGATCGAGTCTCGGCAAGTAACATACCGTCGACAAAGGGAATAGCATACGGGTTGCTTGAACCCTAGACATCGTGGTTCATCCGATGACATCATCGAGGAGCATGTGGGAGCCAACATGGGTATCCAGATCCCGCTGTTGGTTATTGACCCGAGAGCGCCCCGGTCATGTTCAGATGTCTCCCAACCCGTAGGGTCTACACACTAAGGTTCTGGTGGCGCTTAGGGTTAATAGGAAGACTTGTATGTGATTACCGAATGTTGTTCTGAGTCCCTGATGAGATCCCGGACGTCACGAGGAGTTCCGGAATGGTCCGGAGGTAAAGATTTATATATGGAAGTCATCAAACGGACACCGGAAAAGTTTCGGTCACATCGGTTTTATGGAGGGTCCACCTAAGGGTTCCGGAGGACCACCGAGGGGCCACCTTTTTGGGGGCCACTTGGGCTGCGTGGGGCAGCCAGCCCCTCATGGCTGGGCGCACCCTCCCTTGGCCCATGCGCCTAGGGTTGAGGGGGAAACCCAAGGGGCGCCCCTTGCTTGGGGGCAAGCCCTCCTTGGCCGCCGCCCCTCTAGATGCATCTAGAGGGGCCGCCCTCCTCCTTTCCCCTATAAATAGAGGGGTAGAGGGAGGGCTGCACACACCATTGAAGGCGCAGCCCTCCCTCCCAACACCTCTCCTCCTTCGTGACACGCTTGGCGAAGCCCTGCCGAGCATGCCCTTCATCCGCATCACGCCGTCGTGCTGCCATTGAGTGATCTTCCTCAACCTCTCCTTCCTCCTTGCTGGATCAAGACGAAGGAGACGCCGTCGTCCGCACGTGTGTTGAACGCGGAGGTGCTGTCCGCTCAGACTTGGTCATCGGTGATCGGAATCACGTTGGGAACGCCTTCATCATCACCACTCCTTCCATCGCTCCGCACTCGATCTACAAGTGGTATGTAGATGCAAACTCTCTCTAGTAACTCGCTGCTTAGTAGAACTCATAGATGGATCTTGGTGAAACCGTAGGAAAAATTTTAATTTTCTCGCAACGCTCCCCAACAAAGGGTATCGAGCTAGGTTTATGCGTAGTTCTCTTTGCACGAGTAGAACACAATTTAGTTGTGGGCGTGGATCTTGTCAATTTACTTGTCGTTACTAGTCTTATCTTGCTTCCGCGGTATTGTGGGATGAAGCGGCCGGACCAACCTTACACGTACACTTACGTGAGACCGGTTCCACCGACTAACATGCACTAGTTGCATAAGGTGGCTGGCGGGTGTCCGCTCTCCTACTTTAGTTGGAGCGGATTCGATGAAAAGGGTCCTTATGAAGGGTAAATAGAAGTTGACAAGATCACGCTGTGGTTATTCAGAGGTAAGAAAACGTTTTGCTAGAACCCAATTGCAGCCACGTAAAAGATGCAACAACAATTAGAGGACGCCTAACTTGTTTTTGCAGCAATTGTCATGTGATGTGATATGGCCAAGTTGTGATGAATGATGAATGACATATTGTGATGTATGAGATCATGTTCTTGTAATAGGAATCACGACTTGCATGTCGATGAGTATGACAACGGCAGGAGCCATAGGAGTTGTCTTTATTTTGTATGACCTGCGTGTCATTGAAGAACGCCATGTAACTTATTTTACTTTAACGCTGCTCTAGAGAAAACCAAGTCGAAAGATGACGGCAAAGAACTATACGGATCGGGTCCTAACTTGAGGATCATCCTCATAGCTGCCAGAAACAATATGTCCTAGAAGGACCGCTAGGTGACGCCCCGTCTCTGAGAACCAAGACATTATGAATGCTTGGCGTCTCGTGGCTTGATGATTACTCCCTCGCTTAGTGCGGCATGCTTTACAGCTTAGAACCGGGCTCCAAAAGCGTTTTGAGCATCACGGAGCATATGAGATGTTCGAGGAGCTGAAACTTGTTTTCCAAGCTCACGCCTGGTCGAGAGATATGACATCTCCGACAAGTTCTATAGTTGTAAGATGGAGGAAAACAGTTCACAAGGAGCATATTCTCAACATGTCAGGTTTGCACAACCGTATGACCCAAATGAATATTAACCTCCCCGATGAGGCGGTCATTGATGAATCCTCCAATCGCTCCCACCAAGCTACAAGAGCTTTGTGATGAACTACAACATGCAGGGATGGTGAAGACAATCCTCAAGTATTCTCTATGTCAAGTCACCGAGGTTGAGATCAAGAAAGAACATCAAGTGTTGATGGTCAATAAGACCACTAAGTTCAAGAAGGGCAAGGGCAAGAAGAACTTCAAGAAGGACGGCAAGGAGGTTGCCGCGCCCGCAAGCAAGTTGCCGGGAAGAAGTCAAAGAATGGACCCAAACCCGAGACCGAGTGCTTTTATTGCAAGGAGGGGTCATTTGAAGCGGAACTGCCCCAAATACTTAGCGGACAAGAAGGCCGCAACGCCAAAGGTATATTTGATATACATGTAATTGATGTGTACTTTGCCAAGATCGTAGTAACTCCCGGGTATTTGATACCGTGCCGTTGCTCATATTTGTAATTCACATCGAGCTGCGGAATAAGCGGAAACGGCAAAGGACGAGGTGACGATCGCGCGCCGGGAATGGTTCCAGAGTCGATGTGATCGCCGTCGGCACGCTACCTCTTCATTTACCTACGGATTAGTTATGAACCTTAATAATTGTTATTTGGTGCCAAGTTTGAGCATGAATATTGTATCCGGATCTTGTTTAATGCAAGATGGCTACTCATTTAAACCGACAATAATGGTTGTTCTATTTATATGAGAGATATGTATTATGGTCATGCTCCGATGGTCAATGGTTTATTCTTAATGAATCTCGTTTAGTATTACACATGTTTATAGTGTGAATACCAAAAGATGTAAAGTTGATAACGATAGTCCCACATACTTGTGGCAATCGCCGCCTTGGTCACATTGGTGTCAAGCGCATGAAAAAGCTCCATGCTGATGGACTTTGGAGTCTTTAGATTATGAATCATTTGACGATGCTAACCATGCCTCATGGGCAAGATGACCAAGACTCCGTTCTCCGGAACAATGGAGCGAGCAACCAACTTGTTGGAAATCATACATACCGATGTAAAAGGTCCAATGAGCATTGAGGCTCATGGAGGGTATCGTTATGTTCTCACTCTCACGATGACTTGAGTAGATATGGGTATGTCTACTTGATGAAACACAAGTCCGAGACCTTTGAAAAGTTCAAGGAATTTCAGAATGAAGTAGAGAATCAACGTGACCGAAAGATAAAATTCTTACGATCGATCGTGGAGGAGAATATTTAAGTCACGAATTTGGTACACACTTAAGAAAATGTGGAATCGTTTCACAACTAACGCCACCGAACACCTCAACGTAAGGGTGTGTCCGAACGTCAGAATCGCACTCTATTGGATATGGTGCGGTCTATGATGTCTCTTCTTGATTTACCGCTATCATTTTGGGGATACGCCTAGAGACAGCTACATTCACTTTAAATAGGGCACCGCCTAAGTCCGCTGAGACGACACCGTATGAATTATGGTTTGGAAAGAAACCTAAGCTGTCGTTTCTAAAAGTTTGGGGATGCGATGCTTATGTCAAGAAACTTCAACCCGAAAAGCTCGAACCCAAGTCGGAAAAATGCGCCTTCATAGGATACCCTAAAGAAACCATTGGGTATACCTTCTACTTAAGATCCGAGGGCAAGATCTTTGTTGCCAAGAACGGAACCTTTCGAAAAAGAGTTTCTCTCGAAAGAAGTAAGTGGGAGGAAAGTAGAACTCGATGAAGTACTACCTCTTGAACAGGATAGTAGTGCATCTCGGAAAATGTTCCCGTGATGCCTACACCAACCAAGAGGAAATTCATGATGATGATCAAGGCACTTCGGATCAAGTTGCTACGAACTCAGAGGTCCACTAGGACACGCCCGCACTGCAGTGGTACGGCAACCTGTCTTGGAAATCATGTTGTTAGACAACAATGAACCTTCGAACTATGAAGAAGCGATGGCGGGCCCAGATTCCAACAAATGGCTAGAAGCCATGAAGTCCGAGATAGAATCCATGTATGAAAACAAAGTGTGGACTTTGACCGACTTGCCGATGATCGGCGAGCGATAGAAAACAAATGGATATTTAAGAGGAAGACGGACGCGGATGGTAATGTCACCATCTATAAAGCTCGACTTGTCGCTAAGGGTTATCGGCAAGTTCAAGGGATTGACTACAATGAGACTTTCTCTCCCGAAGCAAAGCTTAAGTCCGTCCGAATCATGTTAGCAATTGCCGCATACTATGATTATGAGATATGGCAGATGGACGTCAAAACAGCGTTCCTTAACGGTTATCTTAAGGAAGAGCAGATATGATGCAGCCGGAGGGTTTTGTCGATCCTAAGAATGTCGACAAAGTATGCAAGCTCCAATGATCCATTTATGGGCTGGTGCAAGCATCTCGGAGTTGGAACATTCGCTTTGATGAAATGATCAAAGCGTTTGGGTTTATGCAGACTTATGGAGAAGCCTGCGTTTACAAGAAAGTGAGTGGGAGCTCTGTAGCATTTCTCATACTATATGTAGATGACATACTTTTGATGGGAAATGATATAGAATTCTTGGACAGCATTAAGGCCTACTTGAATAAGTGTTTTTCAATGAAGGACCTTGGAGAAGCTGCTTATATATTAGGCATCAAGATCTATAGAGATAGATCGAGACGCCTCATAGGTCTTTCACAAAGCACATACCTTGATAAGATTTTGAAGAAGTTCAAAATGGATCAGTCCAAGAAGGGGTTCTTGCCTGTTTTGCAAGGTGTGAGATTGAGCTCAGCTCAATGCCCGACCACGGCAAAAGATAAAGAAGAGATGAGTGTCATCCCCTATGCCTCAGCCATAGGATCTATTATGTATGCCATGCTGTGTACCGACTGATGTAAACCTTGCCGTAAGTTTGGTAGGAAGGTACCAAAGTAATCCCGCAAGGAACACCGGACAGCGGTCAAGAATATCCTGAAGTACCGAAAAGGACAAAGGACATGTTTCTCGTTTATGGAGGTGACGAAGAGCTCGTCAGAAGGGTTACGCCGACGCTTAGCTTCGACACGATCTGATGACTCAAAGTCACAAACCGGATACGTGTATATGTTGAATGGTGGAGCAGATGCTGGTGCAAAAAGCGAAGCGTCGTGGCGGGATCTACATGTGAAGCGGAGTACATGGCAGCCTCGGAGGCAGCGATGAAGCAATTTGGGTGAAGGAGTTCATCACCGACCTAGGAGTCATACCCAATGCGTCGGGGCCGATCAAACTCTTCTCAGGACAACACCGGAGCTATTGTTTTGCCAAGGAGCCCAGGTTTCACAAGAAGACCAGCACATCAAGCGTCGCTTCAACTCCATCCGTGAAAATGTTCGGATGGAGACATAGAAATTTGTAAAGTGCATACGGATCTGAATGTCGCAGATCCGCTGACTAAACCTCTTCATGGGCAAAACATGATCAACACCGAACTCTATGGGTGTTCGATTCATCACAATGTAAACTAGATTATTGACTCTAGTGCAAGTGGGAGACTATTGGAAATATGCCCTAGAGGCAATAATAAAAGCATTATTATTATATTTCCTTGTTCATGATAATTGTCTTTATTCATGTTATAACTGTATTATCCGGAAATCATAATACACGTGTGAATACATAGACTACAATACGTCCCTAGTAAGCCTCTAGTAGACTAGCTCGTTGGTCAACAGATAGTCATGGTTTCTGACTATGGACATCGATGTCATTGACAACGGGATCACGCCATTAGGAGAATGACGTGATGGACAAGACCCAATCCTAAGCATAGCACAAAGATCGTGTAGTTCGTTTTGCTAGAGCTTTTCCAATGTCAAGTATCTCTTCCTTAGACCGTGAGATCGTGTAACTCCCGGATACCGTAGGAATGCTTTGGGTGTACCAAACGTCACAACGTGGCTCGGGTGACTATAAAGGTGCATTACGGTATCTCGATAGTGTCATTGGGTTGACACGGATCGAGGCAGGATTTGTCACTCCGTATGACGGAGAGGTATCACCGGGCCCACTCGGTAATGCATCATCATAATGAGCTCAAAGTGATCAAGTGTCCGTCACGGGATCATGTATTACTGATGCGAGTAAAGTGACTTGCCGTAACGAGACTAAACGAGGTATTGGGATACCGACGATCGAGTCTCGCAAGTAACATACCGTCGACAAAGGGAATAGCATACGGGGTTGCTTGAACCCTAGACATCGTGGTTCATCCGATGACATCATCGAGGAGCATGTGGGAGCCAACATGGGTATCCAGATCCCGCTGTTGGTTATTGACCGAGAGCGTCCCGGTCATGTTCAGATGTCTCCCGAACCCGTAGGGTCTACACACTTAAGGTTCGGTGGCGCTAGGGTTAATAGGAAGACTTGTATGTGATTACGAATGTTGTTCGAGTCCGGATGAGATCCCTGGACGTCACGAGGAGTTCCTAATGGTCCGGAGGTAAAGATTTATATATGGAAGTCATCAAACGGACACCGGAAAAGTTTGGTCACATCGGTTTATGGAGGGTCCACGGAAGGGTTCCGGAGGACCACCGGAGGGGCCACCCTTTGGGGGCCACTTGGGCTGCGTGGGGCAGCCAGCCCCTCATGGGCTGGGCGCACCTCCCCTTGGCCCATGCGCCTAGGGTTGAGGGGAAACCCTAAGGGGCGCCTTGCTTGGGGGCAAGCCCCCTCCCTTAACCGCCGCCCCCTCTAGATGCATCTAGAGGGGCCGCCCTCCTCCTTTCCCCTATAAATAGAGGGGTAGAGGGAGGCTGCACACACCATTGAAGGCGCAGCCCTCCCTCCCCAACACCTCTCCTCCTTCGTGACATCGCTTGGCGAAGCCTGAGTACAGCCCTTCATCATCGCATCACGCCGTCGTGCTGCCATTGGAGTGATCTTCCTCAACCTCTCCTTCCTCCTTGCTGGATCAAGACGAAGGAGACGCCGTCGTCCCGTACGTGTGTTGAACGCGGAGGTGCTGTCCGTTCAGCACTTGGTCATCGGTGATCGGAATCACGTTGGGAACGTCTTCATCATCACCACTCCTTCCATCGCTTCCGTACTCGATCTACAAGTGGTATGTAGATGCAAACTCTCTCTAGTAACTCGTTGCTTAGTAGAACTCATAGATGGATCTTGGTGAAACCGTAGGAAAAATTTTAATTTTCTGCAACGTTCCCCAACAGTGGTATCAGAGCTAGGTTTATGCGTAGTTCTCTTTGCACGAGTAGAACACAATTTAGTTGTGGGCGTGGATCTTGTCAATTTACTTGTCGTTACTAGTCTTATCTTGCTTCCGCGGTATTGTGGGATGAAGCGGCCCGGACCAACCTTACACGTACACTTACGTGAGACCGGTTCCACCGACTAACATGCACTAGTTGCATAAGGTGGCTGGCGGGTGTCTGTCTCTCCTACTTTAGTTGGAGCGGATTCGATGAAAAGGGTCCTTATGAAGGGTAAATAGAAGTTGACAAGATCACGTTGTGGTTATTCGTAGGTAAGAAAACGTTCTTGCTAGAACCCAATTGCAGCCACGTAAAAGATGCAACAACAATTAGAGGACGTCTAACTTGTTTTTGCAGCAATTGTCATGTGATGTGATATGGCCAAGTTGTGATGAATGATGAATGACATATTGTGATGTATGAGATCATGTTCTTGTAATAGGAATCACGACTTGCATGTCGATGAGTATGACAACCGGCAGGAGCCATAGGAGTTGTCTTTATTTTGTATGACCTGCGTGTCATTGAAGAACGCCATGTAACTTATTTTACTTTATTGCTAAACGCGTTAGCCATAGAAGTAGAAGTAGTCGTTGGCGTGGCAACTTCATGGAGGCACAATGATGGAGATCATGGTGTCATGCCGGTGACAAGATGATCATGGAGCCCCGAAGATGGAGATCAATGGAGCTTTATGATATTGGCCATATCATGTCACTACTATATATAATTGCATGTGATGTTTATTATGTTTATACATCTTGTTTACTTAGAACGACGGTAGTAAATAAGATGATCCCTTACAACAATTTCAAGAAGTGTTTCCCTAACGTGCACCGTTGCCAAAGTTCGTCGTTTCTAAGCACCACGTGATGATCGGGTGTGATGGATTCTTACGTTCACATACAACGGTGTAAGACAGATTTACACACGAAAACACTTAGGGTTTACTTGACGAGCCTAGCATGTACAGACATGGCCTCGGAACACGGAGACCGAAAGGTCGAACACGAGTCGTATGGAAGATACGATCAACATGAGAATGTTCACCGACGAGACTAGTCCGTCTCACGTGATGATCGGACACGGCTTAGTCGACTCGGATCGTGTAACACTTAGATGACTAGAGGGATGTCAAATCTGAGTGGGAGTTCATTTAAATAATTTGATTAGATGAACTTAATTATCATGAACTTAGTCTAAAACTTTTGAATGATATGTCTTGTAGATCAAATGGCCAACGCTCATGTCAACTTGAACTTCAACGCTCCTAGAAAACCAAGCTGAAAGATGACGGCAGAACTATACGGACTGGGTCCGAACTTGAGATCATCCTCATAGCTGCCAGAAACAATATGTCCTAGAAGGACCGCTAGGTGACGCCCCGTCTCTGAAGAACCAAGACATTATGAATGCTTGGCAGTCTCGTCTTGATGATTACTCCCTCGTTTAGTGCGGCATGCTTTACAGACTTAGAACCGGGCTCCAAAAGCGTTTTGAGCATCACGGAGCATATGAGATGTTCGAGGAGCTGAAACTTGTTTTCCAAGCTCACGCCGGGTCGAGAGATATGACATCTCCGACAAGTTCTATAGTTGTAAGATGGAGGAAAACAGTTACATCGGTGAGCATATTCGAACATGTCCAGGTTGTACAACCGTATGACCCAAATGAATATTAACCTCCCCGATGAGGCGGTCATTGATGAATCCTCCAATCGCTCCCACCAAGCTACAAGAGCTTTGTGATGAACTACAACATGCAGGGATGGTGAAGACAATCCTGAAGTATTCTCTATCTCAAGTCACCGAGGTTGAGATCAAGAAAGAACATCAAGTGTTGATGGTCAATAAGACCACTAAGTTCAAGAAGGGCAAGGGCAATAAGAACTTCAAGAAGGACGGCAAGGAGGTTGCCGCGCCCGGTAAGCAAGTTGCCGGAAGAAGTCAAAGAATGGACCCAAACCCGAGACCGAGTGCTTTTATTGCAAGGGAGGGTCATTTGAAGCGGAACTGCCCCAAATACTTAGCGGACAAGAAGGCCGGCAACGCCAAAGGTATATTTGATATACATGTAATTGATGTGTACTTTGCCGATTACTCGTAGTAACTCCCGGTATTTGATACCGTGCCGTTGCTCATATTTGTAATTCACATCGAGCTGCGGAATAAGCGGAAGCGGCAAAGGACGAGGTGACGATCTGCGTCGGGAATGGTTCCAGAGTCGATGTGATCGCCGTCGGCACGCTACCTCTTCATTTACCTACGGGATTAGTTATGAACCTTAATAATTGTTATTTGGTGCCAAGTTTGAGCATGAATATTGTATCTGGATCTTGTTTAATGCAAGATGGCTACTCATTTAAATCCGAGAATAATGGTTGTTCTATTTATATGAGAGATATGTATTATGGTCATGCTCCGATGGTCAATGGTTTATTCTTAATGAATCTCGGCGTAGTATTACACATGTTTATAGTGTGAATACCAAAAGATGTAAAGTTGATAACGATAGTCCCACATACTTGTGGCATCGCCGCCTTGGTCACATTGGTGTCAAGCGCATGAAAAAGCTCCATGCCGATGGACTTTTGGAGTCTTTAGATTATGAATCATTTGACGATGCGAACCATGCCTCATGGGCAAGATGACCAAGACTCCGTTCTCCGGAACAATGGAGCGAGCAACCAACTTGTTGGAAATCATACATACCGATGTGTGCGGTCCAATGAGCATTGAGGCTCATGGAGGGTATCGTTATGTTCTCACTCTCACGATGACTTGAGTAGATATGGGTATGTCTACTTGATGAAACACAAGTCCGAGACCTTTGAAAAGTTCAAGGAATTTCAGAATGAAGTAGAGAATCAACGTGACCGAAAGATAAAATTCTTACGATCAGATCGTGGAGGAGAATATTTAAGTCACGAATTTGGTACACACTTAAGAAAATGTGGAATCGTTTCACAACTAACGCCGCCTGGAACACCTCAGCGTAAGGGTGTGTCCGAACGTCGTAATCGCACTCTATTGGATATGGTGCGGTCTATGATGTCTCTTACCGATTTACCGCTATCATTTTGGGGATACGCTCTAGAGACAGCTACATTCACTTTAAATAGGGCACCGTCTAAGTCCGTTGAGACGACACCGTATGAATTATGGTTTGGAAAGAAACCTAAGTCGTCGCTTCTAAAAGTTTGGGGATCGATGCTTATGTCAAGAAACTTCAACCCGAAAAGCTCGAACCCAAGTCGGAAAATGCGTCTTCATAGGATACCCTAAAGAAACCATTGGGTATACCTTCTACTTAAGATCCGAGGGCAAGATCTTTGTTGCCAAGAACGGAACCTTTCTGGAAAAAGAGTTTCTCTCGAAAGAAGTAAGTGGGAGGAAAGTAGAACTCGATGAAGTACTACCTCTTGAACAGGATAGTAGTGCATCTCGGAAAATGTTCTGTGATGCCTACACCAACCAAGAGGAAATTCATGATGATGATCAAGGCACTTCGGATCAAGTTGCTACTGAGAACTTCAGAGGTCCACTAGGACACGTTCCGCACTGCAGTGGTACGGCAACCCTGTCTTGGAAATCATGTTGTTAGACAACAATGAACCTTGAACTATGAAGAAGCGATGGCGGGCCCAGATTCCAACAAATGGCTAGAAGCCATGAAGTCCGAGATAGAATCCATGTATGAAAACAAAGTGTGGACTTTGGTGACTTGCCGATGATCGGCGACGATAGAAAACAAATGGATATTTAAGAGGAAGACGGACGCGATGGTAATGTCACCATCTATAAAGCTCGACTTGTCGCTAAGGGTTATCGGCAAGTTCAAGGGATTGACTACAATGAGACTTTCTCTCCCGAAGCAAAGCTTAAGTCCGTCCGAATCATGTTAGCAATTGCCGCATACTATGATTATGAGATATGGCAGATGGACGTCAAAACAGCGTTCCTTAACGGTTATCTTAAGGAAGAGCTGTATATGATGCAACCGGAGGGTTTTGTCGATCCTAAGAATGTCGACAAAGTATGCAAGCTCCAATGATCCATTTATGGGCTGGTGCAAGCATCTCGAGTTGGAACATTCGCTTTGATGAAATGATCAAAGCGTTTGGTTTATGCGACTTATGGAGAAGCCTGCGTTTACAAGAAAGTGAGTGGGAGCTCAGAGCATTTCTCATACTATATGTAGATGACATACTTTTGATGGGAAATGATATAGAATTCTTGGACAGCATTAAGGCCTACTTGAATAAGTGTTTTCAATGAAGGACCTTGGAGAAGCTGCTTATATATTAGGCATCAAGATCTATAGAGATAGATCGAGACGCCTCATAGGTCTTTCACAAAGCACATACCTTGATAAGATTTTGAAGAAGTTCAAAATGGATCAGTCCAAGAAGGGTTCTTGCCTGTTTTGCAAGGTGTGAGATTGAGCTCAGCTCAATGCCCGACCACGACAAAAGATAAAGAAGAGATGAATGTCATCCCTATGCCTCACCATAGGATCTATTATGTATGCCATGCTGTGTACTGACTGATGTAAACCTTGCCGTAAGTTTGGTAGGAAGGTACCAAAGTAATCCCGCAAGGAACACCGGACAGCGGTCAAGAATATCCTGAAGTACCGAAAAGGACAAAGGACATGTTTCGTTTATGGAGGTGACGAAGAGCTCGTCAGAAGGGTTACGTCGACGCTAAGCTTCGACACGATCTGATGACTCAAAGTCACAAACCGGATACGTGTATATGTTGAATGGTGGAGCAAGAGGCTGGTGCAGTGCAAGCGAAGCGTCGTGGCGGGATCTACATGTGAAGCGGAGTACATGGCAGCCTCGGAGGCAGCGCATGAAGCAATTTGGGTGAAGGAGTTCATCACCGACCTAGAGTCATACCCAATGCGTCGGGGCCGATCAAACTCTTCTCGTGACAACACCGGAGCTATTGCTCTTGCCAAGGAGCCCAGTTTCACAAGAAGACCAGCACATCAAGCGTCGCTTCAACTCCATCCGTGAAAATGTTCGGGATGGAGACATAGAAATTTGTAAAGTGCATACGGATCTGAATGTCGCAGATCCGCTGACTAAACCTCTTCCATGGGCAAAACATGATCAACACCGAACTCTATGGGTGTTCGATTCATCACAATGTAAACTAGATTATTGACTCTAGTGCAAGTGGGAGACTGTTGGAAATATGCCCTAGAGGCAATAATAAAAGCATTATTATTATATTTCCTTGTTCATGATAATTGTCTTTATTCATGTTATAACCGTATTATCCGGAAATCATAATACACGTGAATACATAGACTACAATCGTCCTAGTAAGCCTCTAGTAGACTAGCTCGTTGGTCAACAGATAGTCATGGTTTCTGACTATGGACATCGATGTCATTGACAACGGATCACGTCATTAGGAGAATGACGTGATGGACAAGACCCAATCCTAAGCATAGCACAAAGATCGTGTAGTTCATTTTGCTAGAGCTTTTCCAATGTCAAGTATCTCTTCCTTAGACCGTGAGATCGTGTAACTCCGGATACCGTAGGAATGCTTTGGGTGTACCAAACGTCACAACGTAATCGGGTGACTATAAAGGTGCATTACGGTATCTCGATAGTGTCTGCGGGTTGACACGGATCGAGACAGGATTTGTCACTCCGTATGACGGAGAGGTATCACCGGGCCCACTCGGTAATGCATCATCATAATGAGCTCAAAGTGATCAAGTGTCCGGTCACGGGATCATGTATTACGATGCGAGTAAAGTGACTTGCCGAACGAGACTAAGCGAGGTATTGGGATACCGACGATCGAGTCTCGGGCAAGTAACATACCGTCTCGACAAAGGGAATAGCATACGGGGTTGCTTGAACCCTAGACATCGTGGTTCATCCGATGACATCATCGAGGAGCATGTAGGAGCCAACATGGGTATCCAGATCCGCTGTTGGTTATTGACCGAGAGCGTCGGTCATGTCGCATGTCTCCGAACCCGTAGGGTCTACACACTTAAGGTTCGGTGGCGCTAGGGTTAATAGGAAGACTTGTATGTGATTACGAATGTTGTTCGAGTCCGGATGAGATCCCGGACGTCACGAGGAGTTCGGAATGGTCCGGAGGTAAAGATTTATATATGGAAGTCATCAAGCGGACACCGAAAAGTTTCGGTCACATCGGTTTATGGAGGGTCCACCGGAAGGGTTCCGAGGACCACGGGAGGGGCCACCCTTTGGGGGGCCACTTGGGCTGCGTGGGGCAGCCAGCCCCTCATGGGCTGGGCGCACCCCCCTTGGCCCATGCGCCTAGGGTTGAGGGGAAACCCTAAGGGGCGCCTTGCTTGGGGGCAAGCCCTCCTCACCGCCCCCTCTAGATGCATCTAGAGGGGCCGCCCTCCTCCTTTCCCCTATAAATAGAGGGTAGAGGGAGGGCTGCACACACCATTGAAGGCGCAGCCCTCCCTCCCCAACACCTCTCCTCCTCCGCATACGCTTGGCGAAGCCTGCTGAGATCTGATCCCTTCATCTCGCATCACGCCGTCGTCTGCCATTGGAGTGATCTTCCTCAACCTCTCCTTCCTCCTTGCTGGATCTAGACGAAGGAGATGCCGTCGTCCCGTACGTGTGTTGAACGCGGAGGTGCTGTCCGTTCAGCACTTGATCATCGGTGATCGGAATCACGTTGGGAACGTCTTCATCATCACCACTCCTTCGATCGCTTCCGTACTCGATCTACAAGTGGTATGTAGATGCAAACTCTCTCTAGTAACTCGTTGCTTAGTAGAACTCATAGATGGATCTTGGTGAAACCGTAGGAAAAATTTTAATTTTCTGCAACGTTCTCCAACAGACGGTGTATCTTTATTTGGAATTAAATAAAGCTAAGCCATGATAGCATTAACTATATAGAAAAACATCAGAGTAAATTAATTCAACATGTAGAGTACTCCCTCCGTTTCTAAATATAAGTCTTTGGAGAGATTCCATTATGGACCACATACGAAGCAAAATGAGTGAATCTATATTCTAAAATGTATCTAGATACATCCGTATGTATTTCATAGTGAAATCTCTACAAAGACTTATACTCCCTCCGTTCGGAATTACTTGTCTCGAAAATAGATGTATCTAGAACTAAAATACGTCTAGATACATCCATTTCTGCAACAAGTAATTCCGAACGGAGAGAGTACTGTATTTGTATTTAGGAACGGAGAGATTTTTTTTTTTTGTGGTAGACGGGCGTCTTCGCTTCTCTGGCCGTCGTTTCCAGTCGGCCTGCAGGTAGCCCTGTTGCTCGCTTCGCTTAGCACTTCTTGGGTTGCCTTGATGGTCTCCTTGCTCCCTCGCGCACCCTACCTTGCCTCCCTCGGCAAACCCACCTCCCGCGCTTCCTCCTCCTCGCTGCGACTGCCGGCCATGTCTTCCTCCGCCCCCGCCCCCGCGGCCACGGCAGCGGCAGAGCCGGAGGCGTCCCGCCCAAGGAAGACGCCGGTGCTCTTATTCGACGTCATGGACACCGTCGTCCGCGACCCCTTCTACCACCACATCCCCTCCTTCTTCCAGTTCCGTACATGCCCCTACTTATTCCTCAGTTTTGTTTATCGCTATCCATCCATGTGTTCGTGTGGTCTAGGCATGTCCCCGACGACTAGATGTTCGACGGAATGCGTGGTTGGTTCTTGGTGGTGACGTGGGCAAAGAAGCTGCCCAATTGGGGACGCGTGGGTGTTTTTAGATATTTTGATCATGCATTGTGTGGCAATTTCACTTAAGCTGTGCTGTATCCGCTACTGAATTACTGGTATTTTACTTAGGAATTGCTAAATGATACACCAGTTAATTGAGATATGTAAAACGTGATACCAAAAAAATAGTTATTCGGCACTGCAGAATAGAGTAGAGACCTGTGAAATAGAAGGCTGGAGTGTTATGGGTTGTTGAGGGCTATTCCTTAGTGCTGTTTTATATTTTGCACTCATGTTTCAGTACCTCAAGGAATGTGTTGAATTAGCATCTTATTTGCTGTATGGTTTAAGTCTGTTGGTTTCCACTTTATCAATATTGCATTCCATTCTAGTTGATTCTACATTCTTTTGTAGAATGTCCATGAAGGAACTCCTAGAAAGCAAGCATCCAACATCATGGTCCGAATTTGAGATGGGGCTGATTAATGAGGTAAGAAGTAAGAACCATAGAAGCTTGACTTATTTTTCTCTCTATATGATGTTATTTCTGCTAATTCCAGAACAGCAATATTGTACAAATACGACTTATGGACTGCCAGGTGCTAAGATTGGTTCCGATCCTTAGACCAATGAACGTGACAAGGTTGGGGGTACAGCCTAGGAACGAGGGTTGGCTGGCCATGGTACCTGGGGTGGGAGGAAGACAAGGTTGCGGACAGGGATTATATCTTGGCTAGTTTATGCTCATTCATTGGATCATCCATATGGTCTATAGGGAGGAAGATTCAGCTTGATGCCTAGCATAGGATCCCACCTTCCCTAGCAAACCATATCTTATCTTCCATTCAAGCCTATCACTCTCCTAACCAAATAGATATCTACTATACTTATCTCCTTAACTGATTTTAATAGTAATTCCTGCACAGGACGATTCCTAGCTTGGTGCTTCCCTGCGCTATCAGGCATTGACCTGACACCCATGAAATAGACATGCAAATAAAACAAAACTAACGCATTAGAGAAAGATAAACTACATGATAAGGTACCACATGGTTCTTTATGAATCAAATTTTGTTTTAGAGCAGCAGTGTGGAACCAAAACTTAATTGTTTGAAGAGCAGCACTGGGGAATTGACTTTTATCAAATACGAACTTGATATATCTTTGTGCAGTTGATTTGCGGCTTATAACATTGCATGGACACCATCTTATGATGAATTTGGTACAAAAGCCCTACTACGTCTTAATTTTTGTGGGGCTTTTTTTTAGAGAATTGTGGGGCTTATGTTTGTTTGTATGCATTCTTGAAACAATATGTTTATTTGTCATTGGAACAATGAAACTGCTACTAGGTAATTGCTTGCGATAATCTGCTTCATTGCACCTCTAACAACAGAAAAGTGGACATGGTCAAGCATCCACGGTTGTCATGTTTCTTCACTCTATATTTGATTAATTGGTCATAATCGCGACCAGATGTTAAATATGAACATTGCTCTATTATAAATGACTGATCTGCTCTTGATACTGTCACTTCTACTGTGAGTTAAACACCATTATGTTTTATTCTGTCAGGGCCAGCTGGCCGAAAAATTCTTCAATGATGGCAGATCTTTTGATTTGGAAGGTGAGAAGCACAAAGTAGAAGTGCCATTGAGATTACAGGCTCCCCTTTAAGATTATACTAATAAACAAATCACTGTCTTCAAGAATAAATAACTTAATTTCCTGATTATATCGATCGTCACCAAATTGCTGATAGCCTACATTAGTAGGTTTTCAATACTAAAAATATGAACCCAGAAGTTTGGTGCCCTTATTGTTACCAACACCTATCGTGATATAGGTTTTGTAAAATAACCTAGCTGACTGATCTCAAATCTACTATTTTTCTTGCTTAGAAGAAGATTCTTTTTGTAATCCATTTTTACGCCCTGTAGGTCTGAAAGCATGCATGGTGAGAGCATACGAGTATGTTGATGGTGTTGAAGATATTCTTTGCAGTTTAAAACAAAACAACTATGAAGTGCATGCTTTTACAAATTATCCAGTGTGGTAAGTTTCAGCTTTCTTGATACATATGTACACAATTACTCGTTCCTCAGATATGTTTTTTAGGTACCAGTTGATTGAGGAAAAGTTAAAGCTGTCGAAGTATCTGTCATGGACATTCTGTTCTTGTCACGTTGGTACTAATCTATCTCAGTTTTTCCTTTCTCTGGATGAAATATGAATACTTGGTAAACGTTTACTGTTTATCGTTCATAGGAACTCCATTTTGTTATGCAATGGAATGGATAGCTTCATTATATTGGTTGAGTAGTGTGTAAAGTAGTATTCAGTATTCACAGAACATAATCATCATTTTAATTAAGAGTTTAAGTTTGTTTACCCTTGAGAGGGTAAGAGTGTCTAAAAACTGCACAGTATTTGACACTCCATCAATTTGACCTTATAGTTTCTTCTTATTAATTGTCAGTAACATGTTGAGCTAGTTAATAACTGATAGTGATGGCAATATTAGCCATTTTGGAGCTTTGTCAATCTCAAGCCAATAGTTTTTTCATCCTACAGAGCAAATAGAAGGCTCTACCTTGACATCTGTTTGTCAGGGAATTGGAGCCCTTCTGATATATACCTGAGATGTTTGAACTGTATGTAGAAATTGCTTAACAATTCTGTCATTTCTTAGTTAGTTCTGCTTAAAGCAAACATATGCTTTTATTATCAGTTAAACAATGAAGCACCACTGCACTTGCTATGTTTTCATGCTAGGTCATTCTCTTACTGTGTGATCGCATCATAGGCTGAATGTATCGAATAAAAAGGCTGCTTCTGATCTTGGACTTGGACTTTCCATCATAATGTTACGCAGGAATACGCAAACCTTCACCAGATTTTTATCTTCATGCCGTGGATCATCTCAATATCGATCCAGGAAACTGCATTTTCATTGATGACAGGTCTGGTATTTCTTATATTTAAATGGTTATTGTTGTGCAGCAACGTAAATTACTTGACATGTTTTGGATATTTTGTGCTGCAGGATGGTAAACATCGAAGCGGCCCTTGGTGTCGGAATGGTCGGTTTGCATTTTAAAAATGCCGAGGCACTAAAAAATGATTTGTGCTCATTGGGAGTTGAATTGGCACCTCTTGTGCTTGAAGATGAAACTGAAGTTCAGTAACATGGCTTCCTGTTTGGTCTTCTGCTCATGTAAGATTCATGCGTATGAATAATCCTTCTGTCTCTTTATTAACTGCTCCGCATGTTAAAAGCTTGACGTGCTGTTATTCTCACAGTATTGTACTCCCTCTGTAAACAAATGTAAGACGTTTTAGGTCACTATTACATTATAAAATATATAATATGTTAATCGTACATATGTATTCTGTAAACATAATTTACATGCCCCCAGTATGTTATTGAAGGATAATAAAATGACAATAGCTTTTGGGGAATTGTGAAAGCTAAATCGGTACATTTTGCTGAGCTCAATCCAGGATTAAAATAAATCATATTTAACCAAGTTTAAGTGTGGTTAGAGCATTCTCCATTCACTTCAGTACTTCCATCTATCAAAGCTTCGAGGAGCCTTTGCACCAATGAAGGCAAACAAACATTTTGTAATTAAATGAACAGTCGATCATTTATGTCTGCAACATGTTGTATTCAGATGGTAGTAAATAAGTGGCGAGGTGGGTCTTCGCCAATTCCCCTTTTTATTTTTGAGTTGAAGTCTTCGCTATTCGGCGCCTATAGCAGCCGTTAATGGGCAAACCGTACCAGGCACACAACGCATGATAAAGTGGGCCAGCCCATGAACGTCGAACCATTTCTGGTTTGTGTGTAGCTTCTAGCCGGTTTTGGCCAGTTTTTTTTCATTTTTTTTCTGTTTCCTTTTTCTCTTTTCATTTTACTTTTGATTAGAAAATTCGAATTAGTGAACTTTTGTTTTCAAATCCATGAAAAAATTCAATTCGTCAGCATTTTTTAAATCTATGAGTTTTTATGAAATCCGCAAACTTTTTTCAAATTCGCTAACTTGTTTTGAAATTCCTGAAGGTTTTTCAAAAATATAAAAATTTCAAAATCATGAACTTTGTAAAATTCTGAAACTTTCTCAAATCCTTGTACTTTTTTCAACTTCATGAACATTTTTAAAATCAGCAAACATTTTTCAATTTTGTCAACTTTTTTTCTTCAAAATTCAGCATCTTGTTTCAAAAGTCGACGTTTGACCGATCAACCGTTGGCTGAGCAAACGAAATAGAGTGAGCACATCGCGTTGATGGGTCGGCCCATGCTAGTTCGTTGTTCTGCACATGAAGCGCTGACTAGGAGCTCTCAGAGTCTTCTACCAGTGCTTCACATCTCACGCTGCACCGCCACGACGGTAAAAATGTGAATGGGCCAATAGTATGAACTGGGACACCGCCCCGGCCCAAAGTTTTAAGGCCAATGGGCCTTTCCGGTCGGACTCAAAAATTGGGGAATAAGAGCAACTCCAACCAAATTGCCAAAAAGACAGAACTCCATAATCGAGGAGTTCGAGATCTAGAAGAAGTCGTCCACACGGCATCGACCTCTATAAATTATGGAGCGCACACCAAACAACGGGAAGAAGTCAACCCCCCCCCCCCCCCCCTCTATATATGTTGTAGATCCATTGGTAACCTGACATGACATTTCCACGACTACAAATCCATGCACTCTAGTACCGTTGTTACGACCCGACAAAAAATTTATTGACACTTAGTTTTCTTATGGTGGGCTTTTGGACCTATCACTTATCGAGGGTTTTGTTCTTAAGGAATCGCCTGAGTAACCTATGTGTGTGTTTCTCTGAGGAAATCGCCTCCAATATAAGAGTTCTTTGAGTTGTCATTAGTGTTAGTGTTGGTTGAAATTTCGCTCGCCTAAAATTGACTCTCAGGACCGACCCCAAAACTAAGATTTGATTACTACATATAAGAGCATCTTTAGCCGAACCCTCAAACGAGTTTAACTCGAAAGATTCCCGGGTGGGGGAGGTGACGATGATGAGTAGTTTAAAGTTGTCTAATTGTGGTATGTATGTACAATGTGCTACCTTTATTTAATTATGTAATCGAGTAATTTAAATTTGTGTTTTAAATGAAATTGTGTGTAAAAAATGTAGGGAGTTTAATGTTAGAAGTTCGGCTAGAACCTCTTTTCTTAACTCCTTATAATTGAAGAGTTAAGGTTTGAGTGGCGGAATTTTAGAGGCTCAGCGAGAGATGCCCTAGGCTCTGCATATGGAAAGATGACAAATCTTCCACTTTCACTATGGATGCGTTTGGTAGGTTGCATTATTTTTGGTGTATTTGCATTTGTGGCCGACTTAGTCAGGCTGGGTGAAAACAGGCAAAAAAACATGTTCTGCACATAGTTTGTCTGCATGCATCCCCTCCAGTCCGGCTGAACAGAAACACACGCATGGTGTTTGGTTGTAGACCTGTTGTAGGCACACACACAGAGTGTCGTTGTTTGGTTACATGCAATACATGTGATCTGGTAATCTCTTGTTGCAATGTGAGTTTACAAGCACATACACAGGCACAACATAACAAAGTCATAACATGCATAGCATAAAATAGAGCCTTACTCACACACAATTAAACTGACAAATAGTTGCGGCGAAGTCTTAAACTAAATGTCGAACACAGAAGTCTTAAACATCCATGAAAAATGTCTCTGCATGCCTCTTGCACTTGGTCACCACCTCAACGTTGTCGTCGTTGAAGACAATCACCTTCAAGTGTCGAGAGTTGCCAACTTGAAGGTGACGAGCTACCTGATCTTGATCTGGTGAGCAATGTCAAAGGGGGGCCCAACCCTTAACAAGCATGAGTCTGCTCTTGATCGTCCAGATGGTGACCCTCGAGGTGCAGCCAATGTTCGTCCTCAACACGTATTCCGATGGGACGGTGGTTGGTCAAGTGCTTGGTGAACTCAAGGTGCATTGACAAGCACTCCAACTTGGGTGTAAGGATGACCTTGCCGAAGTGGCTTGGGTCAGCGTCCTCATGGAAATGGTTGTAGTTCTTAGGCCTCTTCAAGGTGTTGCCGAGCTCCACCACCGCCTTGTCCTTCTTGTCCGACACAAACCGCTTGCATTTGGAGGATTTCTTCTAAGCAACATTTTGATATGCAGTGAACCTATGAACTGGAGGTCAATGAAGGGATAGACGGCATTCCCATCGGAATTCATCCTTGGGTGCTTGCTCGATGACCACATTGTAGGGTCGAAAGTATGTCTAGAGGGGGGTGGTTAGACGACTTGACCAAATAAAACTTATCATTTTCCCAATTTTAGTTGTGGGCAAGTTTTAGAAACTATACCAAGTCAAATACACCCTACACATGCAAGTCTATGAGTTGTGCAGCGGAAAGTAACGACTAGTGCAAAAGATTCAAAGGTTGGAGGTTTCGGTGAGACCGAACAGAACATCTCAGTGAGATCGATTTGCAATGGCTAGGGTAGAACCTCCACTACAAAAAAATACACTTCCGTGATGATACGTGTTTGTCACAGTAGGTCACTTTTTTGTCATGCATGTACATCCATGACAAATTTATGATGAATCAAGATAGTCATACCAGTCTTTGTCGTAGAAGTGTTCCATGACATTACCAAAATTATCATCACGAAGTGTCCACTTCCATGACGATAAATCGCGCGTCACAAAAGTGCTTTAGTCAAGGGTGACCGACACGTGGCATCCACCGTAACGAACGCCGTTAAGCTATCGGGTCGGATTTTGGATCCGATAACCCGTTAACGACCATGACCAATACCGATTTTCCGTGTAAAATTCTCATTGACCTTTAGTTGGGCGGCCCATTATGGTCTGCAGAATCTTGTGGGCCTTTAATTTGGACCGCCCAAAAGTGGCCCACAAAGTTTAAATGGGCCGCCCAACCAAGGCCCATAAGATTTAGCGGACCATAATGGGTCAAGCCGACTAAAGGCCCACAAAATTTAGTGGACCATAATGGGCGGCCAATGAAAGGCCCACAAGATTTTATGGACCACAATGGGTAAAGCCACTAAAGGCCCACAAGATTTTGTAGACCATAATGGTGAAGGAAATATGCCCTAGAGGCAATAATAAAGTTATTATTTATTTCCTTATATCATGATAAATGTTTATTATTCATGCTAGAATTGTATTAACCTGAAACATAATACATGTGTGAATACATAGACAAGCAGTGTCACTAGTATGCCTCTACTTGACTAGCTCGTTAATCAAGATGGTTATGTTTCCTAACCATAGACATGAGTTGTCATTTGATTAACGGGATCACATCATTAGGAGAATGATCGATTGACTTGACCCATTCCGTTAGCCTAGCACTTGATCGTTTAGTATGTTGCTATTGCTTTCTTCATGACTTATACATGTTCCTGTAACTATGAGATTATGCAACTCCGTTTACGGAGGAACACTTTGGTACTACCAAACGTCACAACGAATCGAGTGATTATAAAGGAGTACTACAGGTGTCTCCAAAGGTACATGTTGGGTTGGCGTATTTCGAGATTAGGTTTTGTCACTCCGATTGTTGGAGAGGTATCTCTGGGCCCTCTCGGTAATACACATCACATAAGCCTTGCAAGCATTGCAACTAGTGAGTTAGTTGTGAGATGATGTATTACGGAACGAGTAAAGAGACTTGCCAGTAACGAGATTGAACTAGGTATTGGATACCGACGATCGAATCTCGGGTAAGTAACATACCGATGACAAAGGGAACAACATATGTTGTTATGCGGTTTGACCGATAAAGATCTTTGTAGAATATGTAGGAATCAATATGGGCATCCAGGTTCCGCTATTGGTTATTGACCAAGAATAGTTCTAGGTCATGTCTACATAGTTCTCGAACCCGTAGGGTCCGCACGCTTAAGGTTTCGATGACAATTATATTATGAGTTTATGAGTTTTGATGTACCGAAGGAGTTCGAGTCCGGATGAGATCGGGGACATGACGAGGAGTCTCGAAATGGTCGAGACGTAAAGATCGATATATTGGACGACTATATTCGAGTTCGGAAAGGTTCGAATGATTCGGGTATTTTTGGAGTACCGGAGAGTTACGGGAATTCGCCGGGAGAAGTATTGGGCCTTATTGGGCCTGCGAGAAAGAGAGAGGGCTGCCTAGGGCAGGCCGCGCCTCAAGGCCTAGTCCGAATTGGACTAGGGAGGGGCCGCACTCTCTTCTCTTCCCTTCCTTCTCTCCTACTCCTACTAGGAAAGGAGGAGTCCTACTCCGGTGGGAGTAGGACTCCCCCTGGTGCGCCTCCTCCTTGGCCGGCCACCTCCTCCTTGCTCCTTTATATACGGGGCAAGGGGCACCTCATGACACACAAGTTGATCTACGGATCTTTCCTTAGCCGTGTCGGTGCCTCCTTCCACCATATTCCACTTGGTCATATCGTCGTGAGAGCTTAGGCGAAGCCTGCGCGGAGAAGTCATATCGTCGCGAGCTTAGGCGAAGCCCTGCGTCGGTGGAGCATCAACATCGCCACCACGCCGTCGTCGTCTTGTGGAACTCATCCCCGCACTTTGCTGGATCGGTCCGGGATCGTCATCGAGCTGAGCGTGTGCGTAACTCGGAGGTGCCGTGACGCTTCGGTGCTTGGATCGGTCGGATCGTGAAGACGTCGACTACATCAACCGCGTTGTTATAACGCTTCGCTTTCGGTCTCACGAGGGCGTGGGCGGACATTCTCCTCTCGTTGCTATGCCATCACCATGGTCTTGCGTGATCGTAGGAAAATTTTGAAATTACTCGTTCCCCAACAAAGGCATCCGAGCCTGGTTTTATGCGTTGATGTCATGTGCACGAGTAGAACACAAGTGAGTTGTGGACGATACAAGTCATACTGCCTACCAGCATGTCATACTTTGGTTCAGCGGTATTGTGAGATGAAGCGGCCGGACCGACATTACGCGACGCTTACGCGAGACTGGTTTCACCGCCCGAGCACTCGTTGCTTAAAGGTGACCGCGGTGTCTCTCTCTCACTTTAGTTGAACCGAGTATGACTACGCCCGGTCCTTGAGAAGGTTAAAACGGAGTCTATTTGACAAACTATCATTGTGGTTTTGATGCGTAGGTAAGAACGGTTCTTGCTCAGCCCGTAGCAGCCACGTAAAACTTGCAACAACAAAGTAGAGGACGTCTAACTTGTTTTTGCAGGCATGTTGTGATGTGATATGGTCAAGACGTGATGCTATATTTTATTGTATGAGATGATCTTGTTTTGTAACCGAGTTATCGGCAATCGCGAGAGCCATATGGTTGTCGCTTTATTGTATGAAATACAACGCCATGTAATTGCTTTACTTTATCACTAAGGAGTAGCGATAGTCGTAGAAGCAATAGTTGGCGAGACGACAACGATGCTACGATGGAGATCAAGGTGTCGCGCGGTGACGATGGTGATCATGACGATGCTTGGCGATGGAATCACAAGCACAAGATGATGATGACCATATCATATCACTTATATTGATTGCATGTGATGTTTATCCTTTATGCATCTTATCTTGCTTTGATTGACGGTAGCATTATAAGATGATCTCTCACTAAAAATTATCAAGAAGTGTTCTCCACGAGTATGCACCGTTGCCAAAGTTCGTAGTACCCGGACACCACGTGATGATCGGGTGTGATAAGTTCTCGTCCATCTACAACGGGTGCAAAACAGTTGCACACGCGAATACTCAAGTTAAACTTGACGAGCCTAGCATATAACAGATATGGCCTCGGAACACGGAGACCGAAGGTCGAGCGTGAATCATATAGTAGATATGATCAACATAGTGATGTTCACCATTGAAACTACTCCATCTCACGTGATGATCGGACATGGTTTAGTTGATTTGGATCACGTAATCACTTAGATGACTAGAGATGTCTATCTAAGTGGGAGTTCTTAAGTAATATGATTAATTGAACTTTAATTTATCATGAACTTAGTCCCGGTAGTATTTTGCAAATTATGTTGTAGATCAATAGCTCGCGTTGTTGCTTCCCTGTGTTTTTATATGTGTTCCTAGAAAATTGTATTGAAAGATGTTAGTAGCAATGATGCGGATTGGATCCGTGATCCGAGGTTTATCCTCATTGCTGCACGAAAGAATTATGTCCTTGATGCACCGCTAGGTGACGGACCTATTGCGGGAGCGGATCGCGGCGTTATGAGCGTTAGGCTAGCTCAATATGATGACTACTTGATAGTTTAGTGCACCATGCTTAACGGCTTAGAATCGGGACTTCAAAGGCGTTTTGAGCGTCATGGACCATATGAGATGTTCCAGGAATTGAAGTTAATATTTCAAGCAAATACCGAGTTGAGAGATATGAAGTCTCCAACAAGTTCTATAGCTAAAAGATGGAGGAGAATCGCTCAACTAGTGAGCACGTGCTCAGATTGTCCGAGTACTTCAATCGCTTGAATCAAGTGGGAGTTAATCTTCCGATAAGATAGTGATTGACAGAATTCTCTAGTCACCATCACTAAGTTAGTAGAACTTCGTGATGAACTATAGTATGCAAGGGATGACGAAAAGATTCTCGAGCTCTTCGCGATGCTAAAATCGTGAAGGTAGAAATCAAGAAAAACATCAAGTGTTGATGGTTGACAAGACCATTAGTTTCAAGGAAAATGGCAAAGGGAAGAAGGGAACTTCAAAAGGAACGGCAAGCAAGTTGTTGCTCGAGTGAAGAAGCCCAAGTCTAGACCTAAGCACGAGACCGAGTACTTTTGCTGCAATGGAACTGGTCCTTTGAAGCGGAACTACCCCAAATATTTGGTGGATAAGAAGGATGGCAAAGTGAACAAGAGTATATTTGATATACAGGTTATTGATGTGTGCCTTACTAGTGTTTATAGTAGCCCCGAGTATTTGATACTCGTTCGGTTGCTAAGATTAGTAACTCAAAGGAGTTCTGAGAATAAGCAGAGACTAGTTGAAGGGAAGTGACGATGAGTGTTGGAAGTAGTTCCAAAATTGATATGATCATCATCGACACTCCCTATACTTTCGGGATTAGTGTGGAACCTAAATAAGTGTTATTTGGTGTTGAGCATAAATATGATTTGATCATGTTTATTGCAATACGGTTATTCATTTAAGTAAGAGAATAAATTGTTGTTCTGCTTACATGAATAAAACCTTATAGGGTTACACACCCAATGAAAATGGTTCATTGGATCTCGATCATAGTGATACACATATTCATAGTATTGAAACCAAAAGATGCAAAGTTAATAATGATAGTGCAACTTATTTGTGGCACTTGCCGTTTAGGTCATATTGGTGTAAAGCGCATGAAGAAACTCCATCTCGATGGGATTTTGGAATCACTTGATTATGAATCACTTGATGCTTGCGAACCATGCCTTATGGGCAAGATGACTAAAGACTCGTTCTCGGAACAATGGAGCGAGCAAATGACTTATTGGAAATAATACATCTTGATGTATGCGGTCCGATGAGTGTTAAAGCTCACGGCAAGTATCGTTTTTTCGACCTTCACAAGATGATTTGAGTAGATATGGGTATATCTACTTGATGAAACATAAGTCTGAAATAGTTGAAAGGTTCAAAGAATTTCAGAGTGAAGTGGAAAATCATCGCAACAAGAAAATAAAGTTTCTGCGATCGATCGTGGAGATGAATATTTGAGTTACGAGTTTGGTCTTCAATGAAAACAATGTGGAATAGTTTCACAGCTCACGCCACCGAACACCACAACGTTATGGTGTGTCCGAACGTCAGAATCCGTACTTTATTTTGATATGGTGCGATCTATGATGTATCTTACCGATTTACCACTATCGTTTTGGGGTTATGCATTAGAGACAGCTGCATTCACGTTTAATAGGGCACCATCTAAATCCGTTGAGATGACATCGTATGAACTATGGTTTAGCGATAAACCTAAGTCGTCGCTTTCTTAAAGTTTGGAGTTATGATGCTTATGTGAAAAAGTTTTCACCGATAAGCTCGAACCCAAATCGAGAAATGTCTTCATAGAATACCCAAAGGTAACTATTGGGTACACCTTCTATCACAGATCCGAAAGCAAAACATTCGTTGCTAAGATGGATCCTTTCTAGAGAAGAATTTTCTCTCGAAAGAAGTGAGTGGGAGGAAAGTAGAACTTGATAAGGTAATTGTACCTTCTCCCTAATTGGAAAGTAGTTCATCACGAAATCAGTTCGATGATTCCTACACCGATTAGTGAGGAAGCTAATGATGATGATCATGAAACTTCAGATCAAGTTACTACAAAACCTCGTAGGTCTTCCAAAGTACAGACCGCACCAGAGTGGTACGGTAATCCTATTCTGGAAGTCATGTTACTAGACCATGATGAACCTATGAACTATGAGGAAGCGATGATTAGCCCAGATTCCGCGAAATGGTTTGAGACCATGAAATCTGAGATGGGATCCATGTATGAGAACAAAGTGTGGACTTTGATGGAGTTGCCCGATGATCGGCAAGCCATATTATATAAATGGATCTTCAAGAGGAAATCTACAAAGCTCGACTTGTCACAAAAAGGTTTTCGACAAGTTCAAGGTGTTGACTACAATGAGATTTTCTCAACTGTAGCGATGCTTAAGTCTGTCCGAATCATGTTAGCAATTGCCACATTTTATGAAATCTGGCAAATGGATGTAAAAACTACATTCTTTAATGGATTTATTAAAGAAGAGTTGTATATGATGCAACCAGAAGATTTTGTCAATCCTAAAGGAGCTAACAAAATGTGCAAGCTCCAATGATCCATCTATGGACCGGTGCAAGCATCTCGGAGTTGGAATAAACGCTTTGATAGTGTGATCAAAGCATATGGTTTTATCTGAGCTTTTGGAGAAGCACAGTATTTACAAGAAAGTGAGTGGGAGCACTACAGCATTTCGATAAGTATATGTGAATGACATATTGTTGATCGGAAATAATGTAGAATTATTCTCAAAGCATAAAGGAGTATTTGAAAGGAGTTTTTCAAAGAAAGACCTCGTTGAAGCTGCTTACATATTGAGCATCAAGATCTATAGAGATAGATCAAGACGCTTGATAAGTTTTTCAATGAATACATACCTTGACAAGATTTTGAAGTAGTTCAAAATGGAGCAGTCAAAGAAAGAGTTCTTGCACGTGTCACAAGGTGTGAGATTGAGTAAGACTCAAAACCCGACCACGGCAGAAGATAGAAAGAGAATGAAAGTCATTCCTATGCATCAGCCATAGGTTCTATAAAGTATGTCATGTTGTGTACGGATCTATTGCATACCCTACCACTAAAGCTTGGCAAGGAGTGCAATAGTGATCTAGGAGTAGATCAAAGGACAGCGTCAAAATTATCCTTAGTAGAATAAGGATATGTTTCTCGATTATGGAAGTGAAAAAGGTTAAATCGTAAAGGGTTACGCCGATACAAGTTTTAACACTAATCTAGATGACTCGAGTCTCAATCTGGATACATATTGAAAGTGGGAGCAATTAGCTAGAGTAGCTCCGCAAGCGAGCATTGTAGACATAGAAATTTGCAAAATACTTACGGCTCTGAATGTGACAGACCGTTGACTAAAATTATCTCACAAGCAAAACATGATCACACCTTAGTACTCTTTGGGTGTTAATCACATAGCGATGTGAACTAGATTACTGACTCTAGTAAACCCTTTGGGTGTTGGTCACATGTCGATGTGAACTATGGGTGTTAAACACATATAGTTGTGAACTATTAATGTTAAATCACATGGCGATGTGAACTAGATTATTGACTCTAGTGCAAGTGGGAGGCTGAAGGAAATATGCCCTAGAGGCAATAATAAAGTTATTATTTATTTCCTTATATCATGATAAATGTTTATTATTCATGCTAGAATTGTATTAACCGGAAACATAATACATGTGTGAATACATAGACAAGCAGAGTGTCACTAGTATGCCTCTACTTGACTAGCTCGTTAATCGAAGATGGTTATGTTTCCTAACCATAGACATGAGTTGTCATTTGATTAACGGATCACATCATTAGGAGAATGATCTGATTGACTTGACCCATTCCGTTAGCCTAGCACTTGATCGTTTAGTATGTTGCTATTGCTTTCTTCATGACTTATACATGTTCCTGTAACTATGAGATTATGCAACTCCGTTTACGGAGGAACACTTTGGTACTACCAAACGTCACAACGTGCTCGGGTGATTATAAAGGAGTACTACAGGTGTCTCCAAAGGTACATGTTGGGTTGGCGTATTTCGAGATTAGGTTTTGTCACTCCGATTGCCTGGAGAGGTATCTCTGGCCCTCTCGGTAATACACATCACATAAGCCTTGCAAGCATTGCAACTAGTGAGTTAGTTGTGAGATGATGTATTACGGAACGAGTAAAGAGACTTGCCAATGAGATTGAACTAGGTATTGGATACCGACGATCGAATCTCGGGTAAGTAACATACCGATGACAAAGGGAACAACGTATGTTGTTATGCGGTTTGACCGATAAAGATCTTCAGTAGAATATGTAGGAACCAATATGGGCATCCAGGTTCCGCTATTGGTTTTGACCAAGAATAGTTCTAGGTCATGTCTACATAGTTCTCGAACCCGTAGGGTCCGCACGCTTAAGGTTTCGATGACAATTATATTATGAGTTTATGAGTTTTGATGTACGAAGGAGTTCGAGTCCCGGATGAGATCGGGGACATGACGAGGAGTCTCGAAATGGTCGAGACGTAAAGATCGATATATTGGACGACTATATTCGGAGTTCGGAAAGGTTCGAATGATTCGGTATTTTTCGAGTGGGAGAGTTACGGAATTCGCCGGGAGAAGTATTGGGCCTTATTGGGCCCTGCGAGAAAGAGAGAGGGCTGCCTAGGGCAGGCGCGCGCCCAAGGCCTAGTCCGAATTGGACTAGGGAGGGGCCGCACCCTTCTTCTCTTCCTTCCTTCTCTCTACTCCTACTAGGAAAGGAGGAGTCCTACTCCCGTGGGAGTAGGACTCCCCCTGGTGTGCCTCCTCCCTTGGCCGCCACCTCCTCCTTGCTCCTTTATATCTGGGGCAAGGGGCACCCCATGACACACAAGTTGATCTACGGATCTTTCCTTAGCCGTGTCGGTGCCCCTTCCACCATATTCCACTTCGGTCATATCGTCGTAGAGCTTAGGCGAAGCCTGCGCGGAGAAGTCATATCGTCATGGAGCTTAGGCGAAGCCCTGCGTCGGTGGAGCATCAACATCGTCACCACGCCGTCGTCTTGACGGAACTCATCCCGACACTTTGCTGGATCGGTCCGGGATCGTCATCGAGCTGAGCGTGTGCGAACTCGGAGGTGCCGTGACGTTCGGTGCTTGGATCGGTCGGATCGTGAAGGCGTCGACTACATCAACAGCGTTGTTATAACGCTTCCGCTTTCGGTCTCACGAGTGCGTGGGCGGACACTCTCCCTCTCGTTGCTATGCCATCATCATGGTCTTGCGTGATCGTAGGAAATTTTTGAAATTACTCGTTCCCCAACAAATGGGCGGCCCACTAAAGACCCAACATTCTCATCAAATCGGCCCGTCAACGGCCTGGTCTAAACTTGTCATCAATGCGGCCCATGGTCACTTCGGCCCGTTAACGATCCGCTAAGTAATTGGGCGAATTACGGCCGGTGTATTTCCGGCCGTTAAAGGTCCGGCTTCATTTGGGCCCATTTACGTGCCATTAAAACTTTCGCCCATAAGCGAGTGAAGGATTTGGGTCATATTCGCCATGTCGTCATTCGCCCGTTAGAGGCCCACTAAAGATTTGGGCCACTTTCGCCTGTTGTCATTTTCGCCCGTTAACGCCGGACGTAAACCATGGGCCATATGTGGCCCAACGTCATATCGAGCCCATTAACGGCCCATATAAAATGACGATAATCTAGCCCGATCAAGTTCCGCCTGTTAAAGGCCCGTGTATTAGGTCGGCGCATTTGACCCGTCCAATTTGACTGTCAAATATCCGCATCGTAAATGGGCCACCATTTCGCCTGCTAAGTCCAATGGGTTATTTGGCACAATCAGGCCCAATCTCACTTCGGTCTATTAAAGGCCCATGTTTTTATGGACTCGAGATATTTACACCTGTAAATGGCCTATTTTCTTGAGGGCCCAAATTATGTTTAGGCTCATTAAAGGCCCACTATGGGCACAAGCCTACCAGAAAATTTTGAAAGCTTATGCTAATTTAAGCGTGCACCATGCTTAACGGCTTAGAATCGGACTTCAAAGACGTTTTGAACGCCATGGACCATATGAGATGTTCCAGAATTGAAGTTAATATTTCAAGCAAATACCCGAGTTGAGAGATATGAAGTCTCCAACAAGTTCTATAGCTAAAAGATGGAGGAGAATCGCTCAACTAGTGAGCACGTGCTCGATTGTCCGAGTACTTCAATCGCTTGAATCAAGTGGGAGTTAATCTTCCGTATAAGATAGTGATTGACAGAATTCTCTAGTCACCATCACTAAGTTAGTAGAACTTCGTGATGAACTATAGTATGCAAGGGATGACGAAAAGATTCTCGAGCTCTTCGCGATGCTAAAATCGGCGAAGGTAGAAATCAAGAAAACATCAAGTGTTGATGGTTGACAAGACCATTAGTTTCAAGGAAAATGGCAAAGGGAAGAAGGGGAACTTCAAAAGGAACGGCAAGCAAGTTGTTGCTCGAGTGAAGAAGCCCAAGTCTAGACCTAAGCCCGAGACTCGAGTACTTTTGCTGCAATGGAACTGGTCATTTGAAGCGGAACTACCCCAAATATTTGGTGGATAAGAAGGATGGCAAAGTGAACAAGAGTATATTTGATATACAGGTTATTGATGTGTGCCTTACTAGTGTTTATAGTAGCCCCGAGTATTTGATACTGTTCGTTGCTAAGATTAGTAACTCAAACAGAGTTACGTATAAACAGAGACTAGTTGAAGGGAAGTGACGATGAGTGTTGGAAGTAGTTCCAAAATTGATATGATCATCATCGACACTCCCTATACTTTCGGGATTAGTGTGGAACCTAAATAAGTGTTATTTGGTGTTGAGCATAAATATGATTTGATCATGTTTATTGCAATACGGTTATTCATTTAAGTAAGAGAATAAATTGTTGTTCTGCTTACATGAATAAAACCTTATAGGGTTACACACCCAATGAAAATGGTTCATTGGATCTCGATCATAGTGATACACATATTCATAGTATTGAAACCAAAAGATGCAAAGTTAATAATGATAGTGCAACTTATTTGTGGCACTCGCCGCTTAGGTCATATTGGTGTAAAGCGCATGAAGAAACTCCATGCGATGGGATTTTGGAATCACTTGATTATGAATCACTTGATGCTTATGAACCATGCCTTATGGGCAAGATGACTAAAAGACTGTTCTCGGAACAATGGAGCGAGCAAATGACTTATTGGAAATAATACATCTTGATGTATGCGGTCCGATGAGTGTTAAAGCTCACGGCAAGTATCGTTATTTTCTCGACCTTCACAAGATGATTTGAGTAGATATGGGTATATCTACTTGATGAAACATAAGTCTGAAATAGTTGAAAGGTTCAAAGAATTTCAGAGTGAAGTGGAAAATCATCGCAACAAGAAAATAAAGTTTCGCGATCCGATCGTGGAGATGAATATTTGAGTTACGAGTTTGGTCTTCAATGAAAACAATGTGGAATAGTTTCACAGCTCACGCCACCGAACACCACAACGTTATGGTGTGTCCGAACGTCAGAATGCAGTTTTTATTTTGATATGGTGCGATCTATGATGTATCTTACCGATTTACCACTATCGCTTTGGGGTTATGCATTAGAGACAGCTGCATTCACGCTTAATAGGGCACCATCTAAACCGCTGAGATGACATCGTATGAACTATGGTTTAGCAAAGAAACCTAAGTCTGCGTTTCTTAAAGTTTGGAGTTATGATGCTTATGTGAAAAAGTTTTCACCGATAAGCTCGAACCCAAATCGAGAAATGCGCCTTCATAGAATACCCAAAGGTAACTATTGGGTACACCTTCTATCACAGATCCGAAAGCAAAACATTCGTTGTTAAGATGGATCCTTTCTAGAGAAGGAATTTTCTCTCGAAAGAAGTGAGTGGGAGGAAAGTAGAACTTGATAAGGTAATTGTACCTTCTCCCTAATTGGAAAGTAGTTCATCA
This sequence comes from Aegilops longissima, assembly GCA_021605205.1. Lineage (NCBI taxonomy): Eukaryota > Viridiplantae > Streptophyta > Magnoliopsida > Poales > Poaceae > Aegilops > Aegilops longissima. The sequence goes on from CM038679.1 coordinate 58,288,894, forward strand.
CGTAAATCAGTTCCAAAGATTCCTACACCAATTAGTGAGGAAGCTAATGATGATGATCATGAAACTTCAGATCAAGTTACTACAAAACCTCGTAGGTCTTCCAAAGTACAGACCGCACTGTGAGTGGTACGGTAATCCTATTCTGGAAGTCATGTTACTAGACCATGATGAACCTATGAACTATGAGGAAGCGATGATTAGCCCAGATTCCGCGAAATGGTTTGAGACCATGAAATCTGAGATGGGATCCATGTATGAGAACAAAGTGTGGACTTTGATGGAGTTGCCCGATGATCGGCAAGCCATATTATATAAATGGATCTTCAAGAGGAAATCTACAAAGCTCGACTTGTCACAAAAAGGTTTTCGACAAGTTCAAGGTGTTGACTACAATGAGATTTTCTCAATCAGAGCGATGCTTAAGTCTGTCCGAATCATGTTAGCAATTGCCACATTTTATGAAATCTGGCAAATGGATGTAAAACTACATTCTTTAATGGATTTATTAAAGAAGAGTTGTATATGATGCAACCGAAGATTTTGTCAATCCTAAAGGAGCTAACAAAATGTGCAAGCTCCAAATGATCCATCTATGGACCGTGCAAGCATCTCGGAGTTGAATAAACGCTTTGATAGTGTGATCAAAGATATGGTTTTATACAGTGCTTTTGGAGAAGCCCAGATTTACAAGAAAGTGAGTGGGAGCACTACAAATTTCGATAAGTATATGTGAATGACATATTGTTGATCGGAAATAATGTAGAATTATTCGCAAAGCATAAAGGAGTATTTGAAAGGAGTTTTTCAAAGAAAGACCTCGTTGAAGCTGCTTATATATTGAGCATCAAGATCTATAGAGATAGATCAAGACGCTTGATAAGTTTTTCAATGAATACATACCTTGACAAGATTTTGAAGTAGTTCAAAATGGAACAGTCAAAGAAAGAGTTCTTGCCTGTGTCACAAGGTGTGAGATTGAGTAAGACTCAAAACCCGACCACGGCAGAAGATAGAAAGAGAATGAAAGTCATTCCCTATGCATCAGCCATAGGTTCTATAAAGTATGTCATGTCAGGTACTGATCTATTGCATACCCTACCACTAAAGCTTGGCAAGGAGTGCAATAGTGATCTAGGAGTAGATCAAAGGACAGCGGCAAAATTATCCTTAGTAGAATAAGGATATGTTTCTCGATTATGGAAGTGAAAAAGGTTCGTCAGTAAAGGGTTACGCCGATACAAGTTTTAACACTAATCTAGATGACTCGAGTCTCAATCTGATACATATTGAAAGTGGGAGCAATTAGCTAGAGTAGCTCCGCAGAGCATTGTAGACATAGAAATTTGTAAAATACTTACGGCTCTGAATGTGACAGACCTGCTGACTAAAATTATCTCACAAGCAAAACATGATCACACCTTAGTACTCTTTGGGTGTTAATCACATAGCGATGTGAACTAGATTATCGACTCTAGTAAACCCTTTGGGTGTTGGTCACATGTCGATGTGAACTATGGGTGTTAAACACATATAGTTGTGAACTATTAATGTTAAATCACATGGCGATGTGAACTAGATTATTGACTCTAGTGCAAGTGGGAGATCAAGGAAATATGCCCTAGAGGCAATAATAAAGTTATTATTTATTTCCTTATATCATGATAAATGTTTATTATTCATGCTAGAATTGTATTAACCGAAACATAATACATGTGTGAATACATAGACAAACAGAGTGTCACTAGTATGCCTCTACTTGACTAGCTCGTTAATCAAGATGGTTATGTTTCCTAACCATAGACATGAGTTGTCATTTGATTAACGGGATCACATCATTAGGAGAATGATCTGATTGACTTGACCCATTCCGTTAGCCTAGCACTTGATCGCTTAGTATGTTGCTATTGCTTTCTTCATGACTTATACATGTTCCCGTAACTATGAGATTATGCAACTCCTGCCACGGAGGAACACTTTGGTACTACCAAACGTCACAACGAATCGGGTGATTATAAAGGAGTACTACAGGTGTCTCCAAAGGTACATGTTGGGTTGGCGATTTCGAGATTAGGTTTTGTCACTCCGATTGCTCTGGAGAGGTATCTCTCGGGCCTCTCGGTAATACACATCACATAAGCCTTGCAAGCATTGCAACTAGTGAGTTAGTTGTGAGATGATGTATTACGGAACGAGTAAAGAGACTTGCCAAGAACTAGATTGAACTAGGTATTGATACCGACGATCGAATCTCGGGTAAGTAACATACCGATGACAAAGGGAACAACGATGTTGTTATGCGGTTTGACCGATAAAGATCTTCGAGAATATGTAGGAACCAATATGGGCATCCAGGTTCCGCTTATTGGTTTTGACCAAGAATAGTTCTAGGTCATGTCTACATAGTTCTCGAACCCGTAGGGTCCGCACGCTTAAGGTTTCGATGACAATTATATTATGAGTTTATGAGTTTTGATGTACCAAGGAGTTCGGAGTCCCGGATGAGATCGGGGACATGACGAGGAGTCTCGAAATGGTCGAGACGTAAAGATCGATATATTGGACGACTATATTCGAGTTCGGAAAGGTTCCGAATGATTCGGTATTTTTCGAGTACCGGAGAGTTACGGGAATTCGCCGGGAGAAGTATTGGGCCTTATTGGGCCCTGCGAGAAAGAGAGAGGGCTGCCTAGGGCAGGCCGCGCTTCTCAAGGCCTAGTCCGAATTGGACTAGGGAGGGGCCGCACCCTTCTTCTCTTCCCCTTCCTTCTCTCCTACTCCTACTAGGAAAGGAGGAGTCCTACTCCCGTGGGAGTAGGACTCCCCCTGGTGTGCCTCCTCCTTGGCCGCCACCTCCTCCTTGCTCCTTTATATACGGGGCAAGGGGCACCCCATGACACACAAGTTGATCTACGGATCTTTCCTTAGCCGTGTCGGTGCCCCTTCCACCATATTCCACTTCGGTCATATCGTCAGAGAGCTTAGGCGAAGCCTGCGCCGGAGAAGTCATATCGTCATGAGCTTAGGCGAAGCCCCGCGCCGGTGGAGCATCAACATCGCCACCACGCCGTCAGGTCGACGGAACTCATCCCCGACACTTTGCTGGATCGGAGTCCGGGATCGCCATCGAGCTGAACGTGTGCGTAACTCGGAGGTGCCGTGACGCTCGTGCTTGGATCGGTCGGATCGTGAAGACGCACGACTACATCAACAGCGTTGTTATAACGCCTCGCTTTGGTCACGAGGGTACGTGGACGGACACTCTCCCTCTCGCTATGCCATCATCATGGTCTTGCGTGATCGTAGGAAATTTTTGAAATTACTACGCTCCCCAACAAATGGGCCGCCCACTAAAGACCCAACATTCTCATCAAATCGCCCGCCAACGGCCTGGTCTAAACTTGTCATCAATGCGCCCATGGTCACTTCGCCCGTTAACAATCCGCTATAATTGGGCCGAATTACGGCCGGTGTATTTCCGCCCGTTAAAGGTCCGGCTTCATTTGGGCCCATTTACGTGCCATTAAAACTTTCGCCCATAAACGCATCGTGAAGGATTTGGGTCATATTCGCCATGTCCGCTATTCGCCCGTTAGAGGCCCACTAAAGATTTGGGCCACTTTCGCCTGTTGTCATTTTCGCCCGTTAACGCCGGACGTAAACCATGGGCCATATGTGGCCCAACGCCATATCGAGCCCATTAACGCCCATATAAAATGACGATAATCTAGCCCGATCAAGTTCCGCCTGTTAAAGGCCCGTGTATTAGGTCGGCGATTTACGGCCCGTCCGAATTTCGCTGTCAAATATCCGCATCGTAAATGGGCCACCATTTCGCCTGCTAAGTCCAAAGGGTTATTTGGCACAATCAGGCCCAATCTCACTTTCGGTCTATTAAAGGCCCATGTTTTTATGGACTCGAGATATTTACACCTGTAAATGGCCTATTTTTACCGAGGGCCCAAATTATGTTTAGGCTCAAAAGGCCCACTATGGGCACAAGCCTACCAGAAAATTTTGAAAGCTTATGCTAATTTAAGCCCAGATATTTTTAGTGGGCTACATGCCAATTTTGGCCCGTAATCGTTTCTAGCCCAATTGGAATGGGCCCGGCGAATGTTGGCATGTTGGGCTCCTATGAAGCTTTCGTCAATACATTATTAAGATAAACCTACACTATACAAAAATAGCGTCAGAATTATCGCAGCCTGTGGCAAGATCATAAATGTTGTATCACAACAAAATAAATTCCAATCATACAACAAAAGGCCTGTTGGCATAAAGTTTACATCCTTCCGGATAAGAGCACCATCGATGTATAGAAGCACGATCATTTGACCTGAGTGCTAATGTTTCAGTCAGTAAATCTGATGGAGCAAGACGATCTCCACCTTTTTCCGCCATTGCTCTTCAACAACAAAGCTTAATGTCCGATAGTCCGGTTTCAAAACCATTCATATCTTGACGACATTTCTCAACCACTATTCTTGTTTCCAAACAACGCCCATTAGGGATTGGATTTGTGTCCGGAGCACGATATATCACTGCCTCTAGCAGGTGAAGATTTTGTTCAAGAGGGCGATTTGGACGAGGTTACCTTGACAACCAACCCGAATTACGCAAGAAGGTGCTTTTTGCAATCGTTAGTGGAGAGATACCGACGACTCACAAAGAGGTGACATTGTGCCCAGTAGTAGCCTTGTCACCTTCGTGGTTGTGGCTGTTCAATCATTTGTTCCATAGCTTCCTGAAAGTTTGAACTTGTAGATTAGTGTACCGGGTAAGTTACTAATGAGACAAAAATAAACAAAGTAGGTTAAACGTTTATACATAACTTATTTTGGTGAACTACTGTAATACATTAGCATGTATTGTAGTGCCAACTACATAATAAAATCACTTTCGGAACATATGTCCATGTAGCATGCCTACTGTATTGTCTATTTCCTCACATTTGTTGACATCTAAGGATAAAGTGACATGGTTTAAAGTAGGATGAACATAGTATAACATCATTCATATCATGGGCAAACAGATATAAAACAAACATGCTATTTTATCATTGTGTGCGCACGTGAACATAACAACTAGATTACAGATCAAGAACAAAAGAATATCCTTCATCTCTTTTAAACCATGTAAGGTGAAATGATATGTTAAGACAATTGTGTATAAAAGTGAACAGAGTAACTGACATTGGCTGCAAACCAAGTAGTTAAATGAACACATTACAATATCAATCAGTTCAAGGCAGGAGGAGTAAGGACTTACAACAGCGGCTTGAACTGGTGTGCTCATGCCCTTCATCTTGCTGGTGTGGCAATCCTTGAAGATTTGCACCGCATTCGGTTCAGTTCTTTTGGTCCGCACGGGCTTTCCTCTCAGATTTGGAACAAGTCAATATAGATACGATAATATGGCACAAAAAAAAAGAAGTAGCAGCTATTTACATAAGCCTCGCAGCAGTGCAATATAGCTACGAGATCCTGTTGTCTGTTGGAATTTCACTTTAGAACGGTTGGTTTTGTTCTTCAAACAGTTAGCCTAGAAGAAGATACACTTGTAAGGCACATATGTAAATACAAGTTCAATATGTGGTCTGATCAAATACATATAGCCTACCTGATACTTTGGATCAGACCAGTGTTTAATGAGGGCTGTCCAATCTTCATCTGTAATATATTCCATTGGAGATGTTTGGGCGATTTAATTGTTAGCCTTGCCTTCAAAGTGAGATTTTCTAAGATGGTACCGACATCGTCGCAGAGCGGATGAAAAACATGAGTGCATGCTTGTTTAGTTGCATCATCTTTCGGATCCAACTTGAACCTCATCTGTTGAAAAAAGAATGTGAGTCTTATTAGGAGGAAGCTAGAAAGTATGGGACAGAGCAAGACAATATTACTAATTGCGATGAATAACATTACTTACGGATAAATTGTCAAGGAAGGTGTTAAACTGGGTATTGTCTTTCTCATTCTGTCTTCGGATCCACGTTGGGAGGATACGCGATGACACCTAACGGCAACGGCTGCCTCGATACTAATTTGGTTGACTCAGAGCATCACGTGGCCTTTTAAACCTGCCTCAAAATGGATCTCCATTCTTCCTCCTTTAGATTTTGTTAATCTGTCAAGCATTATCCCCGATGTCTGCTTTCGCTTGCGCCGTGGTGCTAGTTCAACAACGAATATGGAAAGTGTTAGTGTACATCAAACCGTGAGAGTACATATAAAGGAGCATGCAATCGCAACTTGACTCGGTCAGTACCGCCTTGGTGTTGATGCTCATGAGGTTCATCTGATCTTGCCAAGTCTGTTGTGTCGCAGTGCTTCGAAGTAGTGTTAGGTGTGAAGGCAGCTTGGGAACCGCCGCCCGAGCAAACGAACGAGTAATCGGTTGAGATGTCGGTACAGCTTGAAGCGGATGCTGCAGCTGGTGGAGCAGGTGATACTGTGTTTGTAGATTTAGCCGGTGGACTTGGACCTTCTCTTCGCACTATAAGTACCAGCAGAATCTCGACGGCGTAACCTTTTCCGTTTCACCCGACGAGTAACAACACTCCCTACTATATTATTTTCCTTGCTCTTTTTGACTTTGCCATGTCAAGCTGTACCCACAACACAAAAGAATAAAATCACTCTTCGTAACTCATTGATGCATGATACGCATAAGCAATACTTTGATGTAAGACAACCGTATGAGGATGGAATATGTAAGAAAAATAGGACGACATGACATATTCACAGCTGCAATGTGCAAACTAAGGTATGATTTTCAAGAAAATAGAAGTAATGCAAGCTAGACACCATATGAAAGATGCAACCAATATTACTCGCCAAGTTAAAAGTGTCTTGTCATAAGTGGCAATTCAAAAATTAGAAGCAAGACAATGTAGAAATCAATGCAAGATGCAACCACTATCAAACTGCCATGTTAAAAGCGCCCAATCATGAGTTACCGATGCGGGATACACAACAGCAGTATTTGATGTAAGAACATGGTATGATAGATAGATGCAAAGGTATTCTAGACACGTAAAGCCATGTCATATGCACATGTATAACGATAAACTCAGCAGGTGCAATTTAATCAAAATAGAAGAAATACAAAGCTAGACAACATATGCAACATGAAACCAATTATCACATCATCAACTTAGAGCAAGCACCTGCGATGGTGGAGTGCGGAGATGAACTCATCATGTAGACTTGGGACTTCAACTTCATTAGCAGAGCAGGGCAAATCTAGAGAGTCTCTGCTTTGCGTCGGTGCGGAGTACCACCAACATCCCTAACTTACTCTTTTCCTTCCTATTTTTGATATTGCCTTATGAAGTCAAAACCACAAGAAGATGAATAAAATTAGCTCTGCATAACTGGTTGATGCATGATACGATTTAACACTACTTTGATGTAAGGCAAGCGCAGGATAGGAGGATGGAATATATACAAAAAGACAGCGTTTCATATTCACACGCATTTATAGGAGGATGGAATATGTATGAAAAACAAGAAGCGAAGGCATTTCAACAAAATTAGAAGAAATGAAAGCTAGGCACCATATGAACATGCAACCAATATCACTCTATCGTAAAAAGTGTCTCGTCAGAAGTGCCATTTCAAGAAATTAGAAGCAAGACAAGCTAGAAGACAATGCAAGATGCAACCTACATCATAGTCCCAAGTTAAATGTGTCTTATGGGTAAGTGATCGCTGCAGGTATAAGTTGTAAGCTACGCAGATGCAATTCTACATAATCGAAGCAATACAAACTAGACATCATACGGAAAACGCAACCACGATAACAGTTCCAAGTAAGAGCAAGAACCTGTGATGGTGGAGTAGGGAGATGTGCTCATCATGTACACGTATGTTCTAGAAACAGAACACGTGTCATATTCACAGCATTATGTGTAAAGTAAGCAGATGCAATTCAAGTTAGAAGCAATACAAGCTAGACATCATACGCAACATGCAACCACATATAATAGTGTCAAGTTAGAGCAAGCACTGTGATGGTGGAGTAGGGAGATGTGCTCATCATCTACACAGCTACGCTTGACTGTCCAGCCTTGTGTTGTCTTGCGATCTTGTTGGGAGGATGGCGGAGTAGAATCTGTAGAGACCCCTGTTTGAGTTGCTCCGAAGGACCACCATCATTAGAACTCATTCATGCATGATACTGACGAACACTACTCGGATGAAAGGCAAACACATGATGCGAGGATGGAATATGTACGAAAAATAGGATGGTGTGACATATTCACACCTATGATGTGGTAACTAAGCGAAGGCATTTCAACAAATTAAAAGCACCGCAAGCTAGACACCATATGAAAGATGCAACCAATATCACTCTACCAAGTTCAAACTGTATGGCTTTCAACAAATTAGAAGCAAGATATGCTAGAAATCATATGCAAGACACAACCAATATCACAAAGTGGCTACTTAAAGGTGCCTTATCATAAGTGACTGATGCGGATATGCAAGAATAGTAGTCTGATGTAGAAACAGAACACATGTCATATTCACAGCATTATATGTAAAGTAAGCAGATGCAATTCAACAAAGTTAGAAGCAATACAAGCTAGACATCATACGCAACATGCAACCACATATAATAGTGCCAAGTTAGAGCAAGCACTGTGATGGTGGAGTAGGGAGATGTGCTCATCATCTACACAGCTCGTTGACTGCCTAGCCTTGCGTTGTCTTGCGAATCTTGTTGGGAGGATGGCGGAGTAGAATCAGAGAGAACCTCTGCTTCAGCTTGCTCGGAAGGACCACCATCATCCAATGCCTTGCCAATTTCCTTTAGCTTTATTGATTTTGCATTGTGAGGTCATACCGACAAGAAAAAGGAATATCATTCACTCTTCAGAACTCATTCATGCATGATACTGACGAACACTACTCTGATGAAAGGCAAAGTCATGATACGAGGATGGAATATGTACGAAAAAATGGACGGCTTGACATATTCACACCTATGATGTGGTAACTAAGCAGAAGGCACTTCAACAAATTAGAAACACTGCAAGACACCATATGGAAGGTGCAATCAATATCACTCTGCCAAGTTAAAACTGTCTCGTCATAGGTGGCGTTCATCAAACTAGAAGCAATACATGCTAGAAATCATATTCAAGACGCAAACCAATATCACACTGCCAACTTAAAGGTGTCCAATCATAAGTGACTGATGCAGGATACACAAGAAGAGTAGTTTCATGTAAGAACATGGTGTGATAGATGAGATATAGTATGTACCAAAAACAGGAAGCGTGTCATATTCACATATATCATGTGTAAGCTAAGCGATGCAGCTTTACACTAATTAGGAGCAATACGAGCTAGACACCATATGCAACATGCAACCAGATATCACACCGCCAAGTTAGAGCAAGCACCTTGGATGGTGGAGTAGGGAGCGAGACTTGGACCATGTAATGCACTATCAAGACAAGGAGAATCGGTACAGATGCTCCATTTACGTTGTCAGAGGACCACCATCATCGCCTTTCCTTACTCTTTTCCTTTCTCTTTCTTGATTTTGCCTTGTCAAGTCAAACCCACAAGAAAAGGAATAAAATTTGCTCTTCGAACTTATTGATGCATGATAACGATTTAACACTACTTTCATGTAAGGCAGCCGCATGATAGGAGGATGGAATATGTATGAAAAACAGACGGCGTGACATATTGACATGTATGATGTATAAAGTGTAAACTAAGCACAAGGTGCTTGAACTTGTTAGAATCGATGCAAGCTAGAAACCATATGAAAGATGAAACCAATATCACTCGCCAAATTAAAATGGTGCCCTAACAAATGTATTTGACCAAATTAGAAGCAATACATGGCAACAAGCTAGAAATAATATGCAATATGCAACGAATAAAGGTGACTCATCGTAAGTGATTGATGCAGGATACGTAAGAGAGGTAGTTTCATGTAAGAACAAGGTTAACACATAGATGTAGTGTGTACCAAAAATAGGAAGGCATGTCATATTCACAGTATAGTGTGTAAACTAAGCAGATGCAATTTACCCTAATTAGAAGCATTACAAGCTAGACATCAGATGCAACATGCAACCACATATCACACTGCTGTTGGAGCAAGCACTGTGATGGTGGTGTAGGGAAGTGTTGTCTTCGTGTGCAGAGCAACGCTCAATATCTTCATTTAGGCTTGCTGTTTCTTGAGAATCATGTGGAGAGGATGAAATTGCATTCTTTATAAGAGTATTATGCCTCATATTAACCCACGCGCTGGATCTGTCTCATCATAAGCAATAGACGCAGGATACACAAGAACATTAGTTTGATGTAAGAACATGGTGTGATAGGCGATGTAGTATGTACCAAAAACAGGATGGCGTGTCATATTCACATGTATAATGTGTAAGCTAAGGAGATGCAATTTAACAAATTAGGAGCATTGATGAGGGATACACAAGAAAAGTAGTTTGATGTAAGAACATGGTTAATAGAAAGACGTAGTATGTACCAAAAACAGAAGGCATGTCATATTCACGGTATAATGTGTTAACTAAGCGGATGCAATTTACCCTAATTAGAAGCATTACAAGGTAGACACCATATGCAACATGCAACCACATATCACATCGCCAAGTAAGAGCAAGCACCTGCGATGGTGGTGTGGGGAATTATGTGATCAACTAGAGAGCTATGTTGACTATCTTCATTTAGCCTTGCTGTTTCTTGAGAATCATGTGGGAGGATGACACCGCACTCTTTAAACGAGTAGGGCGCCTCACAAGAACTCCACCCGGTGACTGCCTCATCATAAGTGATTGACGAGGATACAAAAGAGCATTAGTTTGATGTACTAACATGGTTAATAGACATATGTAGTATGTATCAAAAACAGGAAGGCATGTCATTATCAAAGGTATAATGTGTAAAGTAAGCAGATGCAATTTAACAAAATTGGAAGCAATACAAGCTAGACACCATATGCAACATGCAACCACATTTGACAAATAAGGGTTAAAGCAAGCACCAGGATGGTTGTGTGTGGCAATTGAGATCATCAACTGCAGAACTACGCTTCTCGTCTCCAACTCATCGACATCGCACCCATTAGAGCGCTGAAACGCTTATTGCTTATCTTCAATTACACCGAGCGATTTCATCTTTTCTTTTCTGCATTCATCAACACCGTGTCGTAGTCTGAAATACCCATGCATAAAAAACAATAGTGTGAGTATGGGTGAAGTGTGTGCACAATTAGTACAGTGTAAAGGTAGCCGATAGCAGGTCGGTGAGAAATAAATGACGGAGACATATGATAGCTCTACAACATGCATGGCACACTCAATTACTATAGGATTCTATGAAAATAACAATGATCGAAAGCAAATAGGTCAGTCCATTTTTTCTGCACCGTCCGATGTACAAAGAACGGGCAGATCGCTTTCATCTACCTCCACCACCAAGGTGTTGACGATCTTCCTCGAACGCCAGCGACCACCGCCCAAGATTCTCCCCGCTGCGCCCTCCCTCGACCTCACCGCACCGCCGCTTGGCACCGCCGCCATCCATTCAAGCCCGCCGACCTCCGGATCGGGCGCAAGAAGCCCTGCGCCCCACACCCCTATGATAGACACCGATCGCGCCGCTTCCCGGGAACAGCGGACTAGGTGCTCCGCGCCTAAGCGGTGCTGCTTCTTTAATTGCGGTTCGACCGACCCTGAATTGAAATCCAGCAAAGCTCGACCTCTAGCAATGGTGAAATAGTAAAAGGGAGGAAACCTTGTGCATTTAGTATCATGAAGAAGATGCAATAAGAAGCACTCAACTAGTTTCTTTCGTGGGATGAATACGGTGTGAGGGGAGACGTAAGATTTGCACGAATAAGGGAAGATGAGTACCTCTTTCTGCTGGCAGTGATGTGTCCTCCTTCTGTTTTTCCGACGATCTTGTTGTTCGCCGGAAACCAGAAGTTGTGGAGGACGGTGTAGCCTTGGACGAACCCATGGCCAAGTTGTTGAGTGTGGTACGGTGGCCGTTTGTCGGCAACGGGGAAGCGGATCCGAGGCAGCGAACGACGGCGTAGCGGGAACAGCTCCGGTGCGGTGGACGGTTGCGACAGTGAGCCGCAGCAGTGAGGCGCAGGACGGCGTGGTCGGAGTGGTTCTAGTACGGCGCACGTCGGCGTCGGTGTCGTGGAGGCAGCTCTGCCTCGGCTTCAGCTGCTAAGTCCTTGAGGGCGTTATGGTTGCGGTTGCGCTGGACGGTGACGCCGGGTACCGCTCGGCGTGATGGAGGAGGGCGGCGGTGGATTGGCCGCTATGGGGTGGAGGATGGGGAGGCTGGGGTTTCATGGATGGTGGAGAGGGCGTTTTCGCCACGGAGTATGAATGGGGAAACGGAGGAGGCGGGAACTAAGGGGGAACAGTGTTTCGGTTTGAGACGCGCTTGTTTGAAATTTGGGGAAAGTTACAAACTTTGCCCCCATCTAAAATTTCGAACATATTGCGGGTTGAGGGTTGGACAGGCATGTCAGGTGTCTCAAATGTGGGCGTGTTAGATTTCGGCCGAGCGCATGGGTGTTTAGGCGCCCACGGCGTATGAATGCTTCTCGGAGCAGTTGAGACTGGCGTCTTGGTGAAGTTACAAACCTACCCCGGTTTAGACCTTTGGACATCGGGCCGATAGGCTACATGGGCCAGAGTCATGACAGTAATTTCCTACCACCAAAACATTAGTCTCGCGCGGTTTCGGGTGACCAGAGGCGTATTTGGCGCTTTGTTCGATATTTGGGAACAGAAGCATTAACGTTTTCGGTTCTCTTGAATTGAACTTTCAGGATTTGTCAAACTTCACAAATCTTTACTCTTGAAAATCCTAAAGCTACAATTATTTTGGAATGGAGGGGATACATTTTAATATACATTGTACACGAGTATATATTAAAAAATATGCAACTTACCTTAGTTCATGCATGGTTCCAGGTATAATCTCCTTGGTTGCAAAAAAAAGTTAGATATGCGTAGCATGTTCAAACTCTAAACAAAGGTTGATGCCCCCCTTTTACATCTGATTTACAAATGCCATTATCTCGGGTTCAAATAGATGAATGCACTTCCTATGAATTCGAATCTTCGAAACCCCCTTTATGTTGCATCCGACATGTATTTTATTTCGTAGCTAGCAATTTGGAATGTATCCATGCAAGTGACAAATGTATAAAGTGCTTCATACTAACAACATGAAGTGCACTAATTAATGTTTATATATGAATTGCAAAAGCATCCATTGCCTGTATTTCAAACCGCTCTCACTCTATGGATCGATAATATGAAATAAACACATGCACATGCTAGAATTCAATAGAGTATGGGTGTCTGATAGACCAATTTCCGTCCATACGCAATTTTGCAAAATTCATGATCTCATCCAAAAATAATAATGCTAGTTATATTTTAATTTAATGCGTAGAACCGCCTTTTACATGTAGATGCACTATGCCTCGCCCCGTTCTCACAAACGCGTTATATATCTCTCTATCTAACGCATAAGTGCACACACTTTATATGTCTCGGCATTTCTCTTTCACACATGCTCACAATCTCTCTCAGGGTGTCGGGGTGTCTCACGCACATGCTCTCTTTGTTTCTCTCTCTCTCTTTCTGACAACTATGTACCACTCTTTTCACTGATCTCAGTTGGAAAACACTATTTCTCTCACATGCATATATACACATGCACGGTCTCTACTAGCCCTCTATACGCACATATATGTGCCTACGTGTCTCCCGCACGCACATTATCTTTAGGCCTCTCTACACATTGCCCCCCGACACACCTCTCTAATAGTAGTTGGCGATATAATTTCATCATATCATTCGTAGGATATCACCGGCTGTTAGGCTGGATGGTAATACGAGGCAAAGTTTTACCCTAGTTCGGATCGGACCCTTGCAGCTTGAAGAAAGAGCCTACTCCCGGTAATCAGATATTAGTGATAGGGGTGTGTACAAAGTACACGTGAATACCGTGCATTGTGCGTGTGTGTATACTATCGACGAACTAGCCCCCAAGCTTGTATAACATACTAAGGGCCTAGGGTTACAAATCATATATAGTCGGCTTATCACCAGTGGGAGATAGAGTCCTTCGCGACTCTGGTAGCTTCATGTTGTATGCCGAGTCCTCCACATGGGTCTCCGTATAACACGTCTCGGTCCAACCTATATGTGGCGCAGGATGGAACCGACCCATGAGTCTTCATGTTGACCCACCACAACTAGAAATGATGTGCCCACCACACCACACACGCAATCGGCCACTAAGAAAATAGGCATATACAATAGTAAACGGTATCTAGCTCACGGTACGTCTCCATATTTTGTTGATGACACTGACGGACTTTGCATTTGATGCGTGCTCTGTATTTTGTTGACGACACTTACGGTCATTGTATTTGAAGCAAAAGCACGATATGGTCACTGGACTTCAGAATAAGCTCATCACGGTCACCACATACATTTTGTCGTGCTAACCAACATGTGGTTGGATGGTTAGAGGACAGTGGTTTCTTGAGCCCACCAAGGTTAAAGTCCTGGTGCTCGCATTTATCTTTTGTTAATTTCAGTATTTTCCGCGATGTACGCTCAGGGGAGGAGACGCTCCACTCGACTACAAGGCACCTATGGTGACTTCGTAAAATCTCAAGATCATGTAGATGAAAAAGTCACCGACCGACGTAGCCTCACCCCGCACGCATACATGCACGCACGCAAGACACGCGCACGCATGTAGGCGCAGCAACACCGACACGCATACATAATGTACACACGCACGCATGCCGGCGCGCAACACCGACACGCATACATGCACTCACGAACACACGCACGACGCACCCATGCATGCAACACTGAAACGCACCCTTGCACGCACGCAACACTCGCACGCCTGCATGCACACAGCACACGACGCAAGACACACACTCAACCTATACGTGCATGCACCCTTTGTTAAGGACATGGATTGTTACGAGTGTTAATCAATCTTATCTGTGATAAGCAGAACATTGATGTTTGCATCGGTCTTTATGAATCACAACGTATCAAACGGGCTAACAACATAGTAGGCTTAACTACATGAAAAATATGATGTCACACTCAATGAACAATCATCGGTTTATGAAATGCCCGCTTCGACCGCCTCGCCCACCAAAGGTTCCTCTCACAGCGTTGCTGCGTTGGTCATCGACATGCAGGCTATGCACCCAAAGAGTCCACACGCTGCTGGAAGAATGGCGCGGTGTCCTAGGTCGAGTCGAGGGCGCCACTCGCAAGACGCCCGCCTGAACACGCCTCGCGCCGCATTCAAACGCCCATGAAACCCGCCTGTGGAAGCCGAGAAACCCACTCGATACACGTCCGCTCATGACCGGGCGGCGTTAACGCAACGCCGCCGAGCTCCTCCCGTCCGCCGCCTATTTAAACGAGGCCAAACGCCGCCAAGAATCACACACTCCGCCGCCCCTCTCTCCTCCACCATTTTGTCCACTCTACAATGGCTTACGAAGAGTAGTTATTCGCATCCAAGCCGGCTGGGTAGCTCGCGGATACGAGCTATGCAGCTCGCTAATCCACCTCCTCCCTCGCCCGACGGAGCGATTGCCGCCCCAAGCCGGCGCTGCGGTTCAAGAACTCGCCCCTCCAGGCCAGCTCGACGAGGGCAGCGCGCGGGCGCTGCGTTGCTGCCGCCCATGCCGCCGCCTCGCACCGCGTCTCCCGCTTACGGGGCGAGACTCCCATGCCGCGGCCGCGCCATGCAAGCAAAGGATGGCGGGTGCGCGGAGAGCGACGTGTCGGTGGCCAGGGCCTCGCCCGCCGCCATCATCGAGGAGAAGTAGAACATGGGAGGCCGCCGCCGCTTGGGTCCCATGAAGGCCACCGCGAGGCGACGCCGACGCACACAACAGTGTCTTGCCGGATCCTTTTGTTGCGAGGACCTTCGCCGACCCGCATGGGCTCCACGGAAGAGGTCAATGTTAGGATGAACTCGAGCCGGTGCCGCCATGGCGAAGTAGTGGCCGGTGATGAACTCGAACGGTGCCGCCACCATCATCTTCGCACCAGCCAATGATATCGGTTAGGCAAGGGGAAGCGAGCCGTCTTTGCGCTGAAGCATATACTCTAGGGCTCCGGCAGTCCGTGATCGTGCTCACGGACATGAGGAACACAAATCAATCGGCGGGCGACCATTTAGGCCAGGTATTATATACCTGTGCTGTCCAGAACTAGCACCACGTAGTTCATTTGAATGTAATGAAATCCGTCATGTTTGTGTGAAAATCCTGTATTTTATATGATTTCCGTCATTGTTTATATGAAATATCAGTTTGTCTACGTGTTTGCGTGAATTTCATCCGGTTGGTTGAGTTGCTGTCATAATGTGTGCGGCTACGGTTGGATGGCGAATTTATGGTCGCCGGTCACCTGCGGGCGGCTCGGGCGGGCGCTAGGGACAAAAACACAGCTCGTGGCGAGCTCGCTCCAACGTGGCGTGTTGGAGGATGCATGACAAGATGAGCACCCGAGCCATTCCTCGCTCATCGGTTGCAAAGGCACCGGTGGACAAAAGGGTCGCCAATATTTTGGCTACCCCGGGCAAGATCCAAACAGCCCCTCCCAACAGATTCAAATCCCTCGTTCGTCGTGGAATTTTGCCATATGTTGTTTTCATGGACTAGCAAGATGCCCGTGCATTGCATGGAACATCAAGATGCATTTTTTTACATACTCCCGCATGCATGCAAGGGATAATTAATGTCCTCCTTTGCTAGTACCATGAGGCAAACACCATTAATATTGCATTAATTAGTGTTAGTGGCCTTGTATATCTGCAAATTGTAATTTTGATAGTGGCCCCTTGTATATAAAAATGGAGGGAGAAATATGAGAGATAAGGTGAGGAGGAGTGGGGCGTGGTGCCGTGGTGGTGACTGGTGGTCGGACTGGGCGGAGGCATGGGGATGGATGGTGCATTATGTCTAGGTTTGTATCTCTCTCACACACACCCACGTAGGTGGGGGACGTGCACGAAGAGAATAGGTGCACGCACGGCGCACGATTGTGCCGCTCTTTCCCAACCACACCCGCTGGTACACGGTGGAGCTCATTTCAGACGAAAAAGGCAGCCCACGTGGTAATTTGGCGATGTAATCGCTGTCCACTTGGTGGAGGGAGGATCGTCTACCACGGGTGAACAAACAAATTGCGACTTGACGCGTTATGTTAAACTAAAAAAAGAGGCAAACCATGTGGGGCCTACCTTAGAGGCAAGGCTCTATACACTGGAGTACTTTTGATGTGTCCCGTCAACTCGCAGAACGAGGAGAAACTTGCTTAGTACGCCGTCTCCCCTGCCCACGGGCGCGGTGGCTCGCAGGATGAGGTGAAGCTTACTACTATTGTACGCCTTTACGCCCGCTCCCTCGCCCACGCGCGCGGTGGCTCGCAGCACGAGGAGAAAATTTTACTACTCCCTCCGTTTACTCCTCGTCCCTACTACGTACTTTGGTTAGTACTCCCTCTATTTACTTATACAAGGCCACTATAAAAAATACATTTTGCATCTATACAAGGCCACAAATAGTAATCGAGACAAAAGTTACTACTCCCTTCCTTTCCAGTTTATGGCTCAATTTCAAAATCTCTCCAACCAAGGGAGACGGTGAGTGGTCGAATTAATTTCGTAGTTTGCACAAGGCGCTGCTTTTCTCAAGAAGTTATGTTTACCGAGGCATTAATTAGAACGAATGCATGAATGACCACTAAATTTCCATGAACTTGTACATGCATTGGTTAGTTTCTCTTGACATCGCTATGCCGGGTGATCTAACGCACCTCGAAATCCAACATGTAATGGTACTACTACTAGTATAGTAGAATTGAGACTTATCAAACGGAAAAATGAATGTTTGTTAGGTGAGCCCTATAAACCCTAGTGGGTACGTACTCCGTAAAAACAGATTTTCCCAAAACTAAGTCGCTCTCTTTCATGAATTCTGTAGTATACTCCTCCGTCAACGCTCCCTTTCATGAATTCTGTACTTCCTATCGCCGACATGTGGGACATATAGCAACCGGTCGACGTGTCAAGCACCAAATAACAGTGGAGAACAGCAGGGGGACGCACCCCACTGCATCGCCCAAGAGTAGTAATGAGCAATGAGACGCCAAATCACAATGCCGCACCTTCCTGCACGGACGAAGCAACCATTATTTCACACTTCGTTCGACATCATCTCAAACCACGTACTAGTATTGCTTCCGCCTCAAGAGGGACACGCGACGCCTTGGTACATCATGACACGTGGGACCGCATGATAGGCCATGCTCCTCCGCCGATCGCTCGGTAAAATCACCTCATTTTTACTATACTTCCTCCGACGGTTTACTACATGGCATGCACGCTGCTCTAGGTTGAGAATTTAATCGGCTATATATATATATATATATATATATATATATATATATATATATATATATATATATATATATATATATATGTGTGTGTGTGTGTGTGTGTGTGTGTGTGTGTGTGTGTGATGAACAGTACGCTAGCCTTTTAAAAATGTATACTTTTGTACAGAGTACTCCACTATCGATGGATTGCGCCATGGAGCAAAAATTGAAATTAAAAAAGGTGGTACATATAGAGAGCGCTGCAGCCAAATTATGCATATAGTACTATTAAAAAGCTAGTACGTGCTTAATTGGGGTGCTAAATTCTATTAAAGAAATACTAGTACTAGTATGTACATACCAAGAGTTAAAGTAACGAGAAGAAACATAACATAGTTCTCATGGGGCTCAGCACAACACACACCTCAAATTAAACTAAGCACACCTGAAATTAAACTATGCAACTAATCCGGTAGACACTGATTAGAAGTATAGAACCGCCATGAGCAACGACATCGCCACCTTCATCGGGAGTCCTCGCCCACGCCCTCGACTTCGCCCTTGTCCTCTTCCTCTTGGCCGATACTTCTTTGCTTGAACCGCCAACTTGATGTTGCTCTTCATCCAACCCTTGTATATATTGAAACAAAGGTAGCCATCCATTGCAAAGTAGTGGATGGTCTATATCTAGTACATTCCGCTGCCATGCATGACGATGAAACGGTAATGAGGTTTCTCCGCTTATGCACGAAGGATGAACCATGGCTCCTTCCAGGTCAGCATTGAGGGTCGACGAGAGGGCACCACCGATTCTTCCGGAGGTCGAAGGGTTGCCTACAACGAGGCCTATCTCGACGATGACTTCTTTGTCATTCTTAAAGTCTACAAGAACGAATTTGACTATTTTGTCCTCAAGGAAGTTCTTAAAATCCGCACTCAACGTCGACATGGCATATGTGGTAGACCAAGCAAACGTTATGTACGCAAACCCGATCACGGCGGCTTCTTCCTCTCTTTGTCCTTTAGATCCTTCTCTCGCCCCACGATCGTGGTGTACTCAACATCTAGCCCAACGACCCACTCATCATGTGAGTTTTCAACATGCGTCTGAGCGAGAAAGGCATCCTTTCACCGTCATGAAGTACGGGTGTAGATGACGCCGAACTCATCACCGGTGATGGTTCTAACCTTGTACTCACCGCCGATCGGGGAGATTTGGGACGCCATGGATTTGGGAGGAGGGTTAGGATTAGTGGAACTGCCGTAATGTGAATGGACGGGACGACTAGGAGCGAACCGCCGTAGTACTAAAGGACGTGCGGGGACGAGTAGGAGCGAACTGCCAGCGTGCGAATGGCAGGGTAGTGGGTTTCCATTCTCCCATGATACGGGCTTCCGAGAGCCCTTGGATCTGAGATCGAACGGTTGCATGGCGTGATTCTAGACCTATGGGTGAATACCCTATCCTGGAGGGTTATTCTGCAAATTTGCAAGAACTTAGCATGCACCGCTTGATCTCAGATCCAAGGGCTGCCAAGAGCTCAGATCATGGTCGCGCCTTACCACGACCGTCGCGTCGCTCACGCCTTGGAGATTTAACACGGTGCTTAGGCTATCCGATGTTGGCATGTCATACATAGTCATCACTTAGTCACTCATACTACAACAAGGTTGGCTATAAGGTTGGCTATAAGTGTATTTTTTTACTCCTCTCTATCTTTTCTTCAGATTCCTCCGTCTCATAATATAAGAACATTTTGACACTAGTGTAGTGTCAAAACGTTCTTATATAATGGGACACAGGGAGTACTAGTATTTATTGCATTTTCCAAGGAGTGACCTCTTCCAATGAAATGGTGTTGCTAAGTTTGCTTCATTTAATTAGCTATAGACTCAAAATTGTCTTTTCACCTAGGTACACGCGCTTAGCACCGTTTCTTCCTTGGGTCACCAAACTAGTCTCTCTCTTCTTGATTAACTTGCCACATCACACTACAAGAAATATGTCAACTTGTGACCACCACTATTGGTCACTGAATGGTCACTGTTTTCAATTTGTGACCTTTTGTGACCAAAACATAAGGTCAAAAGTCGGGCGTCGTTAATTGACTATAGCGACCTTTCTTCCGAATGGTCGAGACGCTATGACCAAAATATGTCTACTGTGGCTTTTTGGTCACAAGCAACCTCCCCAGACCACGTAGGCATCCAGCGTGGCAAGCTGATGTGGCACAAGAATCAGCCCGGTCCAATTCGGTTTTCTACATGGGCCGAGCCCATTAATTCGGCCTTTTTAATATTTATTTTTCCTATTAATTTTTGCTAGCTACATGGGCTGGCCCAGCTATAATTCGGCCTTTTTATTTTTGGGTTGTGACCCATTTTTTCTTTTTTTCCAAATGGGTCCCAATTGTCGTTTCGATATGTGGGTCCCAAATTTCGATTCGTTTTGTGGGTCCTTCTCATCATGGTCATGTTCCTTAGATTTCAATATGCCAATAATTAAACAACCAATATTTAAATCAAAATAGATAGAAAACAAGTGTAATACTTCAAATAACAAGAAGCAACAATCTGTTACATCAACACACATACAACATTTCATTCAAAAAATGAGAGAAGATACATGAAATTGAGTTCACAATGCCCAAATAACCTAGCTATTATTACATAACTTGCTATACAAAAATGTCTTGGCGCTTCTTTGAACATCTTCTTTCGTCTTGAATTTAGGCAAAATATCTCGCCAACAAAAAAGTAACAACGAGGATATAGTGAATAACAACAAGAACAAGTGATGGGGTGCATGAAAATTAAGAAGAGCATTACAGCAGCAGCCAAGTTAACACAATAGATGGACAAGACAACAAAGATTGCGAGTAGATCAAACAGTTCAGGGACAGCAAACATGCATGCATACAGACAAATAAACAGCTTCAGGAACAAAAACCTGTCCATCTATTGTGTTAACTTGCAAACAGTTCAGGAACATGCAAACAGTTCAAGGAACATGCATGCAATGGAAGTACGTATTAGTAGTTCAGGAACTTGCAAACAGTTCGAGGAACATGCATGCAATGCAAACAGTTCAGGAACTTGCAAACAGTTCAGAAACATGCAAACAGTTCAGGAATATTGTGTTAACTTGCAAACAAAGAAACAGCTTCAAGGAACATGCATGCAATGGAAGTATGCGTACTAGTAGTTGTACAACACAATGCCAGGTTGGAGCAAATCATGCTTAAGCAAACAATGGCAGCGGCATGGCATAATCAGATAATAATGTGAGAAAACAATGGATATGATTCACACTTGATCACAAAGAAAGAATGTGCTAGTAGTGTGCACTCACAAAAGAATGAATGAATCGACATTGATTTGTCTGCCTTTGCACCATCCAAGGGAGCAGACTTCTTCAAGGCATCAATCATATCTAGTATATGTGAAAAAGGGTGTTACAGGATCAAAATCGCCATACCAAAAACAAATACTGCAAGCATTTCTAGAAGGAGCTTTGCAACTAACCCTGAAAATGCCCCCAGCAAGCTTTGCTAGGAGGCCCATGCCTCTCCGCTGGCCTTGTTGACGAGTGCCATGGCAGGGTAGCCTTCCTCATCCTAGAACCTTGTGTCGTACTTCATGTCCAATGCTGTATCATATGTGTATATTCAAATCAATCAACCACTTGATCAGAGAAGAAATAGTACGTACATAAAAAGTCACTTGAGCAAAAGCCAAACAGGATTATTGCTTTTCCCCAATTAGAAAAGGACAAGGCAGAAACGCAAGTTTTCAGATCCCAATGGCAAGTTCACTATACTATTTTGGATCGGGATCATGGAAGCATGTGACTGATCTTTGACCGATCTTGGGTGTATGTGTGTGTACCTACGTGTCATCGTCGCGAACGGTGCGGACAGGGCAGACCTTGCCGTCCCTGGCGGCGAGGCTGAAGCTTTCCTCGCCGGCCTTGCAGAGGATCTTGTACGTCGGTTGCCTGGCGTACATAGCCAGACATGATTAGTTGAGGATGAATAGGCAACTAGCATTTACACTTGAATGGTTTACAGGGTATAGATACAATAAGGATGCTAACCATGAATAAGAACTCATGCAATGACTTAGTTGAGGACAATGGATACAGATCTCCAAGATTCACCAAAAAAAAGATAGAACAAAGAATAACAAAAGCAACAGGTATTTAGCGAATAGCAGTCTCAAGGTGTTCTTGTGACATGTGGTTGCTGAATATGGAGTCGTAATATACTCATGGATATTAAGATTAATAATCTACAGCAGGAAGTGTTTTTTCAAAGATGACAGCTTGCTTAGTTATTCATGAACTCGTAAGTGTTTATTACCAACTCTTCTCGACTAAATTTACATCACCAACTCTCACTAGCTTCTGGTGCTTTCACGAGAATAGGGAAGGCCCCGAGCCAACCGCCTACCACGCTGCACCGCCCAAAGGCGGCACTAAGCCGGGACGAAGGCAGTGCTCGATCCTCGGCCTCGATTGAGAGACCGACGACGGTGTTAATGGAGGAAACGGCGACTTATTCATGTGGATGTACGACAATGGAGGAAGCGCACGCCATGTATGCCATCCAACCACCGACCGACGGTGTTAGTGTCACCGAGAACAGACACCAAGCCAAATCTATATACGATAATAAACTACTTCAACCAGTACTGATGCAAGCTTAACAGCAGCAGCAAGTGCTATACTACTGCTGTCCAGAGTACACTTAAATGAAATAATTCATTTATTTTTAAAAGTACTGATGCAAGCAATAGACTACACAAAACCTTCATTAAAGGAGTACTCCAAATCATCTTTAGAAAAGTTTATGCAAGCATTAAAGGAATAGTCTCAGTTAATTTTAATTAACTAGGAAAGTTTTAGCTAATTTTATTAAAGGAAAAGGTTTAGTTAATTTTAATTAAAAGAAGAGAAGAGAAGAGAACAGCAGAGCAAGCAATGCTACTGCTCCAAGCTAATCTGACTGCAAATCAGAAATTACTGCAAGCAGCTCCATGAAAAGAAGTACTCCAAGTAGGCTACTCCAAGCAGTACAAATTTAATTAATGGAAAAGATTCACCTAGCAAGGTTTATTTGACATGGAATAGTTTATTTGACATGGAGTAGTTTATTTGATATAGTTTGTAGGAGTAAACATCCATCTACTCCATCTACTCCATACAGTTTGTGGAAATTTTAATTGAATTTAGTTAAATTTGTGCTACTGCTGCTGTTATATGCTTTGTTATTTGAGAAAGAGACAGAAATTCAGCAGGTTGTACAATACAGTAATGCACCACACTCCTAGTGATTTGACAACAAATTCCAGTAAAGTAATGTGGAAAGATCATGCTAGTACAGCCGTTGTTCAATGGCTCACTGAAATTTGCTACAAGTACAACCGAGAGAAATGGAAAGGAGATACACAAAACAACGTGGCAAGAGAGAAGTGCTACTTAGTACTGTGGCCATGATGAATTTCAACAAGTTCTTGGGCATCCTCTAGTATCCATATGCATGTACTATCATATCTTACAAGAGCCAAAATGTATTAGCTTCTACTCCTACAATCTACTCCTACAAGCATTCAACAACAAAATTGCATGGCAGATTGCCTATGAAACAAATTTAAGGAACCAAAAAGCTCTCCTGCAATTCTCTATACAAAAAGACAATGAAACAAAAAAGATGGAACCATCCACTGCCATTCATGCACAAAATATCGAACCATCAACTGCCAGAAAAAAAACATGAAACACCATCCACTTCAACAGCCACAAGTCACATGGTAAAGGTTCAGACTAAACTGGGACAAAATGCCATGCCGCGGTCTATGCTCTCGATACAAACAAACACAAAACTACAAACACCTAACAGTAAGCAGCGAAAAACTATGCACGGGGCACAATCTCCTCTGCAATCTCAACTGACCACAGCCAAGTTCCAATGACGAACATCTTGTACTTCATGACAGGGATCTCAAGACCTACCCCTTCTGTCCTGAAGATCAACCAGAATTTTACCTGCCCCTGGTGGCGCCGGAGATGGATGCTTCTACTGCTGGCCTTCACCGCCCCTGACGCTGCTGCTCATGGACGGAAACCGCATCGCGTCAGGGAAGAGGATGGAAGGGAATGCAATGGAAGAAGAAATCGAAAAGGAGAGGAGAGGAGTGGGGGCTGACCATAGGTGTTCTCCATGGCGTCGGCGTCGGGGCAGCCTTCCCGCCCATGCCATGGCGGCCCAGAGCGCAAGCGACGATGACGTGCTGGATGGATCTGGTAGCGAGAGGAGACGAGGTGAGGAAGAGAGGATCTGGTAGGGATAGGAGACAAGGTGAGGAAGAGAGGGGACCAACCTTAGTCGCTGGAGACACGCCGACGACGCGGTGGACCAAACCCTATCCACGGGAGACGGTGCGTGTGGTCGCTGGAGCACGCGAGCACCGGATCTGGGCGGAGCGCGAGGCTGCCGCCGCCCCTCCCACGCCGCGGGGCCGGGTGCGGGTCACCTCCCACGAAAGGAGACAGAGACAGAGTCGGCGCGGACATGGATGGGACTCGGACGCGCAGCGGAGGTGGTTATCGAGGCGGGCGCGGAGACGGGGTGGGTCGCCAGGATTCATGGCGTGGTGGAGGCGCCGTGAGGAGGGGAGGAGGAGAGGGCGAGGGAAGGAGGGCGCCGCCGCCGGCGACGGGAAGCGAGAGAGAGAGAGGGAGGCGGCGTCGATCTGGATCAGGGAGAGAGAGAGAGGGAGGCGGTGTCGATCTGAATCCAGAAGGAGGAGTGGCTAGGTTTTTTTTTAGAAGTGTTAGGGCTAGGTGGGTAAGAGGGTTGGGGGCGAGGGCTACCGTTGGATCCACGAGCATCCAACGGTGCTTGATGCATGATCCGCGTGAGATGGCTATGGCCCAATCAGAATGCAGAACGCGTGTATAACGTTATGACCATTTAGTATTGGACGTTATGATCATTCAAAATTGGTCGTGGTCAAATAAAAATAAAGTGTAAAATCATGTCACCATTTTAATTTTTATGTTTTGAGTGTCCAAAATGAATCTTTTTTGTGAAGAAGCTATCAAATATTTGCACGAGGTGCATCTTGGAGTTCCAAACAATGTTGTCTAAGAGAGTTTTCATTTTCTTTGCACGGAAAATTCATTTTTTATTTTTCGAGTGCCCGAAATGAGGTTTTTCTGTGAAGGACCTACCAAATAATTATTGCAAAATTGCACCAAATAATTTTTATAAAATACTAGGCCATATTTAATGCACAATTGACCAAATGGTTGGGTGTAAAAAGTTTTGATCCACCTCTGGTGAAAAAGACAAATTTCCGCCGATTCAGCTGGAAGTGGGTCAAATTGAACTGCAGCTACCTCATAGTTTGCTCTTTATTTTTTCAAAAAACATTTATAGGTACATAAGTATCTATTTAATCAGAGAAACACCAAAAAAATTCCAAGATTCAACCACTAGATAGGAACGGTCATTCCCGCCGTTTTGACCGCATTTTGAAACGGGCATAAAAAATTCAAAAAAAATCAAAAAATTGGAAAACCTTCGCATTGTGTCATTATATATGACCAAGTTTCCAGGAAAAATAATAAACTTGTAATACGGAAATTATTTTAAAAAAGTGTTCTCGGAAATGAGCTATCATGCGTGAAGATTCATGGCTTTCAAGCCAAATGATCAATCTTATGGCCACAATCATGGAATAGTTTGTTCAAATGATCTCATATTGTGCACAAGGGTGCATATTGGAATTCCAAACAATGTTGCCTAAGGGAGTTTTCACGTTCATTGCACAAAAGAGCCATTTTCCATTTTCCGAGTGCCCAAAATGAGGTTTTTCTGTGAACAGCCTACCAAATAATTATAGCAAAATTGCACCAAATCATTTTTATAAAATAATAGGCCATATTTAATGCACAATTGACCAAATGGTTGGGTATAAAAAGTTTTGATCCACCTCTGGTGAAAAAGACAAATTTCCGCCGATTCAGCTGGAAGCGGGTCAAATTTGAACTGCAGCTACCTCATAGTTTAATCTTTGTTTTTTTAAAAAATAATTTATATGTACATAAGTATCTATTTAATCAGAGAAACACCAAAAAAAATTCAAGATTCAACCACTAGATAGGAACGGTCATTCCCGCCGTTTTGACCGCATTTTGAAACGGGCATAAAAAATCCAAAAAAATCAAAAAATTGGAAAACCTTCGCATTGTGTCATTATATATGACCAAATTTCCAGGAAAAATAATAAACTTGTAATACGGAAATTATTTTTTAAAAGTGTTCTCGAAAATGAGCTATCATGCGTGAAGATTCATGGCTTTCAAGACAAATGATCAATCTTATGGCCACATTCATGGCATAGTTTGTTCAAATGATCTCATATTGTGCACAAGGGTGCATATTGGAATTCCAAACAATGTTGCCTAAGGGAGTTTTCACTTTCATTGCACAAAAGAGCCATTTTCCATTTTTCGAGTGCCCCAAATGATGTTTTTTTGTGAAGAACCTACCAAATAATTATTGCAAAATTGCACCAAATCATTTTTCTAAGATACTAGGCCATATTTAATGCATAATTGACCAAATGGTTAGGTGTAAAAAGTTTTGATCCACCTCTGGTGAAAAAGACAAATTTCCGCCGATTTAGGTGGAAGCGGGTCAAATTTGAACTGCAGCTACCTCATAGTTTGCTCCTTACTTTTTCAAAAAATCATTTATAGGTACATAAGTATCTATTTAATCAGAGAAACACCAAAAAAATTCCAAGATTCAACCACTAGATAGGAACGGTCATTCCCGCCGTTTTGACCGCATTTTGAAACGGGTATAAAAAATTCAAAAAAAAAACAAAAAATTGGAAAACCTTCGCATTGTGTCATTATATATGACCAAGTTTCCAGGAAAAATAATAAACTTGAAATACGGAAATTATTTTTAAAAAGTGTTCTCAGAAATGAGCTATCATGCGTGAAGATTCATGGCTTTCAAGCCAAATGATCAATCTTATGGCCACATTCATGGCATAGTTTGTTCAAATGATCTCATATTGTGCACAAAGGAATGGCAAACAATGTTGCCTAAGGGAAGTTTTCATTTTCTTTGCACAGAAAATTCATTTTCCATTTTCCGAGTGCCCCAAATGAGTTTTTTTATGAAGGACCTACCATATATTTGTTGCAAAATTGGACCAAATCAATTTTATAAAATACTAGGCCATATTTAATGCACAATTGACAAAATGGTTGGGTGTAAAAGTTTTGATCCACCTCGTGAAAAGACAAATTCCAATGATTCAGCTTGGAAGCGGGTCAAATTTGAACTGCAATGCCTCATAGTTTGCCATTTATTTTTCCAAAAATCATTTCTAGTTACATAAGTACCTATTTAATCATAAATACATGGTTTGGTGGCGATACGTCGAGGTTTGGACGGTGGCCGAGGGCCCCAACTCTAGAGCTGCCAGAACTCAAGATGCCAGCCAAGGTGGTCACCACAGTGACTGTGGCGTGCCATGTGTTCTGGGCTGCCTAGGCATGTCTAGTGGGTTGGGCACTCCCCAGGTAGGTGCTAGGAAGAAAATCACAACATAACATTCTCTCAAGGAGACCGATCGATGCTCAAACATGAATAAGCAGCCAAGTGTTTGATTAGCTGTACGGGAAATGCACATGGCTAATGGGTGTGAGTTTTAGCTGAGGTTGATCAATTACTAAGAAGACCGTCTTCACAAATTTTCAGCTCAAAAGGAGGAGCCTAGGTGGTACTTGCTTTGCAAAGTACCACACCGACATAACATCTGAATGTTGAAGCCGGGCTCAAAATAATGAATGGATTGAGCTGGCATTTGGTGGAGGATGGTTATTTGGGTAGAGGAAAGCACTGTAGAAAATGGATACCATTTGGACATGCCAAAGTGGTACTTCCTTCACAAAGTGTTTTTATGAACAGAATAGGAAAATGAATATTTTTGAATTATTTTTGAACTACGCAAGGAAGGTTTTTTATATATTTGACGAAGATATGACCCAAAGAATTTTTGAGATTTTTTTGGGAATTTTGGGAATGATAGAAATATAGGTTGCTTCACAACCTAGGGCAAAAACTGCCACATGGACATGACACATAGGCAAAACTGATGAGGTGGCGCCTAGTCATAGCAACCCACCACAATTTACAAGGTTAGGACCATCTATATTGGTCACGATCAGCTAGAAATAAGGCAGCGGACCTGTGCTATTTTCTTTATGACCATTTCGTGTAAGGAAATTGCGACCTTTCTAACCAAAATGGTCGTTATTGTTTAGGGTTTGGAGCCCCCCGAACAGCTTTTGACCAATTGGTCTGAAATGGTCATAGATCTATGACCAATTCTTCCAGGATCACTTACAAAAGGTCACTAGTTGACATATTTCTTGTAGTGTCAGACTTTATGCCTATGTGGCAAGCTTAAGCACCTGTAGGAGCAAGTAAGTACAATAGTGCGCTT
This sequence comes from Aegilops longissima, assembly GCA_021605205.1. NCBI lineage: Eukaryota > Viridiplantae > Streptophyta > Magnoliopsida > Poales > Poaceae > Aegilops > Aegilops longissima. Next base: position 58,317,881 of record CM038679.1, read on the forward strand.
TACATGGCATTTTTGCATATGTGGAGGAAAGAGAGGCAAGGAAAAGTGGAGAAGTGGGCTCTCATGCAAGAGCCAACCTCTACTACTACATGGTGGAGCATTGGGAGAGTCACCGTATGGAGGTGGTCAGAATCGAGACTCACGACGGTCGAAGGCCAGCTTAAAATGATAATGGCAAGTCAAATCACGGGCCCCACCTGTCCAAAGAAGAACTCGTTGTCAAATCACACAGCCCTCACGCTTTGCAAAGAGCCTACTCCCTCGCCTTCTCGGTCTCTGTCGAACCGATTAGGCGGAACTCGCCTGCCTACCGCAAGCAGAAAAGCCCCACCATCGACTTTTAAATACAACTACTCCTCCGCCTAGGTGAGTAAGTCATCTTACGAAAACCAAATAATCCCAAAATACTAAGGCGCGGTGCATTAACTTCTACCTCGTTTCTTGTTTCTTCACATATCAACCAACAAGAATCCAATGATATACTTTTTGTGACATAGTAACTCATATTTAGTTAGTCAAATGGATGACCTAGAACTACGTGCAGGCCTTATAAACCGAGAGGCCTACAAATAAAAAACCGAGACGGAGAGGGTAGTTCAGACGATCTTTTAGATCAATATAGTTGGGATTCACCAAGGAGCAAAACCAAGTGGTAGGTTGCTCTGCCGTGTTGGCGTAGCAACTCAAGCGGGTCATCCACTTTGCTAAATGGCTACACACTTAACAGACCCCTTTGGCGGACATGTGGCTCATCCACCGCCTTGTTCCACGTGCGATGCACCAAATCACAGCTTCGAGCAGCGGTTGAATTGGAGGCACCCCGTCGAAGCGCCAGCAAATAGTAGAAAATGAGCAATGAGGGTCAAATCACAAAGCCTCACCTTTCCCGCATTAAGTCGACGGCAAGCAACCATCATTTCACTCTAGCGTGCAAGAGCATAAAGAAAAGAGAAAACAATGATGCGTGCAGCAGCTACCTAGGCCACCCTAGGGTAGGGGTCTCCACTATAGATCCTTTTTTTAAACGCCTCCAGTACAAATCGGCTTCTCCCTCGTCCTCTTGAAGAAAACCGATGATGAGTGCGGCGGTAGGGTTTGTAGGAGTACTACGGCGTGCGGGGCCATGTCGTAGTAAACGGGTTCGAATCAACACGCTTAAATATGTGTGGGCCACTTGGTTTTACGGGAACGAGGCAACATTTTGGGTTCGGGGACCAGTGGAGATATAGCACGTACAAAAAATTGTGGACGTAGGTTCGACCGAAAGGCAATGATGCATGGGCCCTGCATTTTGATATACCCGGGGCCGCGTGAAATTTGCTACTCTACTCAAAACTACTTCCTCCGTTCCTAAATATAAGTCTTTGTAGATATTTCACTAGAAACCACATACGGATGTATATAGATCCATTTTAAGTGTAGATTCATTCATTTTGCTCCGTATGTAGTCCATCACTCCACTATATATAAAAGCAGGAGCCTTAGCGCTTGCTTTACTAGGGTTCCTCTCGTTCACTCTCTCATGCTCTCCAGATCTAAGCAAGACATAGGTGTCCACACACTCTCTCACCACGACCGGGTCACAAATCCGCCGGACAACCTCGATTGGGGCAGGGGTGTAGGTGCATCGCTCACGCTGTCGTCGGGCGAGGGAGGAGACCAACGGCTGCCTGTGGCGTCCCGATCGGCGGCGTGCTGCTTCTTCTCCGAGAGCGCCCGGCTCGGAGGGCCTCCGACCTTCTTCCTCCTCGCGTATTGTGGCCAAGATGCGCCTCCCGACGCCGCTTTTGCCACATGCCGACGACCCTCGGTATATATTCCTTCAAACCTGCCTTGCTCTCATCGCCTCAAACTTCCCCTTCAGATGGATCCTTTTCTACTTCCGTCCGTTGTTCCAAAGCCACCTAGACTTCTACTCCCTCCGTCTAGGTGTGTAAGTCATCTTACGTTGTCCACCGCGACCAAGACGGAAAGGAAAACAAGAAAACTTAATGTTTTTTTGCTAATTAATAGCATTGCATGCAATGAACTAACCACTGCATGTCATGTTTGGTAGCCTCAAGTCATTGAAAGCATGCATGGCCCACATCTCTTATTGGTTGATATGTCACAAAACAAGAAACAAGGAGGGAGTTAATGTACCATGCCTATGTGTTTTGGGATTATTTGGTTTTCGTAAGGTGACTTACACACCTAGACGGAGGGAGTACTATTATTAGAAGTAAAGCTAGTTCATACAGTCAACTCAAAGCGTTGGTTCAAACAGGGAAGAAAGTGGGAAAGTTGTAGCATGAATCTAGGACTTGGTTCTAAGAGGAAACGGGGGAAAGTAGTAATATCATCCACCGCTTAAATAACCAGATTTCAGATTTGTGCAAACAGGGATGTCTGTCTCCATATCGCTTCGGATGTCTGCTCAGTATCGCTTCTATCCGCGCAATCAAAAGCACACACCTCGCTTTTAGTACAATCTGCAAAAATGAGATGGCTATCCTCGCTGCCGCCGCCTAACCTCCCGCCTTCAAGGTATCCCTACATTGGTAGTAACTAAGGTAGAATGACCAAGGCAATCTAAACGGTTGATTCAGACGTTTTACTTCCTGATTGCAAGGTGGGGACGAGCTTAAATTTAGTGGAATGCACAAGCATTTCAGCTTGGTCAAGACATCGCATGGTTCGCTTAAGCATTCCAAATTGAGACCACAATTATAATTGGTTATTCGGAATGAGAGAACCTAACCTCGGATGGTGGCAACAAGAAAAACCAGAGTGAACTCCGGAAATTTGCTCGCCGGGAGGCCCTTTACTCGTAGAAGCCTTGCTTGTTTTTTCCTGATTTGTAATCCTTCTCACAACTTTGTCTTTTGTTGTGAACTAGTATATGTTTGTTATGTTCTATGAATCATTGAGATGTATAAAACTGCTTAACTTATGGTTTTCAAGATTTTTATGAAGACGAGTTTAATGTGAGTGTTCCACATGAGCGCTGGACTAGCGTTGAACGTTTGGAATTTATTACATTGTGGCCTCAATTAACTGCACGAACCACTGTAACAAGATACATAGTTGCTTATATGATTCACGGGCACACAAAAGTAGCAGCAGTTCCCATAGACGGATTCAAACAGAGTACTAGCCCCAGAGGGGTCGATAACAGGCAAGCTTCGGATAATTGGACACAATCCAAACTACTATTAAACACTAGCTGGGGCAACTATTTCATGACTTGATCTAATTTGGGTTGGACACAAGACGGACCTTGCCATGGACATCATTGAGGACATCCCGCAGCAGCTCAATCCTGTGAACCTTCATGAAGACAACCTTGTGGCCTTGCCACTGATAAACTTGTTTGTGGAGGCATGCCACGTCATCTTCCTGCATAAGCTTGACAAGAATAGTATGCCTCACAAACGAAGGAGTATCTTTGAACTTCTTGTGCTTCAGTACACCCTGGACAACATGCCTGACAACAGTGAGGCTGGAATACACCTCTTCATTGGTATAACCGCAAATGGCTTCCAGGATCCAACAGCCTAAGAACTCTGTTTTCCCAGTGCGTATATTCAGGTCGTCCACCTCATAGCGAGTGACATGCACAACCACACAATCCTTGTCTGCATCAGGGCTCTAACTGAAACTGAAACAAATTCTGAATTACTTTTCAAAGATAAGAAACACAAGTTATTTAAACCACTATGTATAGCATGGCATCGAAGCTAATAAAATTTTGCATTATTAATCACCACATACTTCCTTTTCTAAAAAATCACCACATACTTAGATGAAAAACCACAATCGAGATCGACAAAGAAGGAAATCACCTTGGGCAGCTCAGGGGGACACATCCTCGAAGGGGAAAACTGCTCTGCAGCAGTGCCACGGGGGCTGTAACCTCAAACGGGGCGTTGACCATCTCAGTAGTGGCCTTGGGCGGATCTGGGGTCGGCTCGGTGGCTGCCTACATCTTCTTGGAGCTCTTTGTCTCGTGGGGATCAGCCTCCCGCGTCTGCTCCAATATCGGCAGATCTTTGCCTGGTTCTCCTTGGTCCATCATGAAACCGACGAATACTAGGAGACCACCGAAAGGAAAACACAATCGCAATGGCAATGAACAAAAAGAGTGAGGATCGTTATCGCTTTGCAAAAGTTCTTTTTTTCTCTCGAATGAAAATATACCAACATCACGGATCCGCTTACCTTCCCTTCAGAGGGAGAGAAGAACAAGGGCGATGCGAAAAGTTGCCTTTCTTGAAGACGGTGAGGGAGAAGCGGATTCAAATAAGAGTGAAATGATGGTTGCTTCGTCCGTCAAACTTAGATCATGGGAGGTGGGGTTTTGTGATACGACGGCTCGTTCATCGCCAAGGCCACGACTGGGTGACTCTCCGTCGCATACTGCCTTCTAATTTAGTGGATGGCATTTGGGCCTGTCATGCTGCATGGCCAGCATGTCGGTGAACAAAAGTATAACAGCATTCAGTTGATGGAGACGTTTCAATGACCTAGGAGGAGCCGGAAGCGTAGAGTGTCTCCACCGCATTAGTAGTAATTGTTTTTCCGGTAGTGTAGAGTGTCTCCACTGTACTAGTAGTAATTGTTTCTCCGAGCCCAAGACAAAACAGCCAATCCACACTAGTAAATAGTAAAATCAATTCAAAAGGCGCCACCCACACCCAAAGACACCCCCCAAAAAAACCTCGGGTGCTCTTCTTCCTCCTCGCTCCCACCAACCTCACGCCACCGCCTCCACTTGTACCCCAAATTACTCACCTCACTCCTACTGAAAACTCCAGCTCCCCTTCTTCCTCACTCCTCTGAAAACCCCAGCTCCCTTCTTCTTCGCTCAGACTACAACTAGGCTCGCATTCACTCTGCTCAAATCCGTGAGCGACGCGACGCCTCGAGGAAAATGGAGTCGGCTGACCCCAGCCAAGAAGATGAGGCTCCCTTCAGCGGTGACGCATGTTGTAGATCCCACACCCGGCAGCTGGGAGAAGCGGCGACCCCCCCCACCGGATCCCAGAACTCAGAGAATCTCGGTGGACCGCATCAGCGATCTCCTTGACGCAATCCTTGGGGAGATCATCTCGCTTCTCCCCACCAAGGATTGCCGCCGCACCCAAGTCCTCTCAATTCGGTGGCGCCCTCTATGGCGCACCGTGCCCTTAATCTCGATCGTCGTTAGCTATCTCTCTTCAATGATTTTGAAATCCCCGAGCCATCATCTCCTCCCACCAGGCTCCGCTCAAAGCCTCTACATCCCGCCATGCTACCCGAGCAAGCATACCATGCCCCGCACGGTGGACGCCTTTGGCTGAAATCCCAATTCACGTAAATACAACTGCTTGAGTTCTACTATTCCCCGAAATCACATACCACATACCGAACGCCATGAACTTGTGCCCTCAAAGCGATGTCCATCTCGCGGTTTTCCTCCTCTCTCCACACCGCCACCTTTGCTTGTTGCTACCTACCGCATAACTGTACTAAACCTTCGACTCCCATTTCTCAAGAAACTTTCACTTGTGCGGGTTCAGATATCGGAGGCCTCATTGCAAAGATCATCCACTCCAGCTTGCCTGCTACCGGAGTGCTTGGTGCTTGTTTTCACAGCTAGAATCGGTTGTCTCCAAATAAAGTCGCCTAACCTTGTAAGAATTGGAATTTCTTTTGACGGAAGGCAGCTCATCATCCAAGATGCCCCTTCACTTCAAAGGTTGATCCTTGATTCTAGTTATTCACTGTTGCAAATAACCGTCCTCTCTGCGCCTAAACTGGAGACCTTGGGTGTAATATATAATCTCTGTGCTCATTTCAATATGGTGTTTGGCTCCACAGTTCTTCAGGTACTTTATATTATCATCTACACTTGTAACCATAAGCTGCATTTTAAATTTCCACGCATAATTTATATATCATCTTGGAGTACACATTTTGTACTAATATTATGTTCTATGCTCAATGAAGAGTTTCTCCATGGATGGCCTATCAATGGTGCTGGATTATGTCAAGATCTTATATATCCAAATGAATAGTTTTGATCTGAACAAGATTATTGGCTTGGTGCAATGCTTTCCATGTCTGGAGAAGTTGTATATAAAGGTGATAATTTCACGCACATTGAAGCCCGCATATAGTGTACTAGAATTAACCGCTCAATTTGTTGCTCTTTCGACACTCTTCTTTTAGACCTTAACTGCTTTCAATCTTCATGTCTATTTAGGCAACAGGACGGGTAAGAAAGTTATAACCAATCGGTGGATTCGTAAGCATTGGGATTTTCTCACTTCTCATGAGATTCGATTGAAGACAATAACGCTAGAACGATATGTAGCCAACCATGCAAACACAAGATTGGTCACATTCTTCCCGCTGAATGCGAGATTACTATTGTCCATCGTGCTTAAGTTTATCAAAAGATGGTTTTGACGGATGGGTATGTCAAGAGCAAAAATGTAGTTTCGGTGGGCAAAAGAGCTTCGAACGTGTCGGGCTTCTATTTACAACATATTGTGGTCATAATCCAAGAAATTTTACGACCCAGATGTTCATTCTATGGACCTGACCGATCCATTTGATCGTGATCGCCAAAACAAGGCTTTGAGTTAGATGTTGTTGCCCTTTTCAATCTAGGTTTTTTGTAAACCTCGATGAACAATCAACCTCGTGCTTTTGTACAGTTTGTAAGCTGGAGTTAGATGTTCCTGCCCTTTTCAACTCGGCCAGGATCTGCATATTTTCTTTGAAACAAGGAAAATGGCTTGCCATCGTTTAATTTAGAGTGAAATATTGTAACAAATCACAACCAAGGGAAATAACATCACTCACGCCGGCTGCTTGAGCTCACTTTGCATTATAGAAGCCAAGTGATTAGCACCCACAAACTTATTTCGAACTAGCACATCAAATGGGCTGTAAATTTTCATAGGGAAGGCTGCATGACCGTGACAGATTTGTATTCGACATTTGGGACCCGCGAGAAATAGCCTATCCAAGGTGGTGTCGACTTACTAGCCACCAACAAACGATTTCGCCTACCACCGTTGGATTGACATCCAACATCCGTCGTGTATCTTCTATCTCTTGTCTTCTTCTTCCTCCAAATTACCCAAACCAAACCACCCGTCGGCTCCGCCGCGCTCCCGCCTCCATGGTGGCTGCGCCCGCCGCCCTACCGTGACGCACCTCCAACGCTGGCGGTCCCTCCTTCTATTCCCCACACGCCCCGTTATTCTCCGGCGACGCCAGCCCAACATGCACCCGCGTTCAACCACCAACCTCGTATCCTCCGCCGCGATCGGACCGATGCATCTTCAACGGATCTGTTTGTTCCGTCCGAGGCCTCGCCATCGCCCTTTGCCTTGCGGCCTTGGTTCGCTTCGCCGTCTTGCTGTGCGCCGCCTTCTTGCGTTGTCAACGCCGCAACAACCGAGAGGAACAAGGAGATGATCAGACGCGGAGAGGATGACAAGAGGGACCCACCAGCGTCATGGCAAGACGCAAGCAAGTGCCTCTATAGTACAAGCCCAAAAATATGGTTCCTCCTAATGGTTGGACATCTGGGGCTCACGCCATTGTCAACGTAGTCAATAAACGAGAGAATTACACTACGAGCGGCTCACACCAGGGACCCAGCAAGTCACGTAGTTTTTTTAGGAACAAGCAATTGTTATTTATACTAGTTTTAGCGACGGATCGGGTAACAACGGGCTGTAAGGGGGATGTGGCCCGCCTAGCCGTGGTTTTATTTATGTTTACCACATCATGAGCCCAGCTTGTGTTTTTTTCTTGCTGAAAATGGCTAGCCCAGTTCTATTTTTTTAAAGATATACCTGCACAAGGCCTACTTGTTTTATCGGTTCTCACTGGGCTGCAAATCTTTCAAGACGATGAGAGTTTCATTCGGTTTTCCCAGAAATGGCCTGTGCTTTTTTAAAACACATCAAACCGGGAATTAGTTTCAAATTTTTTTCATTACAAGATCTTAAATTCCATTGATTTTTATGCGTGGACATTTGTATTTTATATTTATATAAATTATATTTCAAAATAGTTTGAATGTGAATCGATATTTCTGGATTAAAAACAGTTGACCGCACCGAAATATGCAAAATTCGTATACTTTTTAACCGTGGCCACAATATGGGGTGTAATGCTAACAAAAGAAGATGGGCTCCAAAAAACCTTAAGAATTAGCAATGGGCTGTACATTATTAGAAATAATGGCGATGGGTTGTATGTTGTTTTCCACAAAATTGAGGCTGACTTGTGCGCTTACTACAAAGTTGACGCGTATGCTTTCATAAAAAAGGTTGGCGCACAAGCAACGCCTCGTCAACTTAGTCAACACACGAGAGCAAAGGATCGTTGGATGTCCATCCAACGGCTGTCACGCTTCTTCGCTCTGCTCTTCTGCTCCCCAAATGGCCAAACAAGCGCCAAGGGACTGCTTGCTCCTCCTCCCCGCTGTCGGCTATGCTGCCACAGAGCCTCATGGCCCCACCGCACTCCCATCGCTGGCCTACCCATCCTCTACTCACCCACACATGTCGTTATTCTCCGAACGGCAGATTTAACCAAGAAACCCTCGTACTCCTCCGCGTGGGAGACAACTATCGAGTATTCCTCGGCTCGTCGCTCCTTCCTAGGCCTCACCGCCGCCCACCGCCTCGGTGCTCTCGGCGCCGCCTGGTCAACGTGGTCAATGAACGACATCCATCGGAAGTGAATCAGACGTGGAGAGGCCGATACCGGGTCCACGGCCGCATGCAAGGAAATGCCTCCTTATTACGCCAAAATAATGATTCCTCCACCGACAGCTAGGACCCACAGAAGGGCCTCAGATTTCGTGAAAAACGCCCCCGGCCGATGTGTCGGACCCACGAGCTATATCTTCGCACGCAAGGAAGTGCCTACTTATTACGCCCCAAAAATGAATACCCCCTACTAGCCGGGACCCACCATATTGTTGGGCTGACTTAGGGCCTACTAAGTTGACGGGACGGAGGGCTTTGTCAACTTAGTCAATACTCCAAAGGACTATATGATGTCCATCCAACGGCCATAGTGCTTCTTCAACCTCTCGGTCTTCTTCCTCTAGCCGCCAAAAGCAAATGCGCGGGTCATGTCGCTCGCTTCCGCCCTCCCGTGGTCTGGCTCCGTCGTCCCCTTCCTAGGCCTTGTTGCCGCCCACCGCCGTGGTGCTCTCGGCGCCGCGTGGTCAATGTGGTCAACGACCGACTTCCATCGGAAGAGTATCAGACGTGGAGAGGCCGATACCGGGTCCACGGCAGCCGCAAGGAAGTGCCTCCTTATTACACGGAAAATAATTATTCCTCCACCGACAATGGGGACCCATCGGACGGGCCAACAGTATTTTGCGAAAAAATCGCTTCCCGATCGCTGGGACCCATAGGACGGGCCACCGATTTCACAAAAGAAAGTTCCCCATTGTCACTCGACCCACCGGAAGTGCCTCCTTATTACGCACAAAAATGAATACTCCCCGGCTAGCTGGGACCCACCTTGGTGGGAGGCTGTCTTAGGGCCTACTAAGTTGACGGGACGAAGGGCTTTCTCAACTTAGTCAATATGAACGATTCTAGCTCCAAAGGACTGTGACGATGTCCATCCAACGGCCGTAGTGCTTCTTCAACCTCTGGTCTTCTTGCTCCAAATTACCAAAGCAGCGCCCGTCGTGCCGCATGCTCCTCGCCTCCCGTGGCGGGTCAGGCTGCCGCTGGAGGCCTCACCGCCTCTACTATTCACACCGGCTGGCCAGCCTCGCGGCGACGGCAGCCTCACACCGCAGCCGAACCAGTGAACCTCAGACTCCTCTCCGCTGGCTTCCTCGCCGCGTCTTCCCTAGCTCGTCCGCCCCTTCCTAGGCCTCGTCTGCCGCCCACCGCCGTGGTGCTCTCCACAAGGCGTGGTCAACGTGGTCAAGGAACGACTTCCATCGGAAGAGTATCAGACGTGGAGAGGCCGATACCGGGTCCACGGCCACAACCCAGTTTTTTGTGATTTGCCAAGTAAGTCGCTTTGTCAGGCCTGTTGGGCTGCAAATCTTTCAAGACGAGGAGAGCTTTCATTCGGCTGGCCGAGAAAATGGCCCATCAGTAATGAGAAATGGGTTGTACATTTTTAAAACACATCAAACCGGCAATTAGTTTCAATTTTTTTTTACTTCAAGATTTTAAATTACATTAATTTTTATGCGTGGAGAATTTGTTGGATTTTATATTGATATACATTTATTTTTAAAATCAGTTTGAATGTGAGTCGAAATTTCGGGAATAAAAATAGTACGGACCGCACCGAAATATGCAAAATTTCGTATAATTTTTTAACCGTGGACACAATATGGGTTGTAATGCTAACAAATAGAATATAGGCTCCGAAAAAAACCTTAAGAATTAGCAAATGGGCTGTAAATTATTAGAAATAATGGCAGATGGGTTGTATGCTATTTTCCACAGATTTGAGGCTTTCCTAAAAAAAGGTTGACGCACAAGCAGTGATGGTTGGATGTCCATCCAACGGCCGTCGTGCTTCTTCAATCTCTGGTCTTCCCGCTCAAATTGCCAAACAAGCGCCAAGGGACTGCTCGCTCCCTCCTCCTCCTGGCTGGGTCAGTCTTTGCCACAGAGCCTCACCGCCCACCCTACTCCCATTGCTGGCCTAGCCATCCTCTACTCACCCACACTGTTGTTATTCTCCGTGACGGCAGACGAACCAAGAAACCTCAGACAATCATACTCCTCCGCGTGGGAAACAATCGCCAAGTCTTCCTCCTCCGTGTCGCCCCCTTCCTAGGTCTCGCCGTCGTCCACCGCCGTGGTGCTCTCGATGCGGCGTGGTCAATGTGGTCAACAACCGACTTCCATCGGAAGAGTATCGTGCGGAGAGGTCGACACCGGGTCCACGGCCGCAGCAAGGAAGTGCCTCCTTATTACGCCGCAAAATAATTATTCCTCCACCGTGAGGGACCCACCGGACGGGCCACCTTATTTCGCGGAAAAAATGTTTCCCCCCTGACTGCTGGGACCCACCAGCTACACCTTCGCACGCAAGGAAGTGTGTCCGCAAAAAACGATTCGCCTCGACCCACCAGCTACATCTTCGCACGCAAGGAAGTGCATCCGGCAAAAATGATTCGCCCCACGACCGCTGGGACCCACCAGCTACATCTTCGCAGTAAGGAAGTGCTCGATACCGGGACCCACCGGTCGAAGCGCACGTAGCGTTGTCATTCTGGTCGCGAACGGTACGCATATATATACCGTGGATTTAGAGGCGCGCGACGTGTCATAGTAGAGGCACGCACGTAGCATGTACACGCACGCACAAAGAGCCGTGGTGCAAGAAATAAAATACGGCCACGTATGTGTACATATGGGCGGGGTCTCGAACGCCTACTAGCGCATACGTATTGCGAGGGCTCGTGTACATGGCTGGGTCGGAATGGAGAAACAGCGTCGTCGTCGTGTTCATGGGGAGGCAACGGAATGCGTCATGTTCATCGGGAGGCAACGAAACGCCTAGGAGCCAACCGGCTGGGTCGGAACGGAATGCGTGGCCGTGTTCATCGGGAGGGCTTGGACGGAACAAGCGATGGAACGAGGCTCGCTTATCGCTGGCGGAGGAAACGGACCTCCCACGCTCGAACGGGTCCCGTTGATCGGGAGGTGTGGCGCATCACAAAACGGAGGAAACGGACCTCCTACGGTCAAAACGGGGGTCCTGTTGATCGGTAGGGGTGTGGCGTACCGCAAAACGGAGGAAACGGACCTCCTACGGTCGAAACTGGGGTCCTGTTGATCGGGAGGGGTGTGGCGTACCACAAAACGGAGGAAACGGACCTCCTACGGTCGAAACGGGGGTCCTGTTCATCGGGAGGGGTGTGGCGTACCGCAAAACGGGACTCCACGGGATATTGTTCATCTCCACCGTCGACCTCCTCCAGCCTCCACGGGCTACCGTCGACATCCTCCAGCCTCCACGGGCTCCTGTTTTCATCCAGCCTCCATCGCGCGCTACCCCACCGGCTACTATTCAACCACCCCTCCACGGGCACCCCTCCATCGTCTATTGTTCATCCAGCCCTCCACACCACGGGTCCTGCTCAACCACCCTCCACGGCCGCCCCTCCACCGCTCATCGCTCATCCAGCTCTCCACACCACGGGTTCCTGTTCATCCAGAGGCAACGCCACCGCCACTATTCATCCAAACCCTCCCGCAACGCCATCGCTCATCCTGAGGCAGCATCGATCGGCTTCGATTAGCAGCAGAGCGGCGAATCGCTCCATCGGGTTCGCCAACACCATCGATCGATCGCCGGGTTCGAGAACGCGTAGCTGCGGTCTGTCGCTTTCGGGTTCGATTAGAGCCCAACGCCTCGCTTCGGGTTCGATTAGAGCCAACGCCGCACAAACGCACGACGACAGAGAAACACGCATCGCTCGCCCCGACCTCCCACCGTAACCGCAACTCCCGAAATTTTCCTCCCTCGCTTCTACCACGGTTTTTCCATCATGGACGGCCCAAATAATGTCATGCAGCTGCGTCTCCGCCCGCCCAAGACGAAAAGCCCATTTTCTCGTCATGATTTTTGTCATAGAATTAGAGCCCACCACATCTATGATGATACCGGTTTTGTCACAATTATCGTCATAGAAGTGTCATATGTATGACAGAAAAAAATTCCGTTCGGCCCAAAATGTCACAGATGTGTCTTTTTTTGTAGTGCTCATTTCGGAATTTCCAATCGGTTCATCTTGGTTATTCCAAAATGAAGTGACTTCATTACAGAAACTTGGTGAGGCCATTTCGGTGAGATCGAGATCCATATCGGTTGTACTGAAAAGTTAGGGTTTGGCATGTGGAAATGTATGGGTTCTTCTCGGTGGGTCCGGATGGGAATATTTCAGTGGGACCGAGATGGACATTTAGGGTTTTGGACAGTTGTGATGTGGAGAAGTGTTTGAGGATTTTGGAGCAATGCCACTAAGCACCTGTGCAATTGATTCATAATCAAAACCTCATCCCCTTTTAATAGTATTGTCTTTCCTATGGACTCAATGTGATCTTGGATCACTTAACCAAAAATGTAGAGTTTTGGAGCTTTGCCAATTCTTGTCCTTATGCATTTTGAGGGGTCCACACTCACTAGTTCTTGCAATGCCAATCATTGATCTTCTCTAAAACTATTATCAGTGAGCATTAGATCAATGACTTATATTTTGTCATTAATTACCAAAACCATCCGGGGATTAGTTGCACTTTCAATCTCCCCTTTTTGGTAATTGATGACAACATATAGACCAAAGCTTTGACAAATGATATAATCAATGAAATACATTGTTACTTTGAGAAGTATGTGAAGTAAGAGCTCCCCTAAATTTGTGCATTATTAAAAAAATACATTTGAATGCAAATGCACAATCTATTAGGATCATGGGTTACTCTTCCATGTCACATACATCTTGGTGGAGCGCTCAAAATCATATGATTGTAATGTAATAAGCACTCATCACCAACCAAAGAAGTGAATGATCATACAAAGAGCATATGAATAGATGTATAAACGAGCATAGCATTTAAGTACGATATGATCAAGCATACAATGCAATGTAGTCTCATTCAAGCATCAACCAAAAGTAGCAAGAAACTCAAGAAAGCCAAATGAGAAAAAGGCAAAGCACTCTCTCTCTCTCTCTCTCAAAGCCTAATGATCTATACTAATTCTCCCCCTTTGGCAACAAGTACCACAAAGTTCGAACAAGTATAGAGCTAATCGTCGCTCTAGGCCCGATCTCCGGTAGCTCCTAGTGGTGAAGTCCTCTGACTTGCAGCACCGGTGTGCGTAGATATCGGAGTGGAGAGAAGAGTGCCTACAAAGATCTCTGCTGAAGTCTATTATGCTAGAGGAGTGGAGACAACAAGAAGCACTTATGGAGCAACCGTAGGTGTAGCAGCCGGAGCTGAGACTGTAGCTCTGGAAGTGACTGGTACTGCTGCTGATTTGGGCATTGTATGAAACTGAGTGGTCGTGACAAGACCTGCGCCCTGGTGCTCATCATCATCTGAGTTTCTCTACTTCCTTGTTCTTGTGGCTGCAGGAGGCAAACTAGGAGAACTTCTTTCTCCCTCATGGTAACTCTCTTCTGCACATGTTCCTGCATCAAGATCCACACTGACCTCTCTAGACATGTTCTGGCTATCACTGGCAACTGACATACTGGCAATAGACCTTGTGAATAGATTTGAGGAGGCAGAGCAGATGAGTATCACAAAATGCATCTAGTTTTTGAAAGAAATTGAGTTCAAACTTCAGTTTTAGGTTTTCACGGAGAACATTTCGGAGTGACCGATCTGAAATTTTTGGTAGCACCGAGGCAACAACTGAAACTAGGGTTTGCAATTCGGTTGGACCGAAGTTGCTCCTGGTTTCATCGAAGCGCACATGATGTTATAGAAAGACAAACTTAGTGACACTGATGTAGTACCGTTCGGTTTCACCGAAGCATACTGTGTGCAATGGCCAGAGGCCAAATTGGTGATGCCGATCCATTCAATTTGGTCAGTCCATGATGAGTTCTGCGCAAACCTAACCCTAATTTTTTTTGCTCGAATCTAATATATGGAGTTACTCGCTGGATAAGAGGCTGCAAATTGTGGCAAGATATCAGGCGCAATCTCTAGTGCATAGAATCAGATTTGGAAGCACTAGAGGGTCGAATCTCACCCTAACTTGGTGAAGATCCTCTACGAAGGCAATAGCGGTGAAGGTTCCCGTTGGCAGCGATGGAATCCAAGGCGAGGGCGCGCTGGAGATGAAGACGACGATCCGTAGACGAGGGCAACGACAGCAACAGGGTGCGCGATGTTTGAAGAAATTTTCAACGTACGGTCCGCAGACATATATATACCCATGTGTTGTCGGTAGTACCGGGTGAAAGAAATCGGTCTCACCGAGTTGCATAACTGCCAAAGACAGAGAGCATCGGTGAAGCCGAGTTTTTCAAATCGGTCTTACCGAGATGAAAACATGGATCAGTCTAAATGCAAATTGGTGGGACCGAATGGGAGTGAATTGGTCTGGTCGAAAAACTCTTAGAAGGTTTTGGAAGTCAGCCCTAATCAGATCAATGGCTTCGAGTGCTCCTCACCCGGAGGGTTCGAATATGCGCTTGTTCAAATTTTGTGGTATAACATGAATAGACTTTGAGACAACAAGAGATAGATAGCTAGAGAAGGTGCTTAGGCATTCTTGCACATCTAATTGGCTAAATAAAACCAAATCAACCAAACTATAATCAGATGTCCTCAAATGAGAAATATGCATAGCAACATGCTCACACAATAAGATAGCAAATAGAATATGTGTCAAACATGCACAAACAACACTAGCAACTATCAAGCAATGGGCGATGACATAGTCATCTATATATGAGTATATTGACTTAGGAGCCAAATGGGAACATTTGATCATAGGTCATACTCATCGTTTAAGCACAAGTGGGGCTGCCACTTTTACATAAAACATTAATGTGTTCACGTCATTAGAGTTGCTTTAACCCAAGTCTTAGAGTAAAGCTCCCCCTAGATGTGATATCCCCCCAAAGAGGGATGAAGTAACCTTGGGTTTTTTCGATGATGAGTTCATGTAGATGTTATAGATGTGGATGGTCGATGTTGATGTAGACCATCAAGAGTTGGGAGCAATCCTTTGAGTTTTGCACTTTCAATACCTACACGGGTTAGTACCACAAGGGACAAACAAGGATATCCATAGACATAGATTGAAATGCACACAAGATGATGTCCATGAGTGCATTAAATACCTTGTCCCTTGACTTACCAACAAGCGGGTGTGTGACTCCATGAACTAGTGCAAGATGTTGAAGTTGGTTGCACAAGTTCTTGCCACGAATGAATATGAGTGAAGTTTGTTGTCGGAGTCACCCTCAAGAACACTCTAATTCTTATTTTTTTGGGAACCATATCAACTTGATGGGAATCCTCGGAGTTGTGGTTGTACTTGATGAAGTCTTGGGAACCCACTTGACCAAGGCTTGTGTTGGGTTCTACGGTAGGGTGCGTCGACTGCAAATTAAAATTTTCCTACATGCAAAACAACAAGGAACATGCTACGGGAGATGGATCACAAATCGTTACCACTAGACACGCAGTGCCGTGCAGCGGAAGAAGAGTTGGGGTAGCGCGTCCGCGTGGATCGGTCTCCTCCTCGTCCGATCTCCCTCGAACAGTCGGTCGTCTGATCCCACGTACAAGTTCACCGGAGCGGCGCAGGTGCACCGCCTCTAACGGTATCCGCGCGTGCAGGAGGAACACCGTGCGGCGGACTGCTAGGTCCGATCACACAGTCGTCAGCGAGTGGAGGTGGCTATTCGCAACACATGCAAACCCTAGTGACAACGTCGAAGCGATCAACCTCATGAGTGTGTCGCACCTCCACTTTATATAGGTGTCTGTCGCGGGCTCAACACTTGGGCCTCGCATGGACCCTAAAGCCCAAAATCTGTTCGGCCGGGATCCGAGTCCGAGTAGGATCACATCTGACTCATGGAGTCCGATCCGGCCTCACAGGTTCCTTCCCTTAAGCGCGCGACCCCTTAGGTTCAAGTCGGCTTGGTCGCAGGTCGGATTACCTCCGACCTGCTCGGCTGGTAGCGGCCTCTAGCAAGGCATGCCAACCACCAAGTAGACAATGAAGCTGATTAGGCGAACCTGTACATCACACTTCCATTCCTTTTGCCACACGATATATGTTGTCGGGCTCAAGGCGAGTTTGTCATCCTTGTGCTAGCCCGGCCTCTTTCTCGTTCCAGTGATGCCGACCACAAACCGGATTATCTCATAATCCTTGTCGCATGGTCATGCTTATCCTGGTCGGATCACATGAGGGGCCCAGAGTATATCTCTCCTGATCAGAGGGGCAAATCCCATCTTGCTCAACCATGTCTCGCAGATGGGTCCGACAACCACGAAACCTACCTATGTAACTACCCGATCCACGGAGTAGCGTTTGGTCGGCCCAAAGCAGTCTCATCACCATCCCGAGTACATGTGCCACTCAGTCTTAGGACATAGAACGATGTTGTACTAGAGACTCATAGATGACATATCGCTGCGTCTCATAGTTGGGTCTGTCCGACTCGGACCTTATCTCGACTCGGATCTGACTATGTCGAATCCGACCAGATCCTTCTGAGTCCATATTGTCTGGTTAGCATCCAATGCTCCATGGCTAGTGAGACCAAGCCATCGACCGTTTCATATGCTAGTCTAGTCGGATGCGCGTCCACACAGCCCTTTCGACTAGGGACCTTTTAGGACAGTCATCATACAATGCATAGTCCCACAAACAAGTCACGTACTTGTTGGTACACATCATTGATAATGTTCAAGTACTATCTTTATTCATAAACACATAGGAAATATCATCATACATGATTGCCTCTAGGGCATATCTCCAACAGCTTGAGGTTGTTCTTCAAATGAGTCAATCTCTTCTTGAAGCTTGTCCTTGCCTTTTAGCTTGTGGTCTTGTGGTGGAAGATCATCTTGAGCTTGTGTTCCCTCAAAAGAAGTGGGATCATACTTCTCTTCTTGAGGAACAAACTTTGTCTTGGGGTATTGATCTTCTCCCCACTCAACTCCATTGACATTGAATTTTCGTTCAAAACCAACACATTGGTTCTTCTGGTGCCTTCCTTGCTTGGACACAATTTCCTCAAATTGCTTACTCCCGGCAAGGCTCTTGTAGAAACCTTTTTCTATAATTCCTATCAATAATTGTTTTCTTGCTCAAGTCTAACTTTACTAAGAGAAACATTAGTGGAATCAATAGAATTACTAGAAGCAACAACATTGGATTTAGCATTGTTATTGTTACCACTAGTGGTAGAACATTCCTTACTCTTGTTACTAGATTGCATAGATTTAACTTGTGGCATAAAAGTAGACAAGAGAAGATGTTTGGCAATGTAGGAAGAACTCTTCTTTCGAAGATCATCATTGGTTGCTTTTAGAAGCTCATGCCATTTCTCTAAATTTAGCTTTTCGAAGCGTAGCTTCTCATGAGTTTTTAGGAGCTCTCTATGATCTTCTTGAGTTGTTTCATGAGCTAACTTAAGAGTGTTTAGTTCTTTAGTTAACCGCTCAATTTCGTTCTTAGCATTGTCATTCGTTTCATCTTGACTATCATGATTACTAGCAAGTTCATTATAGCTCACATCACTAGTTTTATCAACAATCAAATCATCATCACCTAGCAAATCATCATCATCTCTATTGAAATCAAGATGCTCGGGTGTGATACCTTGGGGCCTTTAGCCATTAAGCATCTTCCAATACCTTCTTATGGTGAATCAAATAGGTCATTGGAGTTGGAGGAAACGAGAGCAAGTCCGGCAACACCTTGATCTTGATATAGTCGGAGTCGGAGTGATAACTTCTCTCGGAGTGGTTGTCGGAGTCGGAGTCGGAGCCGGAGAACCATTCATCAACATGAGCTTGATGTCTTCTTCTAGAGTAGCTCTTGGTTGACTTGTCTTTCCTTTTCGAATCCTTGTTTCTTCGAGAAGGTCTTCGTTCATAACGATCACCTCTACTCCTTCTCTCTCTATGAGGTGATTAATCTCTCTTGCTTATTCATCTCTTTTCTTGTGAAGTGTCGTACACTCATTGGAGTAATGTCCGGGTCTTCCACAATTGTAGCAATTACGGTCACGACTTGATGATCTTTGCTAATAGTGAGTTGGAGCTTCTTTCTTTTCTTCTATTCTTGTAGAACTTGTTGAAGTTCTTCGCCATTAGGCTTATCTCCTCGTTGGATACTAGCTTGTCACTTGACATGGTGGGAGCATCACTTGAAGCTTTGTATGCGCCACTTGATTTTTATGGAGCTCTTCCTTGTCCTTAAGTGACATCTCATGAGCAACAATCCTTCCAATGACTTTCGTGGGCTTGAGATCTTTGTAGTTGGGGATCATTTGGATCAATATGCACACGATATCATATTTTCCATCCAAGGCTCTAAGGATCTTCTTAATGATGAATTTGTCGGTCATCTCTTCACTTTCTAAGCTGGCAATCTCATTTGTGATGAGAGCAAGCCTAGAGTACATTTTGATGACTCCTTCACCATCCATCATCTTGAACTTGTCAAGTTGACTTTGAAGCACATCCAACTTGGATTCCTTGACGGACTTGGTACCTTCGTGCATATCAACCAAAGTACCCCAAATTTCCTTTGCATTCTCGATACGGCTAATTTTATTGAACTCTTCGAGGCACAAACCTTTTAAGAGAATGTCACAAGCTTTAGCATTGTATTGCAACATTTTCAATTCTTCTATGGTTGCTTCATGATTTGTTTATTTTCCATCCTCAAAGAATTCACCTTGCAAGCCAACATGAACAAAATCCCAAACGGCGGGGTTATGAGCAAGAATATGCATTTTCATCTTATGCTTCCAACTAGCAAAGTTTGTACCGTCAAAATATGGACCTCTACGGTGATAATTACCCTCACAAGACGTCATACTCTCCTAGGTTGTGAAACCAAATGCAATGGAGACCAAAGCTCTGATACCACTTGTCGGATTGAAAGTATGTCTATAGGGGGGTGATTAGACTACTTGACCAAATAAAAATTATCATTTTCCCAATTTTAGTTGTGGGCAAGTTTTAGCAATTCTACCAAGTCAAATACACCCTGCACATGCAAGTCTAAGAATTGAGCAACGGAATAATTACTTTGCATATGAAAATAAATGAGGGATTGGAGAAATCAAACGCAATGAAGACACGGTGATCTTTGGCATGGTTTTGATAGGTGGTGCTATCATACATCCACGTTCATGGAGACTTCAACCCACGGAGGGTAACGGTTCCGCGAGTCCACAGAGGGCTCCACCCACGAAGGGTCCACGAAGAAGCAACCTTGCCCATTCAATCATGCTTCCGTCCACGAAGGACCAGCCTCACTCGGGTAGATCTTCACGAAGTAGGTGATCTTCTTGCCCTTACAAACTCCTTGGTTCAACTCCAACATCTCTTGGAGACTCCTAAGTGACACCTAACAAATATAGGAGACACCACTCTCCAAAAGATAATAGATGATGTTGTTGATGATGAACTTCTTGCTCCTATGCTTCAAATGATAGTCTCCCAAACACTCAATCACTCTCTCACAGATTTGGCTTTGGTGGAAGAGGGAATTGAATGCAAAGCAATTTAGGAAAGGCTAGAAATCAAGGTTAAAATGGTAGGATTGGAATCGCTTGATCTCAACACATGAGTAGGTGATTCTCTCTCAGAAAATGAGTAGTAGGAGTGATGGTTTGTTCTGATGGCTCTCTTGGAGAGTAGGTGGGGTGGAAGGGTATATATAGCCTACACCCAAAGATCCAACTGTTACAAGTCTTTGACCCAACTCGGTGACACCGGACTGAATTCCCGGTGAGACCGACTAGTGCAAAAGATTCGAACATTCGAGGTTTCGGTGAGACCGAACAGAACATCTCGGTGAGACCGATGTGCAATGGATAGGCCAGGACCTCGTTTCAAAATTTTCGATCGGTACATCTCGGTGATTCCGAAATGAAGCGACTTCGTTACAGAAACTTGGTCAGGCCATCTCGGTGAGACCGAGGTCCATATCGGTTGTACCGAGAAGTTAGGGTTTGGCATGTGGCAATGTATGGGTTCATTTCGGTGGCACCGAGATGGACAATTAGGGTTTTGGAAAGTTGTGATGTGGAGAAGTGTTTAAGGATTTTGGAGCAACGCCACTAAACACTTGAGCAATTGAGTCATGATCAAAACCTCATCCCTTTTTAATAGTATTGGCTTTCCTATGGACTCAATGTGATCTTGGATCACTTAACCAAAAATGTAGAGTCTTAGAGCTTTGCCAATTTTTGTCCTTATGCATTTTGAGGGGTCCACACTCACTAGTCTTTGCCATGCCAATCATTGATCTTCTTTGAAAACTATTATCAATGAGCATTAGATCAATGACTTATATGTTGTTATTAATTACCAAAACCACCGGGGATTAGTTGCACTTTCACACATGAAATTCGTGAAGTCTATGAAGGTGTGATATCGGTTCAACAACATGGACGAGATGCATAGAGAGGCTAGATTTTGTTCTCGAAGGCGATGAAGACGGGGATGAAGAGGCTGATGCCTGACCCAGGCGCTATGTCAGTGGACATACTGTTGTGGGGGACGATGGAGGGCGAGTCGACTAATCCAGGTTAGAGAGCTAGATGGCCAAATACACGTTTGTCGTAGCTCCTGCTGGCCAGGTGGCTGTCATGGTGGCGTTGGTCACCATCGTTCTAAAGACGACGATCAGGAGGAGATGGTGGATACGTGCAATGGCGAAGAGGTCGAGATGGAGAGTGTTGGCAATGCCGGAGTGGTCGAGGACGCGGTCAGGCTCCTGAGCCAGATTGTCCTATAATACCCTTGGAGGTCGACCATTGCAAGCCCCAAGGCTACCGCTTCCCCAAGCGCCTCGAGGCTCGTCGCAGCTAGGCGCTCTACTGCTTTTGGGTTGCATTAGATTTGAATGGGTGTAAATGGCTTATGCTTGATTTAATCCCCATGTTAGTAAAAATCCTATGCAATCTCATTCAAATCACTCAAATCCGTAATCGGATATACGTTGTTCGGTCTCAAATCGAAGCCTAGAACTAGTATTGATGCGTAAATCGAGTGCGTGAATCGATGCCATCAGGAGAAAAAAGGCTTACCGCCATTGATGAATGCTTGCCTGAGGGGTGATGAAGTCAGTGCTCATCGTCCAGATATTGGATTCGATGCTCGCCGCTGTTCTTGCCGTCCAGATCTTGTGCTCTCCGCCGCCGTGAGCGAGGCGAGAGTGTGCGGTGGGAGAAGCGCGAGAAGATTTATGGCACCACTTCGGGAAACAACACGTGTCTCCAGCGTGTCCCTGCACGTGCAGTCGTCTCCACCCATGTGCCTCGAGTTGCATCACTTGGGCTTGGCTCCTCGCGAGTCAGGCCAGAAGCGCTTTAAACTCCGTGCATGTCAAGATTCCTATGCAGAGCAGACATCCAAACAGCCCAAAACTGCATCCCACGGGCCTGACGGGGGTATATACAATCTACCAAACGAGTCATATATTTCAATGACATGCCATGGGTCTTGCTTGAAACGCAAGTTCTTTTCTTTCACATGGACTGGGTCGCAAGAAAATGATGTTTAATTGCTTCCAAGCGATACGTTGTGCTGAAGCAGGCGATGTGTGGCAAAAGACTGATGCACCACACACCTCTCCTCCCGTGTACTTTTCCTTTTCAACATCTCCTCAAGTTACAAGCTGGCAGCAATACGATCCTGCACTTTTTATCTTCTTTATCCGCGCTATAGTTTATTGTTCTTAATTGGTGCAAATGATGTTGAAAATCACTGGTGCCATAATCAATCAAGAGTGCTATCGTTGTGCCACTTATGTAGCTTGTGGTTGCTGCAACCTGATAACTTGGGATTGCTGCCAGCTTACTACTGCTTCTTGGTGCCAACTTTACTCTTTGTGACGGTGAAAACGGTGCATGTGGAATCCGTTATGGGCCCGTGGTTAGGACGTAGCTGTGCATGGCGTAGGTACCAAATATCGCCGTCAGATGTTGATGGCCGTCCCATACATGTTTCTAACGGCTTCTATTCTATCTACTCCAGATCGCCCCACGACGCAGCCAGCAACGAAAGGAGAAGGCAGTTTTGACTTTTGACCTGAAACGCTGGTTGTTGTTTAGCTTTCACTTCAATCAACCGATCCCCCACAAAAAAGAGTAATTATTTGACCGTGTGTGTAGGATTATCGCACAAAAAATACACAAATAAAGGGTGATGGTGCCACTCAAAACTCAACTGCGGTGCGCACGAATTAGTAGTCCATCTACTCCTTGGCCACACATGACACAAGACATCATTTGCTTCCCACCTCGGCTTTGCTTCCCTTCTACTCCCCTCCTCCACCGCCGCTCTCCCTCCTCCTTCCTTTCCTTGGCCGGGCCACCACCGTAACCACCTCCTCACTACCACTTCAGTTCTCAGGCAGGCATCACTGCTTCATCACCAACCTCTCCAAAGGCCAAATAAAGCTTTGCTCCATCGCTTCACAACCCGTGTCAGCGCGTGGGTGGGAAAGGATATAACAGAAAAAGAGCCGAGCCTCAACAGAAACAGTACACTATAGCGAGTAAGCTGCATCATTGAGCTTGCTATCAATTAGCATGCGCGGATCCATAGTTGGTAGTAGCTGCGGTGCATGCAATTTGGCCCAGCCATGTCATGCATGCCTGCCCACCTGTGTCAGTCAGGCCTTAAATACGCTTCGCCAACCGGGCGCAACCACAACCAACTCTCTCTGTGTCTCTCAGTGCACACGCACTGACACGATTATTGTTGCACATTTCCCTCTTTCTCTCCGCACGCTCAGTGGCGAGCGAGCTATCTGGCTGAACGAAACACAGAGCTCCCAAGGTATTAGATGAGGAGCATGCTGCACTCCTCATTGGGAATCCTCCTGCCGGCGCTGCTCCTGGTGCTGGCCACGTCGCCGCGGGCGGCGCCGCTGTCGCCCGACGGGGTCGCGCTGCTGGCCTTCAAGTCCGCGGTGACCGACGACCCGACGTCGGCGCTGGCCGCCTGGTCGGCCAACGACACGGACCCGTGCCGCTGGCCGGGGGTGGCCTGCGTCAACACCTCCTCCTCCGAGGCGCGCGTGGCCGGCGTGGCCGTCGCCGGGAAGAACCTCTCCGGCCACCTCCCGCCCGAGCTCGGCTCGCTCGCGCTCCTCCGCCGGCTCAACCTACACGGCAACCGGCTCTCCGGCGCCGTCCCGCCGGCGCTCTCCAACGCCACGTCCCTGCGCTCCGTCTTCCTCTACGACAACAACCTCACCGGCGCCTTCCCGGCCTCGCTCTGCGACCTCCCGCGCCTGCAGAACCTCGACCTCTCCAAGAACGCGCTCGCCGGCCCGCTCCCGCCGGCGCTCGGGCGCTGCAGGCAGCTGCAGCGGCTGCTCCTTGCCAGCAACGGGTTCACCGGTCACATACCGGCCGCCGCCTTGCCGCAGATGGAGAGCCTGCAGCTGCTCGACCTGTCGTCCAACTCCCTCACGGGCGCCATCCCGCCTGAGCTCGGCAAGCTCCAGGCGCTGGCCGGCACGCTGAACGTCTCCCGCAACCGCCTCTCCGGCGCGGTGCCGCCGGAGCTAGGACGTCTCCCGGCGACCGTCACCCTCGACCTCCGCTTCAACAACCTCTCCGGCGAGATCCCGCAGTCCGGGTCCCTCGCCAGCCAGGGCCCCACGGCCTTCCTCAACAACCCCGGGCTCTGTGGTTTCCCGCTCCAGGTCCCCTGCCGCGCGGCCCCGCCGTCGGCATCGTCCTCCACGCCGCCTCCGACCACCACTGGCTCCGGCGGCAGCGCCGGCGGCCCTAGCCAGCCGATGAAGACCAGCCTCATCGTGCTCATCTCAGTCGCCGACGCGGCCGGCGTGGCCCTCATCGGAGTCATCGTGGTGTACATATACTGGAAGCTGCGTGACCGGCGCGGGGACGACGGCGGCGACGACGACGACGAGGAGGGGCGAGGGCTCTTCTTCTGCCCGTGCATGCGCGCAAACACATGTGGGGACTCGTCGGAAGGGTCAGAGGCCGGCGACAGCGAGAAGAAATGCGGCGGGGGCGGGGGCGGGGGCGGGGGCGGCGAGGACGGGGAGCTGGTGGCGATCGACAAGGGGTTCCGGATGGAGCTGGACGAGCTGCTGCGGTCGTCGGCGTACGTGCTGGGCAAGGGCGGGAAGGGGATCGTGTACAAGGTGGTGGTGGGCAACGGGACGACGCCGGTGGCCGTGCGGCGGCTGGGCGGCGGCACCGCGGCCCCGGAGCGGTACAAGGAGTTCGCGGCGGAGGCCGGCGCCGTCGGGCGCGTGCGGCACGCCAACGTGGTGCGGCTGCGCGCCTACTACTGGTCGCCCGACGAGAAGCTCGTCGTCACCGACTTCGTCAACAACGGCAACCTCGCCTCCGCGCTGCGCGGTGAGTCCCGTCGTGACATCCTCTCCCACAATTCGCGCTCTTTTTTCCAACGGTTTGCTCTGTTCTGAGCTATGGCCGAACGTCGTAACGCCATCGGGTCCACCTCACAGTGACTCTGGTAGGGTGTGTGATGAACTGGTTCGAGAAGCTCCATGCAAATCCAAAGGCTATAAATAAAGCCATCTTCGACTTGAAAAACACAACCTAAACAAAACAAATGGCAGAACAGAATGGGTGTCGTGGTTAGTTAATTAAGGCCTCCGATACGATCCAAAACTAGAGATCCTTGTCGTCGGCCATACCATGCCCGCAAACAACATCTGATCATCCATGAGGCATGGTGCAAGGCTGTGCTCCTTTGGATTGTTGGATTGCGGCTCCTGCACGCGAAGGAAAATGCATCGCTGTGCACTGGAATGGATTTTAGCCTGCTGCTGGTGCTGGTCCAGCCAAGTGACCGACTTACTACAGGATACATGGTCGCCGTGAAAAGCTTCCAAGAGAGCCAGATGGGAGTGTGCATATGCAATCTTGTCCGGTGCATATGCATGGCATGCCATGGACCGCGGCGCAACAGCAGCATCTGGATGATGATGATGCTCCGGTTGGCACTTGCCCTGCCTTACCGGTTAGCGTCACTGTCACTACCACCTTTTCTCGCCTTCTCCTCTAGCCATGTTTCTTTCTGCCGTCAAAACTTCAGAAACTTTGATGAGTTGCCATCATCACAGCCTTCACAAATCCGAAAAACAAAAATTCCTTTGTTCTTCTGCTAGACAAATCGTAAGGATCAATACTGTGGATGTTAGGCCAATGAAAGATTGCTTACTGCGCTAAGTAAGCAGATTATTGGTTTCTGACCTTGCCCTAATAAAGTCTAAAGGTTGTCTCTCCTGGCAGTGAACAGGAAAGTGAAGAAAGATCCAAAAGTAGTAGATAGGTAAAGGTGCCTTCCGACAGACAAGGGAGGCCAAAAGGCTCTTTTTTCAGGCCTGGAACCTTGTTGTGGCCATGCCTGCTTGGGTCTGCCGGCAGTCATATTTCAGGTCAGGTCTAGAGCCTCACAAAAGTGACAACTAAAGGCCTCCATGGAGCAGAAAGGTGCACACAAAAGGCACAAGAAACTAGAGAGAGAGAGAGAGAACATTGAATACTGTATGAACTAGAGGGAAGCACACAGTGTACAATTTGTTGAGACTACACTGTTCTAAACTTTTAGAGGCCGAGCTCCACGGAGACCTTCATTTGCAAAATTCAAAATTCATATTTTTACGTTCCAAAAAGTTCTGAACAAAATATAGATATACATGAAGACACAATGTCATGTCTATAAATTTGCACGACGAAATACGTTGAAACGAGGGCTGTGGAAAAAAAATCTGGGGGCTTTTCAGCACATGATACTATTCATCCTCAAAGACCACAAATTGTCTTTTTCATACAGGTTGCATTTCAAGGTATTTCATCCTGAAATTTTACACACTTACACATTTTATCCATGTATACTTGCAATTTTTCAGATTTTTTTGAAACCGAAAAGTTTGTATTTTGAATTTTTTTAAAAAAGGGCTTCGTGTAGCTCGTTCACCAAAGCACCCACTCTACACTGTTCTGCTATGTACGAATTTCTAAAAACAATCGGCAACACTCTACTTGGGGAAAAAATTGCCTCGGTAAAAATCTGGGTCGTTGGATCATCATCCAACAGCCAGCACCAGTGACTAGTCAATTCTCATCGCTGGGCTCCTCATGTCGTCCTAGCCATCAACCTCAGACGAAGCTAAAAATCGACTGCGCGCGATTTTTTTCCTCGCATCTGCTGATTAGAAATTGTGTGAAACTTTGCACCACAAATATGCAAAGGGCCTCTTTTGGTTTGTAGTATTCACAAACATATCTTTATCTTTACCTCTTTATTTTTATTTTATATATAGGACAAAAATTTTCTACTACCGGTAGTAAACTGCATTTTCCCTATATAATATAGTAACGCTAAACTAAGCGTGAGTGTAAAATAAGTAATGGTACATACAAAATACAGTAACACACAATGTAAAATATAGTAATTTTCATAAAAATGTAGTAAATTACAAACTTCGATGATAAAAATATATTTTCTGAATTACTCCCTCCGTTTTTATTTACTCCGCATATTAGAGTTGACTGAAGTCAAACTCCGTAAAGTTTGACCAAGTTTATAGAAAAGAATATAAGCATTTACTATAACAAATCTATATGATGTGAATGTACATTGAATAATAAATCTAATGATATTAATTTATTATTGTAAATATTAATATTTTTGTTTATAAACTTAATCAAAGTTAACAAAGCTTGACTTTGACCAAAACTAATATGCGGACTAAATAAAAACAGAGGGAGTATTACATTTTGTACATCGTTTCACTCGATTTTGTACATAGCATTACTAGGGGGTGTAGGATAAGCTATTCTATACTCACGCTTAGAATATTATTACCCTATACCTAATAATAAAGAAAATTAGGTTTCTGGTCGCACGTCGTCGCTAGCGATTTTGCATAAAAGCCCCTCGGTTTATAAGAAGTTAACCCGCAGTCCCTGTTTTAGTGGGTCTCTATATAACGTTTCAATTTTGCATAAAACCCCCTATACTCATTTGAATTCCACCCGTTGTCCTCGTAGTTTTATCCATTTCTCTGGCGATGGCGACGAGGCTATTGCTTCTTACCACCGTAATTTCGTCTGTTTTTGATCCGTCCGTCGTCCGTCCACTTTGGCTATAGTATTATTTTCTGTATCCGAGGTGGTACTAAAAAAACTGTTCGTTGATCGCGTACGTCAATTCAATCGATTCGGCTGGAGTGACGCGAGCAGCCTACTCCTCGGATGGATGGGCCAACTCCGGCCCATAGCTCGTATATGTATGAAAAAAGGGGCAGCGAGGAATGTACCTACGCGCGCACAGTGAGATCGTCCCTCTCACACACACGTATGTACACGGGCTTGTCTAAAAAAAGGTACGTACATGGACAGGAAAAAACGTGGGCAGGTGACTTTTTTTTAGGGGTAATCAGTGGTTTGTCGTCCAGTTTTTATTTCCTTTTTTTAAGACAACGTCGTTCAGTTTTTTCAATCAACGTGCATCGCTCGCCTGCCGATTCCTCAGTCACCCGTGGCTTGCCCGTTCTATGACCCAATATGTCCGTGTGCATCATGGCCCAACATCCCACCCTAATCCTGCACGATAATACTTCACGTTAATTTGTGCCACATCGCTCCTTCAAATCAATTTTCATCAATTTATATACAAGTAGAGGGTTGCCTAGAATATGAGCAAGATGCCTGAAAAGGACCGAAAATAAAACGAAAGATGAATTTACCAAGCAAGACATCCATTGAAGAGTTGTGACAACAGGTGGAGCCCGTGGATACACAGAGCAGGATTTTATGAATTGTAGTAACACGAGGATTTTATGAATTTGGGTTATCTGGTCATAGATATAGGAAAACAATTATAGTAACACAGTCAAACAAATGGCATACGTACGTGGGTAAGCAATCACAAAAAAAAGTATAACTACTGCTAAAGGAACTCAGTTTTGTGCTTCATGTATTGGAATTTAAGAACAGTCTTGCTAAATCTCAGCCCACTGAGATCTAGTTACACCCATTTGAAAAATATTATACCAAGTGATTTTTTGTAAGATGCTCGAGTAAGAACATTTTTCTTACGTGGCATTGGTATGTGCAGGGCGTTCCGGGCAACCGAGCCTGTCGTGGTCGCTGCGGCTCCGCATCGCCAAGGGCGCGGCGCGCGGGCTGGCGCACCTCCACGAGTGCAGCCCCCGGCGGTACGTCCACGGCGAGGTCAAGCCTTCCAACATCCTCCTCGACGCCGACTACAACGCCCTCGTCTCCGATTTCGGCCTCGCCCGCCTCCTCACCATCGCCGGCTGCGCCGACTCCGCGGGCGCCGGCGCCGGCGGCATAATGGGCTGCTCTCTCCCGTACGTCAAGCCCCCCGCGCCGGATCGGCCCAACGCGTACCGCGCCCCCGAGGCTCGCGTGCCCGGGTCCCGCCCGAGCCAGAAGTCCGACGTCTACTCCTTCGGCGTCCTGCTGCTGGAGCTGCTCACCGGGCGGTCGCCCGAGCAGGCGTCGCCCTCCGGCTCGTCGGCGTCCTTCTCGGGGCTTGGCGCTGGCGCCGCCGCCGCCGAGGGGCAGCAGGCACCGGAGATCGTGAGGTGGGTGCGGCAGGGGTTCGAGGACGCGCGGCCGCTGTCGGAGCTGGCCGACGAAGCCGTGCTGCGGGACGCCGGCGCGCGCAAGGAGGTGGTGGCCGCGTTCCACGTCGCGCTAGGGTGCGTCGAGGCCGACCTGGAGCGGCGGCCGCGGATGAAGGCCGTCGCCGACAGCCTCGACAAGATTGGGTCGTGAGAACAGGGCGCTGCCTCTTTGCCACCCGTTGTCAGTTGTCAGAACTGGTTCACCGGAGAACGTCTCATTTTCTTTGCATTTACTTAATTTTTCGTATTATTATATATATCATTTTTAGGAACCTTCGTGTAAATTTTTCCTTTTTCTTTGGGTCTTTTCCGTTCTCTGAAATTATTTCGAATGTTATACAGGAACTTATATCCTTCCATCCTAAGGGCATCTCCAACATGTACCCTCAAACAGCCCGCAAATATTTAGACCGAACTGTTTAGACGTAGTTTGCTATGCAGTGCGGATCTCCATTTGTCTGCAGACCAGTCTGAATTCTCACAAATCGAAAAGCAAACTTAAGCAAGGTTTGCAGGAGTCCGAACATCCGACTGTCCAACCAAAAACCACCGCGTACTCTTTCCTATCTGTCTGAATTGCGGGAGGCCGCTATTGTGTTGCTATTTGGGTTCAACGATGCTACACACACGACGATATTGAACGATCACCGAACGATGCTACATATCAAACCGTCCATGCGTTAGAGCAAACGTAACTAGCACCGTTCATTCTCGCATCGTGCGTAGTTCGGCCGGGCAGTGTCGTCCGTGTAGTAGTTTCTATTTGGGTTTGACGGAAGGCGATTTGTATGCTTGACGTTTGGTGGAGGTCACAAATCACTTTATTTTACTTTCATTTCTTTCCTTTAAATGCTTCATTTGGGACAAGGAAGCAGCCTACCTGGCTAGAAGGAAGCCGGCCATCCTGAAGCCAAATCCAGTTGGAGCTGCGTGCAGCGGCGAACGACCAGAAGTCCGGTCCGTCCCACACTTCAGATACGGAGGTCGTCAAAATCTTTGACGACGAGTAGAAATAGGGTAGCTTCATCTACACTATATATAGCTATATGTAAGTCGTTTGAAAATTGAATTTGGGTCCGTCAATTTTCTGTCCGTTGATTACTGCTCTAAGATTCGTGCTTGCCTTTTTTTTCTTCTGTTTTTTTTTCTTCTGTTGTGTGGCCAGTAAATTCTTTCAGAGAAAATTCCTTATTTGACACTCTCTTAAAATTGTGTTTCTTATTTGACACTGGAGAAAATTTTCTTCCCTATATGATCTCTAGTCTTAATTTTTTTCCCTATATGACACTCTAGTGCATTTTGTTCACGTGAAAAGACCATTTTACCCATATATATAATGTGACCACAAATATGCTTTCGAAAAGTCTGTTGAATTAGGCTGGCCGGTGAAAAATCAGGTCAAGTCTACTACGTTTTGGAATTTTCCCCTGGATAAGC
Organism: Aegilops longissima; assembly: GCA_021605205.1. NCBI lineage: Eukaryota > Viridiplantae > Streptophyta > Magnoliopsida > Poales > Poaceae > Aegilops > Aegilops longissima. The sequence goes on from CM038679.1 coordinate 58,348,703, forward strand.
GGTAGGGTGGGCGGACAGAGTCAGCCGGCTGGACAGCAACCGCGACACGGCCGGAGCCGGCTATGCTGCCTCCCTCCCGGCCATCTACTCCAGAAGACAGCCGAGCTCGCGTCGATCTCCTGGCTGATGCGTGATGCTTGAGGCGTGCTATGGATGGATGATGGATGGATCTCTTGGTGGCTCCCCGTGGGTGCGCCAGCCGGTACAAGAAATCATGACCGAGGCCTTAGATGGTTCATGTGCTAATTGACCGGTCTAGCTAGTTGTCTATACGTATTTGTGTACATATACGCGGCCAGCTTGCCGGCCGGAGCGTAGATATTTAAATATGTACGCGCACCCTAACGATCAAGCAAATACATGTATTCTAGCTTCGTATGACCCGGTTCATATACATACGCATGTTGGCTGCACCAAACCGGGCGTACGTTCGTGCTAGCACGCAACTTCCTTCCATACAGCTATAGGTCCTGCATGGGCCATGCAAATACGTGCACATGCACTAATGGCATGCACGTAGGTGATTACCGAAGCACACACAAAAGTGCTTAAAAAATTCATTCATTTTAAGAATGCATTTTAGTGTTAAAGCACACGTACAAAAGTACGTCAAACAGTCGCACTCACAAACCATACCGCATGAAACTAGACCCACACCTGAATACGTTCTAAATACATTGGATGCATGCGCTCAGGTATACAGAATACACACGCATCCCAAAAAAGACCAACGGAGGAGATAACATGTTCAGCTGTGCTCACTCTCAGAAACGAATTTTCCCTAATTAGGCTCAATGTTACATATTTCTGGTCACATTATGTACACGGGCAAAAAGGCCTTTTCACGTATACAAAATGAACTAGAGTGTTATATAGGGAAAGAAATTAAGACTATAAGTCATATAGGGAAGAAAAATTTTCAAGTATCAAATAAGAAACATGATTTTAAGGGAGTGTCAAATAAGAAATTCTCTCATTCTTTCACGGGCTGCCTCTATCTAGCCCATCTGACTCCTCAGCCCTCCTCTCTCTTCCTTTTTTCTGTATTCTGTTTGTATGTGTTTTTGCTTTTGTTATTTTACTTTTCTTTATTAGTTGATTTTCCTTCTTTTATTTCTTTGGTATATTTGGGATGTTGGGTGAGTGTAAATGTATACACATAAGTATTACAAAATATATGAGAAAACGAGCACCATTGCAAGATTATTCTTTGCATAAAAGCAGTGCAATTCAAATGAGATGTTTTTGTTTCATTTTTTCTTAAAAGGCAATATATTCTTTGTTAGAAAACTCTCTTTTTCAAACATTTCACTATTATATGCTTATTTCTTGCATTAGTTTTACAATTTTTATGTAAATTATGTGCAAATTTTGTCATTATTTGGTTTACTTTAAATTTATTTGATTATTCTTTTGAAAGGTAATACCAATGCCACAGTCCATTCATCCTTCAAAATTGTTTTCTTCTTAAAGAGTAATACCAATACCGCTAATTCATTATTCTTACAAAACCTTCATTTTCTAGTTCTTAAAGTTGTGTGCTAGTATTTTTAAAGTTTTTCCTATTGTTCTCTTCTTCTTAAAGGGTAATAGAAATGTCACTGATTCATTAATTCTTATATATTTTTGTTTTTCTTAGTTTTCATTTCATTTTCTTTCTTCCTTAAGGGTAATACCAATGCGACCAATTCATACTTTCTTAGGAAACTTCTTATTTGCAAAAAGTACACCATTATCTGCTTATCCTTGCATATCATAAGACAGCGCAATTTATAGGTAAAATGTGCGCAAATTTTACAATTTTTTTCATTTCCTCGTTCTTAGAGGGTAATACCAGTGACACTAATTCATTTTTCTTAGAAATTTGGTTATTCCGATTTTTTGTGTGTAAGTATGCATGCAAGTACTATGCCATATGCATATCAATTATACTAGAGTGAAAAAAATGCACTATTATATTACTCCCTCCGTTCCTAAAAAAAATGTCTTTTTAGAGATTCCAATGCGGACTACATACGGAGTAAAATGAGTGAATCTACACTCTAAAATATGTCTATATACATCTGTATGTGATAGTCCATTTAAAATCTCTAAAAAGACTTATATTTAGGAACTGAGGGAGTATAATTTTTGGCATGTTAAAAAATTAATTTTTAGTGCAAAGTTGTGTGCAAGTTTTTTATTTTTGCTTTCATTTTCTTTCTTATGTAAGGGTAATACCAGTGCCACTAATTCATTCATCCTTAGAAAAAAAATTCATTTTTTTGCTGGACTTGGATCTGCTACCCACCATGCCGAAGAGGAGCTAGGGAGAAGGGATGGAGCGGACTGGGAGTGAAGTAGAGTGGGGAGTGGGGTTTCGTCCAGATGCGGACAGAGAGGTGATATTTGTGGGATCGGGATGGGCTAGCATGGGTCGAATTTGACATAGCGCGCGTATGCGGGCCTCTCCATATCCACCCCAATTATGAACTGGTAATGGCATGCGAGACAGCCCAGGCATCTAGAAACTACTAAAGAAAATCTATAAATGGTTTAAAAGGTCATGTTGGGTAGCATTTTTGTGACCAATTTTTTACCCGGCCATCCGTCATGACATACAGGGAGGGAGGGATACTCTGGCTGTAAATCGAAAAGAGCAAATGGAGGACGGGCTCCATGGTGGACTTGAAAAAACATATTTCCACATCACAAAAAAGTTTGGAATTTTTTGTACATATACAAATACATATATAACACATTCCGAAAAATTTCACAACGATATACTTTCATACGTGGTGTACAAAAAAACAAATATATACATGAAAATGGGCCCCTTTTTTATTGTTGTTGGGCCAGGATTTTTTTTGGGTGCAGCTTGCAAATCATAATATTTTTGAGCAAAATTTTACAGGTCCATCACGAATATGTACAAGTTTTCATAGGATTTTTTTGAATTTTTTATAACTTGAAAAAAATTATTTTTGAATCATTTGAAATAAATTCCACCGATGTACACTCGCCTGTAGATCCTCTAGTCTACTTGGGTCCTTCTTGTACCCACCCGTCAGACCGAACGAACCAATTGCCTGCAAATCCCTTGGTCGGGGCGTGAGTCGAGGGGGAATCGATTTTAACCCCCGAGTTCGCTCGCCTTCTTTGTTTGTCTTTCTCTGAACCCGGTACAACATGATTCTTGTTGATTGCCCCTTTGGCGTCATTATCTGTTTAGTTATCTATGGATGAGAAAAAAACTGGTCATATAATACAGAGAGGAGGGTTGGCCCGTTCGTTCCTTTCCTTCTCGCTTGACCTAGCAACCAGCAGCCAGAGCCGCCACACCCCGCCAAGTGGGAGGGAATGGATCTGCAGGGTCCTTCTGGATGTGTTTGGTAGCATGTATGGACCTAGCCTAGTTGTTCTCCTCTCATACATGCTGAGTGCAGACATGCTGAGTCCATGTAGTTATTGTTGTTTGGTGGTGATGTATGCGCTGAGACGTGCTGAGCTAAGATTTTGTTTGGCAGCCTGCACGTGTTTAGACATGCTGAACAATTTCGAATTCCGAATAATTTTTTTGCATGATGAACAAAATAAAAAAAATGTCAACACAAATTTAAACATATTTTGAAAATATAAACAAAATTTGAAATTCTAAACATTTTTGGAAAATAAAAATAAATTCTGAAATCTGTACTTTTTTAAAAATTTGAACATATTTGAAATTCCGAGCTTTCAAAATTTAAACAAAATTTGAATATTTTATAAAAATTTAAAATTCTGATTTTTTTCAAAATTCCAACAAATTTTGATTTTATTTTGAAATTCTGAACATTTATGAGTTTTTTTAAAAAATTGAAATTCTGAACATTTGTTGAAAATTCAAACAAATTTTCAAATTATGAACATTTTTTGAAAATTTCAACAATTTTGACGTTCTAAACTTTTTCAAGGGTCGGTGGGGACGAGGGTCAGGGCCAGCATAGCTGCCTCCATGCACCCTGTCTGGGGTGCATGAGATGAGCATGGCTGAGGACCCTTTTATGCATCAGATGAGCATAGCCCAGATGAGTCCATGCACCCTACCAAACAAGCAAAAGTGGGTCGGATTGGAAACCGTTGCCCTCATGCACCCTACCAAACACACCCTCTGTCCACCAGCGAAGCGTTGGGGGACCAACAGGGGTCCCGGCCTCCCTTCCATGAGAATTTTGCAGTGATAAGCCTAAACTCCCTGCTTATTATTCGGCCTCACTAATCTCCATAGCTTTGTTGCCCCCCCCCCCCCCCTTCCTTGGATTTAGTTCAAGCTCCGCCACTACTTCTGCCTATTCTTATTTGTACTCCCTCCTCCGCAATATAGTGCGTCTATGCTTTTCGAGATCCAAGTTTGATTATATTGAAGTAAAATATACCACTGAATACTTATCGAAATATGAATTCAGTATTATGTTTTGCTCCCGTCGTAGTCGGTCTTGTTGGTTAGTGGTATATAATTTTTGCTCCCACCGCAGTCGATCTTGTTGATTAAATATATGGTCAAACTTAGATCTCGAAAAGCGTACACCACATTATGAAATGGAGGGAGTATTTGATGGTTATATAGTACTTTCTTCGTCACATAACGTAACACATTTTTTTTACGGGACAAAGGGAGTAGTAACAAATTTGTTAAGACTAGCCACAATGGATAGTAACATAGACTAGTAACATGCCCATGTTACTAGTCTATGTTACTACCTATATAGTGGGAAGTAACATATGTGTGATAACATGGATCACTTTATTTATTAAGTTATAGACACATTTTATCTTGATATGTGTGATGTTACTCATACTTGTAGTAAGTAGCTATGTTACCACTTTCATCTACCTATGTTATTCTTAATAGGACTGTGCTAACGACCAGTCGACTGGTCGTTAGCAACAGATCCGGACGACCTTCGATAGATCCTCCCGCTCGTCCCGCTGCTTCGTTTCTTTGATCCTCCCGCTTCCCCGATTTTTTTTCTTCTAGATTTTCTTTCCACTGATTTTTATCTCACCTTGGTTCACAGACTTTTTTTCACTCGTCTGGTTTTATATCAATTAGTCTAGATAGCAGAGAAAAAGAAATAAAATGCTTAAAAGTGGACTTGAACTTTGGTCTCCAAACTAGCTACTAAAGCCACTAACCAACTCACCCATCTTTTTTTATTATCCACAATACATAAACAGGTGTATTTGAACCCTTCTTCTTTCTATCATATTAGCAAAAAAACAGTCTTGATAACTTGGAATAAGCAGCGTGATAACTATGACATGACCATCATGATAACTTCAACATAACGCCCTGATAACAAATAACATGACAAAGGTTGACAACTCTATCATTATAATGCTGATAAGCGTGAGAAGCATGCTAAGTTTAGCATGGGCAACATGCAAACTTTACATGAAGATTATTGGGATATATTTAACCAACTTTTCCCCCGGTGAAAATTTACTATGGTGTTTGAGTCTACGTTATTAGCTACGAAAAATACCATTGTTTTTTCACACAAGTTATGCATTTTGGTTACCAGGGTATATTTTCAACAACGAAAAATCGTCTGGTCGAGGTTACCGCGGTGTTTGTATGTAAATTATCAGGTGTGGATGCGTATATTATCATGTTATTTACACAGAATTATTGGGCGTATGTTTTCAATAATTTTTTCACCTGGTTCAAAATTTATTGTGGTGTTCGTACATAAGTTATCAGATCTATAGTGCTTAAATGATCATGTTATCTACACAGAAATTACCTAGGTATATTTTCAACAACAAAAAGCGACTGGTCAAGGTTAACGGGGTGTTTGTATGTAAGTTATCATATGTGGATGTGTATATTATCATGCTATTTACATAAAAAATATAGGTGTATGTTTTCAATAATTTTTTCACCTGGTTCGAAGTTACCTTGGTATTTGTACCTGTTATCAGGTCTACAGTGCTTAAATAAGTTATCAGGTCCAGGATCCTGTGTTACCATGTTATTTATAGAGTATGTTTTCAATAACTTTCTTTCACAGGTCATAAGTTATCGTGGTGTTTGTACCTGAGTTATCAGGTCCGGAATCGTATATTATCACGCTTTTACACACAAGTTATCGGTGGTATGTTTTCAACAACTTTTTTCCACGGGTCAAAGTTATTGTGGTGTTTGTATATAAGTTATCAGTTCCGGAAGCCTATATTATCATGCTATTTACACAAAAGCTATTGGTTGTATGTTTTTAATATCTTTTTCTCTGGGTCAAAATTATCTTGGTGTTTGTACCCGAGTTATCAGATACGAGGCCGTATATTACTATGTTGTTACTTAGAAGTTATCAGCGGTATGTTTTAATTTCAACAACTTTTTTCCACGGGTCAAAGTTATCGTGGTGTTTGTACCTAAATTATCAGGTTAGGGGCATATCTTACCATGCTCTTCGAAGTTATCGGTGATATATTTTCAACAACTTTTTCTCACGGGTCAAAATTACCGTGGTGTTTGCATGTAAATTATCAGGTCCGGAAGCCTATATTATCATGCTATTTACACAATAGTTGTCGAGGAATGTTTACAACGATTTTTTATAAATAAACCAAATAATGGGTAAGTCGGTCTACAATAATCATGTTTCTGTAACATATACAACTTGGTAACTATAAAAATAACCATGTTGATGACTACAACCCGGTGACTACACAATTGTTATGTTGGAACTACATATAGTCTTCCCTCCTATAATGATCCCTCTCTCGCCAAATTACTACGAAGATTTGCTTGGATTCTATCATGACACGACGCGCCACCTTCCCTTTGCCAACATCTCCACCTGTCCAAGGGCATCTCATGTAGAATCCTCTTTAATCCCACCACCAATATCGTTCTCGGCATCATCGGAGTGCTTGCGGGGATGCCTACTTTCATCAAGAAGTGAACCACAAATGATTCATGAGTAAAAGAAAAACCGAAAATGCATTCTCTATAGAAATACAACAAAATCCGAGTATTGCCAATTCGTAACAGAAAAAAAATCAAATGGAGGGCTGCACCATAGCAGTGGCCTACTCGTGGTAATCACATATCTACAGAATTAGCCCACTTTTAGACAAAGCATTCAGTTGGCTGAGATGGTCATCAGGTACTGAGCTTTCTCGTTCTTAATATGGGTAGTCTAAACATGCCAATGGGGGGAATCAGCGAGGGCTAGACAGAACAGGGGGGTTCAGAGGTCTCCCGTCAGTGGAGGGCACACACACTCCGCAAGTGCCACCCCGAACCAAATCTCCTCCGCTGCAACCGCAAGCAGCGACAGCGCCGGCGAGTGAGGAGAGGAGGGGCCGCTGACAGCGGGATCGAGCGATGACAGGTGAGCCCCGCGCCTGCCGCGCCTAATGGTCCCCCACATGGACTCCCACCTGACTGGAGGAACTGTCCGTCCTTGCAGCTGTCCGGCGGCAGGCGGCGGCGAAGCGGGCCGGAGGTGGCGCGGCCGGAAAGAGCGCATGGCTGGCGGCGGACGGGAGCAAGAGGTGGGGGGAGAAGTTCTTCCTGCTGTACACGCCCTTCTGGCTCACGCTCTGCCTCGGCGTCGTCGTCCCCTTCAAGCTCTACGAGGTACTAGCACTAGCCGCCCTCACCTGCTGGTCGATCTATCTCATCCTGGGAGCATTTTGGTGGATCCCAAACCGAAGATGGGATCCGAAGGGAAAGATTCGATCATGGTGATTTGTTTTGTAGCGATTGGATTGCTTTTTTCTTCCTCTTATATAAGCATTCTTGTATTTTTTTATTGTGATGATGTGCAGAGTTTCACGGAGCTGGAATATTTGGTTCTTGGATTGGTGTCAACCGTGCCTGCCTTTCTCATCCCTCTGTTCCTCGTAGGAAAGGTAATTTGGCACCCTCCTTCTCGGCTTCTACTCTCTCGTCAGATCAACTTCGGAAGATCTGTTCGATGTGACATTCAGTCTTCAGAGGGTAACCATGTACCCATGACTACTCTTCATAGCAAAAAAGGGGCAGTATTTGCACAGCAGTATTACTGTATCACCAAATTCAGGTGTCCGATGTTAAGTGAGAATGGAGAAACATTGTATGCATAAACATAGACATTAACATTTCATTGCAATTAAGATGACAACTATAGTTGAGAAAACATTTTATGTTGAGAATCTGCTAGCATTTTGGGGTTTTGGATCGGCTGGCTATTCATGTTTCCAGCCATAGCAGCATTTTCTCTGGCCTACACATAGGAATCCATTAGTGCTGCAGTAAATGAAAAATAATGAGGAGAGTAAGGTCAGGTTCGCAAATATTAAATGCTGAGCGAACTCATGAAAGAAACTATAAAAGTAGGGAAAGAAATGGAAGAGCAGGGATGGGAGGAGAGGGTTGTCTCAGCAAGTCAGCTTCTCCATAACCATAAGGATGGGCTCCTCTCACTTGCAGCTCTCTTATTTGAGCTTCAGTTTTGCATTGCATCTTTTCCCTTTTGATCTGTCTTCCTATTTTCGGTCCTAAACTATATCTTCTTAATTTGGTCCATAAAGGATGAAATTTTGAGCTTATTATGTTACTCTTGTACTGTTGTGTACACCAATCATATATTTGAAAGTTAACTTGATTTTTTTCCCATTTCAGGCAGATAGTATTAGAAGTTTAAAAGACCGTTACTGGGTCAAGGTATTTATTTTCAGTGTGGATCTTTTGTAAGCCAATTTGTTCCAGAAATGAACACTATCCTGGAAAGTCCAACAGTTGTATGTAATATGATTCTGCTATATGGATCTGGTTCAGGATTATATTTTTCTCTACAATTATACCGTACTCGGATTTAACTTTGACCCACAGAAATTTAAAAGTGGTCGTATAACAGTTGATGTATCAAACGTTTACCATATTTTTGTCAAGTGACACTCATGAAAGCTTTTGTACACACATGAAAGCTTTTGTAATATAAACTCAGCAAGCTACCCTGTATGAACAAACACCAGTGATATATATTCTTCAGTTATGACAGTACTTACTTTGTTGCTAAACTACTAATACAGGTATAATGAGCAGTATTTCTCATTGTCTATGGACTTAGTTTTATTTGGTAATGCATTTTCTCATATTATCTCTTCGAAACTGTTTGCTAAATCCATGATACATCTTTCAATTGCAGGCTAATGTTTGGATTATAATTTTCAGTTATGTCGGTAACTACTTTTGGACACATTACTTTTTCACAGTTCTTGGCGCATCATATACTTTTCCATCATGGAGGATGAATAATGTAAGATCCTGTTCACACAAGGGATGGATGGGTGGAGAAATTTCACTGAGAGTGCTACTCTTTACAAATGTTTTATTTTGTCAGATACATGTTCTTTTTACTTACTAAACCTGTAATATATTTTTGCGGAATACTACTATAAAGTCAATCAAATTGTCTCATTTCATAGCTTTGTTCCCACTTCATATATTCCCTTCCATCAATTCTCTTCTGCAAATTAGGGGTTAATAGAAGGGTTGAAGTTTCTGCATATTAGTTGAGTACCATATGCTGATGGTATCATTCATCAATTCAGATTTTATATTTAATTTAAAACTTTGTTTGGTTGCTACATAGTTTCCATTACGTTATGTACATTATGTACATTATTGACACAAATCAGATATGGCTGTGTGCATCAAGAGATGCAGAGGCCGGGGGTACGCCTCCTTTTCGAAAAAAGAAAAAAAATTTGACACAAATCAGATGCATATCTGTTGCAACTCCTCTGTTGTAACTCTGTTTGTAGTGCATCTGTGGGATCGTAACTAGTTATTCAAATGTGCTACACTAATTCTACTTATTTGTTTGCGATGCTTAATGATTTTCTTCCTCATGTTTTAGGTACCTCATACAACATTTTTCCTGACACATGCCTGCTTCTTATTTTATCACATGGCATCAAATATGACACTTCGTAGATTACGTCACTCTACAGCTCACCTGCCACAGTCTATTCGGTGGTTGTTTGAAGCCGCGTGGATTTTAGCACTCTCATACTTCATTGCATACTTGGAGACCCTAGCCATCGCAAATGTATGTTCCAGCATATATTTCTTGATGCATAGGGTGCTATGAATATTATGAGATTTTTCTCCCCAGTCTACTAATATTTAACTTTCATCTGCTTGCTAACAGTGGTAATCATCAATATTTTGTGCCTTAATTCTAGAGTACAAACTATTTTGATTGAATCCAATCTGTTATTACTTTTTGTGTGTGTATCTCATGTGCCTCAGTTGCACAGAACCCATCTACTCTAACTATGTATCCTGCTGGACTAGGTAGATAACAGAGAACATGCAGACAATGCCTTTGAATCTCTAGTTGTGGGCAATTGTGGATAAGAACTTCTATGCAATCCTTGATATCTCTTAATTTTAGGTACTCCCTCTGTAAAGAAATATAAGAGAGTTTAGATCACTACTTCTACTGTTCACTGTGCGGGCATTGTGAGCCTGGAATCAATTCTCTGATGCACCTGGAAGAATAAAATAGCAATTAGGTAAATATAGCCAAATAGTTTATACTTGTATACGAAACAGATGTCATACGTGAATAAATCTCAAACGGCGCCCAGTTATTGCCACTTAACGTTTTGAGGAAATTACCGCTTCATATTTTGGTTGCTTGACATGGGGAAATCTGCAGTTCCTAATGTGGATTGTATCATCTGGAGTATTTGACTAAGATTCATTTACCTTATGTCCCACAAATTAAATGCTGTAGTGATTTTCTCCGTGTAGTGTTTACATTTTTTCTGTAACCAGAGGTTTTTCTACCAGTCTTGTTTATTTTTCCATGCATCAGAATTTCCTAAGGTACTTGGGAAAATTAAATAAAGCAAAACATTCTACCCCCATGTTGCAACTATTTTGTGGCATCACATCACACTGTATTATGAAGTTATGTTATACACAACCACAGTATGTCATTATTTGTTATGTACATACAATTGTTGTTGTTTTCACTTTTCAGTGATGCTATCCGGAAAGCTAAATGTTTCTTTGCTTATACTAGAATCTTTCTGCTTCTGCATCCTTTTTTCATCTGTGAATGAAGCCAAGATACTACATTCCTGATGTTAAAATTGACCTTGCAGTTTCCATATTACGAATTCGTCGATCGGGACATAATGTACACAGTTGGATCATTGTTTTATGCAATTTACTTCCTCGTCAGCTTTCCAATGTTCTCAAGGTAAAACTTGTCTGAATTTAGTCTCCTTTTCTCCTCTTTCTGCTATGACATTATCCATCGAGCTCATTGTTAAACAGCAATATCTGGTTCTGAACTCGGTCAATGCTTGCCAAAATATTTAAGCTTTTCTCTAGCTGGCTATATTAAACATTGTTATATTGAATACCCAACATAATATAGTTCTGAATTCCAACAACCTTACTTTCACTCACAATCATCGCAGCTGGGTGGATAGGCCTCCGACTGTTTTCTCTTTACCTAGTTCTCAATCTCAATATCCACAACTCTGTGTAACTCTTATTTGGCATTTTCAGGATCGATGAAAAGGCAGAGAAGTGGGACCTTCCCAGGGTGGCCGTCGACGCTTTGGGCGCAGCCATGCTCGTGACGATAATACTCGATTTATGGCGCATATTCCTGGGGCCAATCGTACCAATCCCCGAATCAAGACGGTGCGACCAGCCGGGGCTAGCATGGTTCCACCATGTGCAGAAGGAAAGCGTCTAATCCAGCCATCCAGGAACGATGTGGATTGCTGGATTCTTCTGCTCTCATGCGTACCATCGACCGTCTGCCATTACCGGTGTTCTCCGAGAGACCGAGCCTGTTCGCCACACCATTGGCGGGATGAAAATTGCACCGTCAAGGCGTGCTTCTTGCTGACTGATGGGTCGATTTGTTGTCTGCGTGTTGTATTTGCTTCGTGAGAATAGCGAACTGGTAATTTGTAAGTTCAGCCTGATCTTGGAACCTGTTTTGAATAAGCTAGTGGCAATGAAGATTTGATGTCAACCAGAAAGTGATTCTTGACGCAGCACGGTCTGAGTGCGGCTCGACAGTAGCCTTCGGGGTGCTTGGGGGCATGTCTAATACTCGGGTCTCTTTTGGTTGACAGGAATCTTATAGGAATTCTAAAGGATAGGAATTTTATAGAAAAAAATAATCCTTTGAAGCCTTTTGGTTTGTAGGAATGAGTTTCTATTTCTACATGGGATATGAATCAATCCTTCACATTTCAAAAAAAAAAAAAATTAGCCTAGACTGGAGTGAAAAAATTCCTAGCCTACGTGTGGCCGAGGGGCAACTCCCCGAGTTGCGGCCGGCGTCGGATGTGTTACCGTCCTAGATGCAGTCGCTGGACCCATGATCGTCCAGCAGCGGGCATGTTGTACACACCATCGCGACTAAGTGGGAAGTCGGGGCGGGCTGGCGGGTTAATGTTGTATCCGGGCAACACCTTAGGATGTGTTTGGTTAGAGCATCTTTAATAGATGGTCCAAAATTTGGTGGTTCAAAATCGAAGATGTAGAATTTGGATTGTCAAAAAATGCATTTTGGAGCTTCGAAAAAAGCTCAACTCCAACAGATGGTCCAAATTGATAGTCTAAAAGAGCAACTCCAACAGATGGTCCAAAATAAAGATGTAAAAATATGAAAACGGCCGCGTAGCTGCTGCCAGCCACTGTTCAGCCGCAATTTTGCATTGAAATAGCAACAGAATTTTGAAAATAAAGTGCATCATCATAGTTTCAATCAAAGGTGCATCACCATCATAGAATCAAATTCGTCTACCAAAAGAGCATCGTCTCAATCAAAGTTTTTCGCCCTAAAAATTGAAATGCACATGAATATTACTCATGCGGGTCATCAACACCACCGGCGTTGTGAACCGTGGTACCATCATCATCTCCACCACCGTCTTTGTCGACGTTCTCAACAAGCGGTGAACTCTCGTTGCCGTGAGCACCACCGGAAGCATCTTCATTGCGTCCCATGTTGCCGCCATATCCACCTCCAACGCCACTCATGTTGCCGCAATAGCCACCTCCCAAGCCACCCATCATGTTGCCGCCAAAAGCACCTCCCATGCCGCCAAAGCCACCTCCCATGTTGCCACCGAAGCCACCTCCCATGTTTCCGCCAAATGCACCATTCATGGAACCTCCAATCATGTTCATGTAACCACCCATGACACCTCCCATGGCACCACCCATGGCATCTCCCATGCCTCCTCCCATGCCTCCTCCCATGGCACCACCCATGGCACCTCCCATGCCTCCTCCCATCATCATTTGCCTCATGAGCATTTGCTTCTTCATGAGCATTTCATCGCGACAAAGTTCAACATATGCCTTTGCCTTGGCATCAAGAGTTGATGTGTCCATAAACATAAACTTGAGTGTCCTCTCTTCAACCATCTTCCTCTCGTCGGCCGCGGCCTTCTTCTCCTCTAGGTCCACCTTCCTCTCCTCGGCCGCCGCCAACCTCTCCTCGGCTGTCGCCCTCTTCTCCTCGGCCGCCGCCCTTCGCCGCTCGGCCTCACTCCCCTCCTCTATTTCCTTGAGCTTCAAGATTCTTTTCTCTTCGGCATACTCTTTCCTTTCCATGACAATGGCATCAAATCCTTCCTTGAGATCATTGTCTCCGGCCTTGGTTCCCTTCGCTTTCTTGTTTCCATCGGGCCTATAAGATTTTGTCGCGGAGTGAGAAGAGGGGCTCGTCTCCTCAATGGCGACATCTTCTTCATCCTCAAGCAACACACTCTTCTTCTTCGAAGATTCAAAAGTCTCTCTAGTTTTCCACTTCTCCACATCTTTGAGCTCTTTGTAGCAATGATGAAAAGTGAAAGCTTTTTATTTCCTTTTATTCTTCTCGCCTTTCATGTTCCTCTCTCGAAACAATCCTTGTGCAATCATTTTCTACAATAAAACAAGCAACACATCATCATCAACATGTTGAACAAAGAGGAAATATTTGACAAAGTACGGACGGAGAGGAAATATTTACCAAATCACTATCACCGCAACCACTTGGGTTCATGCGAGCAACGTTTGACAAGCAACCGGCCCACTTTGAGCATTCGGCGTTGATGGTGGACCAACGTTGGCGTAGAGAGTCGCTCGAACGGAAGATACCACTTGTGTTGCGCTCATCGAAATACTCCTTGATGCGTTCCCAATAGGTGCTCACCGTTTGGTCGCTTCCAACGCTTGCATCTTGAGAGATTTTCTTCCAAGCGGTGCATATCAACACATCCTCCATGGTGGTATAATTTCCACTTCTTCCCTTGACAATAAAGCCCTCATCGTCCACATCAAGATTGTCATCATCATATTGGGTTTCATATTCTTGTGACTCATATATGTAATCATCATTTGCCACATTTGTTGCGTGCATGAAAGCTTCATCATCAACACTACAATTGGACGCACAAACAATCAAGAACACAAAAAATTTGAAACAACAAACGAGAGCACAAACGGAAAATTTATACCTTTGCGACATTTCGTCGAACATGTTGGAGGCGGTGGCCGTCGGCGTGGCCACATCTTCCTCCACGGCCGGCGGTGGCGGCGGGGGAGGTTGAGGAATGGATGTGTGGCCGCTGGAGGAGGCCGCCGGCCGCACCGTCTGCGAGTCGTCGCCTCGAGCCGCCGCGGCCGCCTTAGAGACCTTCGCCGGGCGCGTACTATCCGTCGGGTTGCGGCTGCGGTTGGCCGGCCGTTTTACGCTGCCTCCTCGTCCCTTCGTCGGCCGCCGCCCGTGTGGCCACCGCCGGGCGGCGCGCCAATCCGCCAGCCAGCGGGAGGGGCGGCATGGCAGCGATTGCGGCGAGATGGCGATGGCGGCGGCCACGTGGTCACCACCGGCCGCGGCGGCGCGGAGAAGGCGGCGGGGTTATCGCCATCGGCCATGGCGGCGGTGGCCGCGGGTCGCGGTTGGCAAAGGGCGGGTAAGGAAGTGAAGTGGCGGTTGGGCGTTCGTGGGCGGCGACTGGTTTTGGACTAGATGCACCTCGTGATGTAAATTTGCATCGCGAGGTGTTGTATTTTACATCATGAGGAGGCCGCAGTCCAATTTTTTTGCATATGGACCGTCTGTTGGAGCAGCGTTTTTTGCCCCAGGCGGTCCAAAAGTTAGGTATTTTTACATTTGGACCGTCTATTGGAGATGCTCTTACATTGCCAATCCAGCCTGGCCCAGCGAGCCTGGCTCTAGTGAGCCGGTTTGAGGGGATGCAGGCCAAAAAAAACCAGATGCACATAGTTTGGTTGCCTGCATGCCCCTAGTTGCATGAGGCAATCATTTTTGACCCGGCGTTTGGTTGCCCTCATTGTATTACGCGCACATATGACATGGTGTTTGGTTGCAACCTGCATAAGGTGTTGTCACCACTTCTAACTAGTGGCGAGCTTACCACACACAATCTGAACATGTAGCTGAAGGAAATATGCCCTAGAGGCAATAATAAAGTTATTATTTATTTCCTTATATCATGATAAATGTTTATTATTCATGCTAGAATTGTATTAACCGGAAACATAATACATGTGTGAATATATAGACAAACAGTATGTCACTAGTATGCCTCTACTTGACTAGCTTGTTAATCAAAGATGGTTATGTTTCCTAACCATGAACAAAGGAGTTGTTATTTGATTAACAAGGTCACATCATTAGTTGAATGATCTGATTGACATGACCCATTCATTAGCTTAACACTTGATCGTTTAGTATGTTAATGCTTTCTTCATGACCCATACATGTTCCTATAACTATGAGATTATGCAACTCCGTTTACGGAGGAACACTTTGGTACTACCAAACGTCACAACGTAATCGGGTGATTATAAAGGAGTACTACAGGTGTCTCCAAAGGTACTTGTTGGGTTGGCGATTTGAGATTAGGTTTTGTCACTCCGATCGTCGGAGAGGTATCTCTAGGCCTTCTCGGTAATACACATCACCTAAGCCTTGCAAGCATTACAACTAATGAGTTAGTTGTGAGATGATGTATTACGAACGAGTAAAGAGACTTACCGTAACGAGATTGAACTAGGTATTGGATACCGACGATCGAATCTCGGGTAAGTAACATACCGATGACAAAGGGAACAACGTATGTCGTTATGCGGTTTGACCGATAAAGATCTTCGTAGAATATGTAGGAACCAATATGGGCATCCAGGTTCCGCTATTGGTTATTGACCGAGAATGGTTCTAGGTCATGTCTACATAGTTCTCGAACCCGTAGGGTCCGCACGCTTAACGTTCGATGACAGTTCATTATGAGTTTATAAGTATTGATGCACGAAGTTTGTTCGAGTCCCGGATGTGATCACGGACATGACGAGGAGTCTCGAAATGGTCGAGACATAAAGATTGATATATTGGAAGCCTATGTTTGGACTTGAAGGGTTCCGAGTGAAAACAGGATATTATTAGGAACACCGGGTTACGGAACCCCGAGTATATGGGCCTTCATGGGCCACAAGGAGAAGAGGAAGGGCCGGCCAGGTGGGCTGCGCCCCCCCCCCCTCTGGTCCGAATAGGACAAGGAGAGGCGGCGCCCTTCCCTCTTCCCCTCCTCCAATCCTAATCCAACTAGGAGGGGGAGTCCTACTCCGGTGGGAGTAGGACTCCTCCTTGCGCGCCCCCTTGGGCCGCCACCTCCCCTTGTCTCCTTTATATCTGGGGCGGGGGCACCCCATGACACACAAGTTGATCCACGGATCTTTCCTTAGCCGTGTCGGTGCCCCTTCCACCATATTCCACTTGGTCATATCGTCGCGGAGCTTAGGAGAAGCCTGCGCCGGAGAAGTCATATCGTCATGAGCTTAGGCGAAGCCCTGCGTCGGTGGAGCATCAACATCGTCACCACGCCGTCGTCTTGACGGAACTCATCCCGACACTTTGCTGGATCGAGTCCGGGATCATCATCGAGCTGAGCGTGTGCGAACTTCGGAGGTGCCGTCGTTCGGTGCTTGGATCGGTCGGATCGTGAAGGCGTCACGACTACATCAACCGCGTTGTTATAACGCTTCCGCTTTCGGTCTCACGAGGGTGCGTGGGCGGACACTCTCCCTCTCGTTGCTATGCCATCACCATGGTCTTGCGTGATCGTAGGAAATTTTTGAAATTACTCGTTCCCCAACAAAGGCATCCGAGCCTGGTTTTATGCGTTGATGTCATATGCACGAGTAGAACACAAGTGAGTTGTGGGCGATACAAGTCATACTACCTACCAGCATGTCATACTTTGGTTCAGCGGTATTGTGAGATGAAGCGGCCCGGACCGACATTACGCGTGACGCTTACGCGAGACTGGTTTCACCGCTCGAGCACTCGTTGCTTAAAGGTGACCGGCGGTGTCTGTCTCTCTCACTTTAGTTGAACCGAGTGTGGCTCGCCCGGTCCTTGAGAAGGTTAAAACGAGTCTATTTGACGAAGTATCGTTGTGGTTTTGATGCGTAGGTAAGAACGGTTCTTGCTCAGCCCGTAGCAGCCACGTAAAACTTGCAACAACAAAGTAGAGGACGTCTAACTTGTTTTTGCAGGGCATGATGTGATGTGATGTGTTCAAGACGTGATGCTATACTTTATTGTATGAGATGATCATGTTTTGTAACCGAGTTATCGGCAACTGGCAGGAGCCATATGGTTGTCGCTTTATTGTATGAAATGCAAACGCCATGTAATTGCTTTACTTTATCACTAAGGAGTAGCGATAGTCGTAGAAGCAATAGTTGGCGAGACGACAACGATGCTACGATGGAGATCAAGGTGTCGCGCGGTGACGATGGTGATCATGACGGTGCTTGGCGATGGAATCACAAGCACAAGATGATGATGACCATATCATATCACTTATATTGATTGCATGTGATGTTTATCCTTTATGCATCTTATCTTGCTTTGTTTGACGGTAGCATTATAAGATGATCTCTCACTAAAATTATCAAGAAGTGTTCTCCTGAGTATGCACCGTTGCCAAAGTTCATAGTACCCGGACACCACGTGATGATCGGGTGTGATAAGTTCTCGTCCATCTACAACGGGTGCAAAACAGTTGCACACGCGAATACTCGAGTTAAACTTGACGAGCCTAGCATATAACAGATATGGCCTCGGAACACGGAGACCGAAAGGTCGAGCGTGAATCATATAGTAGATATGATCAACATAGTGATGTTCACCATTGAAACTACTCCGTCTCACGTGATGATCGGACATGGTTTAGTTGATTTGGATCACGTGATCACTTAGATGACTAGAGAGATGTCTGTCTAAGTGGGAGTTTATTAATATGATTAATTGAACTTAAATTTATCATGAACTTAGTACCGATAGTATTTTGCTTGTCTATGTTTCTTGTAGATAGATGGCTCGTCTTTGTTGTTCCGTTGAATTTTAATGCGTTCCTTGAGAAAGCAAAGTTGAAAGATGATGGTAGCAATTACACGGATCGGGTCCGTAACGAGGATTATCCTCATTGCTGCACGAAAAATTACGCCCCGAAGCACCGCTGGGTGACGTGCTGCTGCAGATCTTGAGCGAAAGTTGTGAGCGTCGCAAAGCGAGCTGATGACTACTCTATAGTTTAGTGTGCCATGCTTTACGGCTTAGAACCGGGTCTTCAACGACGTTTTGAGCGTCATGGAGCATATGAGATGTTCCAGAGTTGAAGTTAATATTTCAAGCAAATGCCCGGATTGAGAGATATGAAGTCTCCAATAAGTTCTATAGCTGCAAGATGGAGGAGAATAGTTCATCGGTGAGCACATACTCAAAATGTCCGGGTATAACAATCACTTAATTCAGCTGGGAGTTAATCTTCCGGATGATAGTGTCATTGATGAAATTCTCCAATCACGCCACCAAGCTACAAGAGCTTCGTGATGAACTATAATATGCAAGGGATGACTAAGACAATTCTGAGCTCTTCGCGATGCTAAAAGCCGCGGAGGTAGAAATCAAGAAAGAGCATCAAGTGTTGATGTTCAACAAGACCACTAGTTTCAAGAAAAGGGCAAAGGGAAGAAGAAGGAAACTTCAAAAGAACAGCAAGAAAGTTGCTGATCAAGAGAAGAAACCCAAGTCTGGACCTAAGCACAAATCGAGTGTTTTACCGCAAGCGGATGGACCTTTGGAAGCGGAACTGCCCCAAGTATTTGGCGGATAAAAGGATGGCAAGGTGAACAAAGGTATATGTGATATACATGTTATTGATGTGTACCTTACTAGAGCTCGTAGTAGCACTGGTATTTGATATGGTTCATTGCTAATATTTGCAACTCGAAGCAGGGACTACGGAATAGACGAGCACCGGCAAAGGACGAGGTGACGATCTTGCGCGTGGGAAATGGTTCCAAAGTCAATGTGATCGCGATCGGCACGCTACCTCTACATCTACCTTGGGATTAGTTTTAGACCTAAATAATTGTTATTTGGTGCCGCGTTGAGCATGAACATTATATCTGGATCTTGTTTAATGCGAGACGGTTATTCATTTAAATCGAGAATAATGGTTGTTCTATTTATATGAGTAATATCTTTTATGGTCATGCACCCTTGAAGAATGGTCTATTCTTGTTGAATCTCGACAGTAGTGATACACATATTCATAATGTTGAAGCCAAAAGATGCAGAGTCGATAATGATAGTGCAACTTATTTGTGGCACTTGCCGTTTAGGTCATATCGATGTAAAACGCATGAAGAAACTCCATCTTGATGGGCTTCGGAATCACTTGATTATGAATCACTTGGTACTTGCGAACCGTGCCTCATGGGCAAGATGACCAAAACGCCGTTCTCGGAACTATGGAGCGAGCAACTGATTTGTTGGAAATCATACATACCGATGTTTGTGGTCCAATGAATGTTGAGGCACGCCGGGTATCGTTATTTTCTCACCTTCACAGATGATTTGAGTAGATATGGGTATATCTACTTAATGAAACACAAATCTGAAACATTTGAAAAGTTCAAAGAATTTCAGAGTGAAGTGGAAAATCATCGTAACAAGAAAATAAA
Organism: Aegilops longissima; assembly: GCA_021605205.1. Classification (NCBI taxonomy): domain Eukaryota; kingdom Viridiplantae; phylum Streptophyta; class Magnoliopsida; order Poales; family Poaceae; genus Aegilops; species Aegilops longissima. The sequence goes on from CM038679.1 coordinate 58,368,750, forward strand.
GTTTCTACGATCTGATCGTGGAGGAGAATATTTGAGTTCGAGTTTGGTTTACATTTGAAACAATGTGGAATAGTTTAGCAACTCACGCCACCCGAACACCACGGAGAAATGTTGTGTCCGAACGTCGTAATCGTACTTTACTAGATATGGTGCGATCTATGATGTCTATTTCCGATTTACCGCTATCGTTTTGGGGTTATGCTTTAGAGACGGCCGCATTCACGTTGAATAGGACACCGTCAAAATCCGTTGAGACGACACCTTATGAACTGTGGTTTGGCAAGAAACCAAAGTTGTCGTTTCTTAAAGTTTGGGGCTGCGATGCTTATGTAAAGAAACTTCAACCAGATAAGCTCGAACCCAAATCGGAAAAATGTGTCTTCATAGGATACCCAAAGGAGATGTTGGGTACACCTTCTATCACAGATCTGAAGGCAAGATTTTCGTTGCTAAATTCGGGTCCTTTCTAGAGAAGGAGTTTCTCTCGAAAGAAGTGAGTGGGAGGAAAGTAGAACTTGATGAGATAATCAGATCTGCTCCCTTATTGGAAAGTAGTTCATCACAAGAAATGGTTCTGTGACAACTACACCAATTAGTGAGGAAACTAATGATGATGATCATGAAGCTTGAGATCAAGTTGCTCTTGAACCTCGTAGGTCAACCAGAGTAAAATACGCACCGAGTGGTACGGTAATCTTATTACGGAAGTCATGTTACTTGACCATGGCGAACCTACAAACTATGAAGAAGCGATGGTGAGCCCAGATTCGCAAAATGGCTGGAAGCCATGAAATCTGAGATGGGATCCATGTATGAGAACAAAGTATGGACTTTGGTTGACTTGCCCGATGATCGGCAAGCCATTGAAAATAAATGGATCTTTAAGAAGAAGACCGCGCCGATGGTAATATAACTGTCTACAAAGCTCGACTTGTTGCGAAAGGTTTTCGACAAGTTCAAGGGGTTGACTACGATGAGACTTTCTCACCGTGGCGATGCTTAAGTCTGTCCGAATCATGTTAGCAATTGCCGCATTTTATGATTATGAAATTTGGCAAATGGATGTAAAACTGCATTCTTGAATGGATTTCTAGAAGAAGAGTTGTATATGATGCAACCAGAAGGTTTTGTCGATCCAAAAGGTGCTAACAAAGTGTGCAAGCTCCAACGATCAATTTATGGTCAGTGCAAGCCTCTCGGAGTTGGAATAAACGCTTTGATAGTGTGATCAAAGCATATGGGTTTGTAGACTTTTGGAGAAGCCTCAGTATTTACAAGAAAGTGAGTGGGAGCTCAGTAGCATTTCTAATATTATATGTGGACGACATATTATTGATTGGAAATGATATAGAATTTCTGGATAGCACAAAGGATACTTGAATAAAAGTTTTTCAATGAAAGACCTCGGTGAAGCTGCTTACATATTGGGCATCAAGATCTATAGAGATAGATCAAGACGCTTGATTGGACTTTCACAAAGCACATACCTTGATAAAGTTTTGAAAAGTTCAAAATGGATCAGGCAAAGAAAGGTTTTTACCTGTGTTACAAGGTGTAAGATTGAGTCGGACTCAATGCCCGACCACAGCAGAAGATAGAGAGAAATGAAAGATGTTCCTATGCTTCAGCCATAGGCTCTATCATGTATGCAATGCTGTGTACCAGACTGACGTATGCTTAGCTGTAAGCTTGGCAGGAAGGTACCAAAGTAATCCAGAGTGGATCATCGGACAGCGGTCAAGAACATCCCAAAATACCGAAAAGGACTAAGGATATGTTTCTCGATATGGAGGTGACAAAGAGCTAGTCGTAAATGGTTACGTCGATGCAAGCTTTGACACGATCCGGACGATTCTAAATCGCAAACCGGATCGTGTTTTTATTAAACGGTGGAGCTGCTGGTTGGTGCAGTTCTAAACAAAGCGTCGTGGCGGGATCTACATGTGAAGCGGAGTACATAGCTGCTTGAAGCAGCAAATGAAGGAGTCTGGATGAAAGAGTTCATTTCCTATCTAGGTGTCATACCTAGTGCATCGGGACCGATGAAGATCTTCGTGACAATATCGGTGCAATTGCCTTGGCAAAGGAATCCAGATTTCACAAGAGGACCAAGCACATCAAGAGACGCTTCAATTCCATTCGGGACCAAGTCCAAGTGGGAGACATAGAGATTTGCAAAATACATACGGATCTGAATGTTGCGACCCGTTGACTAAGCCTCTTCCACGAGCAAAACATGATCAGCACCAAGACTCCATGGGTGTGAGGATCATTACTTTGTAATCTAGATTATTGACTCTAGTGCAAGTGGGAGATCAAGGAAATATGCCCTAGAGGCAATAATAAAGTTATTATTTATTTCCTTATATCATGATAAATGTTTATTATTCATGCTAGAATTGTATTAACCGAAACATAATACATGTGTGAATATATAGACAAACAAGATGTCACTAGTATGCCTCTACTTGACTAGCTTGTTAATCAAAGATGGTTATGTTTCCTAACCATGAACAAAGGAGTTGTTATTTGATTAACAAGGTCACATCATTAGTTGAATGATCTGATTGACATGACCCATTCATTAGCTTAACACTTGATCGTTTAGTATGTTAATGCTTTCTTCATGACCCATACATGTTCCTATAACTATGAGATTATGCAACTCCGTTTACGGAGGAACACTTTGGGTACTACCAAATGTCACAACGTAATCGGGTGATTATAAAGGAGTACTACAGGTGTCTCCAAAGGTACTTGTTGGGTTGGCGATTTGAGATTAGGTTTTGTCACTCCGATCGTCGGAGAGGTATCTCTAGGCCTTCTCGGTAATACACATCACCTAAGCCTTGCAAGCATTACAACTAATGAGTTAGTTGTGAGATGATGTATTACGGAATGAGTAAAGAGACTTACCGTAACGAGATTGAACTAGGTATTGGATACCGACGATCGAATCTCGGGTAAGTAACATACCGATGACAAAGGAACAACGATGTCGTTATGCGGTTTGACCGATAAAGATCTTCGTAGAATATGTAGGAACCAATATGGGCATCCGGTTCCGCTATTGGTTATTGACCGAGAATGGTTCTAGGTCATGTCTACATAGTTCTCGAACCCGTAGGGTCCGCACGCTTAACGCTTCGATGACAGTTCATTATGAGTTTATAAGTATTGATGCACGAAGTTTGTTCGAGTCCGGATGTGATCACGGACATGACGAGGAGTCTCGAAATGGTCGAGACATAAAGATTGATATATTGGAAGCCTATGTTTGGACTTGGAAGGGTTCCGAGTGAAAACAGGATGTTCTGGAACACCGGGGTTACGGAACCCCGGGGTATATGGGCCTTCATGGGCCACAAGGGAGAAGAGGAAGGGCCGGCCAGGTGGGCTGCGCCCCTCTCCCCTCTGGTCCGAATAGGACAAGGAGAGGGGCGGCGGCCCTTCCCCTCCCTCCTCCAATCCTAATCCAACTAGGAGAGGGGGAGTCCTACTCCCTGGGAGTAGGACTCCTCCTTGCGCGCCTCCCCTTGGGCCGCCACCTCCCCTTGTCTCCTTTATATCTGAGGCAGGGGCACCCCATGACACACAAGTTGATCCACGGATCTTTCCTTAGCCGTGTCGGTGCCCCTTCCACCATATTCCACTTCGGTCATATCGTCGCGAGCTTAGGAGAAGCCTGTGCGGAGAAGTCATATCGTCATGAGCTTAGGCGAAGCCCTGCGTCGGTGGAGCATCAACATCGCCACCACGCCGTCGTCTTGACGGAACTCATCCCGACACTTTGCCGGATCGGAGTCCGGGATCATCATCGAGTGAACGTGTGCGTAACTCGGAGGTGCCGTGACGTTCGGTGCTTGGATCGGTCGGATCGTGAAGACGTCACGACTACATCAACAGCGTTGTTATAACGCTTCGCTTTCGGTCTCACGAGGGTGCGTGGACGGACACTCTCCCTCTCGTTGCTATGCCATCACCATGGTCTTGCGTGATCGTAGGAAATTTTTTGAAATTACTACGTTCCCCAACAGTAGCGCCAGCTAGTTAAAAAAATGACAGTTCATCCTAACTACTATCAAATGATAGTTCAAATTATTAAGAGTCATTGTCTAAATAAGGGATAGTTCATCGGTGTTGCTGCTACCAGATCTTCCTCTTCCTCTTCCTCTTCCTCTTCCTCTTCTTCTGCTTCTGCTTCTGCTGCTTCTTCTTCTTCCATCATCTTCAAATCCTGCACTGACCTCTGTTAGGCCACATTGCCTCTGCCCACTCCAACCTTTTGTTCTTCCAAGCGTCATTGTCAAATGCCTCCACACCATGGTCGGAGCTAACAACATCGTCAGGCTCGACCTCTTCCTCCTCAGGCACGTTTTCATCGAAGCCCCACTGGAGGATCCAGTTATGCAGAAAGCAACAAGCAAGAACAAGTTTAACCTGAGTAGAGTATGGGTGGAATGGCTTCTGATTCAGGATCTTAAACCTATTCTTCAGAGCTCCAAATGCCTTCTCAACAGTTACTCTAAGGCTGGAGTGTCTGAGATTAAACAACTCATGTGCAGTCCTAGGATAGTTCCTACCAGAGAACTCGTTGAGATGGTACCTGGTTTTCCTGAAGGGTGGAAGAATACCCGACCGACATGCATAGCCAGCATCTCTAAGGTAGAACTTGCCGTCGGGGACGTTGACCCCATCAGGTCGACTCATGCTGTCACTGAGAATGTTAGCATCATGCAGAGTAAATTGCACAAAACCACCAGTTTGAAGGTTAGGTTTGCGAAAAACAGTATAATACATTTTTTTTTGCAGAAAACACCAAGTCTAAGGTAATCTTTTTGCAAATAACACTGATCGGTGGATTAAGCTCATTTGAGCACGTTTATGACAGGTGGGTCCGTTTTTTGTTTACGTGGCGTAACATTTCGTGCCAAATGGGTTTTAATCTAAATTTACAAACAAGTCCCTGGAATTTTTATATAGACACCCTTGAATTAAAAAGCAAAAACGCAATTAGGCCCCCATGTCCATAGAACCGGTAGCATGGCTCTGGTCGCTGGCTTGGGACAGCGCCCATGGCGGCTTGGGCGGCAGATGGACCTCGGCGGCGTCGAGGTAGATCACCTCCTCTTCTATCTGGTGGCTTGGGCAGCGGATGGACCTTGCCGCGCCGAGCCCGATCTGAATCTCGGCTGCTGCTCCTCTTCCGTTTGCTCACCGTCGCCACTCGAGGACCGCTGCTCACCGCGGCTGTCGAGCTTAGCTTGCCGCCGCCATCAGTTGCGGCTCGCCGCGCCTTTGTCTCTGCTTGTCGGGCGTTGCCTCGCTTCATGGCGGCGGTGGGATCCGCGGCGGCGGCGGCGGCGACGGCTGCAGCGAGCGCGGACGGCAGCGGCGGTGGGATCCCGAGCAGCGACGGCGGCAGCGAAGCGGCAGGCGGCGGCGATGGATCCCGAGCAGCAGCGGCGGCGGCAGCGAAGCGGCGGCAGACGGCGGTGGGATCTGGCGGCAACGGCGGCGGCAACGAAAAGGGTCAACGGGCGGTGGGATCCCGGCGGCGGGAGTCTTGAAGCGACGTCTGTGGCGGCGGAATCCGGCGGCGGCGGGCATGGAGTGCGGGCGGCTGGCGGGGTGGTGTCTAATTTTTACATAGAGGGGAGAGAGATGGAGAAGAAGAGAGGGGTGCATGTGTAAAATTTATGCCACGTAGGCAAAAAAGGGCCCCATCTGTCATAATCTCAGTTAACAGAGCCAAATCCCCTGATTAGTGTTTTTTGCAAAAACATTACCGTAGACATGATGTTTTCTACAAAAAAAAATGTATTGTAGTGTTTTTCGCAAACCTAACCTTCAAACTGATGGTTTTGTGCAATTTACTCCATCATGCGTTGACCCCTCCCAGCCAGCCAGCACATATGCGAACTTCAGATCAAAGTCAACAGCAGCAAGCACATTCTGACTTGTGTAGTGCTTCCCCCCTGTATGCTGCAGACTGTGACCTAGGAACTCTGGCAGTCACATGAGTACCATCTATTGCCCCAATGCAATCCTGAAAATGGCATCACAAGCCTGTGTTAGTGCTCAACTTGAACAATACAAGCATATCAAGCCATGAAAAGTGTATATTGTCAGTGCTCACCTTGAAGTATGGATACCATCTTGGGCTTCCGCGAATCTTGGGTGGAGTCCGACCAAATGGTCTCCTGATCATCTCTCCTCTAAGCTCCCCAATAGCAAAAAGCACCTGCTTGAAGTACCTAGAGATGGTCTCCATTGATCTCCTGAACGTGTTGTGAATGACCCTGAACCTCTGATTATGGCCAACAACATGGAGGAACATGGCCACTTTCTCTTCGACACTGGTGTTGACGCTATCTTTTAGCATCCCCCCCCCCCCCCCGCTCCTGAAGGTCTCGACAAGCCTAGCAAATGGTGCTCTTTTCATTCGAAGCATACACAAAGCCTCGACGTCATTGTAGTTGTAGATGTAGTTCAGATTTTGGATCCTCTCCTATTCCCAGAGAAACAATGGACCATAGCGGATCAAAGGTCTCCCAGCACGACGAACAACTCTCTGGTGCATGAACATGACCCATGCCTGAATCACACCAATTAGTGCTGCTGCCTGGATTATTAGCCTCATCCGTGCGTCCATAACCTAGTTGACATCGACGGTTTGTTCAGTGGGAAATCGATCCTACACCTAGCCTAACGGCCTAACCACCGAGCTAACAAAGGGGGAGGGGGTGCTGCTTATCGGCATCGGAGACGAGGACGGCGTAGGGGGAGCCATGTCATAGACTAGGTCGACCAGACGGTGGCCAACAGCAAGGGGAACACCAGATCCGCCGCAAACACCGCCGCCTCTTCCGCTGATCTGAAATCGCAGCCACCGTCGGTGGTGAGGCAGTAGGGAAGAAAGAGGAGCAGTGGCTATGGGTGAGCGAGTGAAAGGAGGGTGAGGCTAGATTTGGCGCCGGGACGGCGCGCCAGATTTCCATCTCCCGCCACCCCCTCGCCCTCGCGTCGCACCCGTCCGTGCGACCTCGCACTGCACTCAGCCTGGCTCGCGAGAAACTGCCGATCCGAGCGTTTTCAGCGAGCCAGGCTCTGGGCTGCTTTGAGAAGCGTGCGATGTAGGCCCAACAGTAAAGCCAGGCAACCAAACAGGCCTCTCCCTTCCCGCGCGGGCCTGGTTGGGCTGGATGCGGGCAACCAAACACGCCCTTAGCCAACAGGACAGAGTGCTGGTGCGGGCTTTCAGGTGTGAGTGTTGATGATGAAACCTCATACGCTCCGTTTGGGAGCCCAGAGCCCGTCCATTGCCCGAAGAAGTGGTGGGACATGAAGGCATATGTCGCCGTAGCAGTTGATGCCAAACTCAAGGTTTCCGAAGAAGAGGGCTCGAATGGGGGCGGGTGGTGGATTGTGTTAAATTTTGATCCAAATTCTACTGTGTTGGACTAGACGTAGGACATGGTGTAGGCCCTTTGCGTTGGTACCGATGCGTACAATTACAACTCGTTTACTTGTCCTCCAAGGACTCTTGTGTATTGCCCTCATATATACCCATGTAGTCGCACCTAAAGACGGTATGTCGTCTCGTGCTTGTAATACTCCATCATAGTCATTGCGCCTTCGTGTGTCCATGGTTTTCTGCCGCAAGGGTTTACACATAAAAATTCGTGTCTCGTTTTATCTAAGGAGTGATATACAGAGCTAAGTTGAATATACGAGATTTGAGACGATAGAAGCTAGGGTTCCGCCGTGTGCCCTAGGAGACAACGTCGCCGGTGACTCCGGCAAGCGGCGAGGGCCGGGGCAGTGACGGTGGCAGTGGCGGCGACCTCCCCCGCTTAGGCGTCGGCGGCAGTGGCGGATACTCCACCTCGGAGTACAGTAGCGACGACGACGATTTTGCGGAGCCGACGTTGTAGATGGAGCAGAGGCTGCGGATGGCGTGGATTTGGGTGGCCAACCCTAGCACCGCCCATCAGTGGAGTCATGGCATCGGTGGTGTGCTGTAAGTGCTCCACTCTTCCATTTTGCTTACTGAAATTGGGGATTAGGGTTAGGGTTTACTGCCTCCATGTTTAGCACTCTAATTGCTACTGCTGCATATGATTTACATTGTTATTGCTGAGTCCAAATTGGGATTAGGTGTTAACTAACTAGAGCAGAGTAGCATTATTCTATTAACTACTTCTCTGAAAATACAAAACATCAGTTTGCTATCATAGGGTTAACTACCCATTCTGTAATTAGTTGTTTACATTCTATAGTATCATTAAGTTTTGCTATCATATTCTTAGTTTATTCATAATATGTTTGATTTGTAGTAATTGTGTTTATTGGAATTGTTGACTAGGGCAAGGGTAAATAAAAGCTTTGTTTATATGTTAACTTAAACAAAGCTTTGTTTATATGTTAACTTAAGCAAAGCTTTGTTACCATATCTGAGGATAGTAAAAGAAAGCTTAAATGTTAATTAAAAAAGTGTTTTATGCTTATGTTAAACTTGGGTACTGAATATCTGTTAAGTAAAATTGTTTATTAGCCATGGTTAAATTGTTAACCATTTTTGTCTGTTATTTCATTTTGCAGTTTGTTTGATGACATTTTGGATGTTAGGTTCCATTTTGATGCTTCAGAAATGTTTGAGCTGAAGCTTTGCAGTTCAGATGTAACATATCTGAATATGATTGCAGTGATGGAAACCCAAGGATTTAGTGAATATGATCTGTTGTTTCACATTGGGAATCCAGATTTAGGGGAGAAAGGATTGGAGATGGTAGAGAGTAATGCTGAGTTGCAAATAGTAAAGAGGTAGGTTGAGGAGTGTAAGGTTCTAAATTTTCTAGTGAGGGCATGTCCACCTCCTTGCAGCCAGTTTGAGAGGCAAGAATTGTCCACAGTTGTGTATGAAGAGCCTGTGTTTATGATCTCAGTGAGCCACCCATCTATGCTGTTGATCAAGAAGGAGTTGTCTTTGAAAGTCAGAGTAGCAGCTGTAGTGCAGCTCATGGTACTGGTGTTTGCACACAAGAGAGCAAGAATGTAAAAGGAAAGCTGGAAGTTGTTTTGGAGCTAGAAGAAGAAGAGGGATATGGGGGCAGTGGTGGTTCTGATTGTGAAGGTGAAGATGACAGTGATGGAAACCCTTTTTATATGGGTGATGCTGATGACATAGAGATGGATGAGGGAAAGAGACAGAGAGAGAGTATGATGAAAAGAAGAGGAAGAAACATATGATGAAGAATCTGAGGAGGAAGAAGTGGTGCATTATGAGGGTGACACAGAGGTTGAGGAACTTTTTCAAATGGAGGAAGATGAAAAAGTTGTTTCACAGGATGAAGAAACTGTAATTGTACATGAAGAGAATAAGAAGAAGAAACAGAAGCTTCCAGTTAGGAGAGGGCCTACAACAAGGTCACATTCAAGTGTAGTACAAGAGGAGGAGCCTGATTTCAAACCTTCATCTGATGAAGAAGAGAGAGGATTGTTGAAGGAGGCTAATGATGATGGTTTTGAGCCATTGTCATTTGTGCTGCCAAAGAAAAGGAAGAGCAGGGCAAAGCAGAGGCCTCCTAGAAAATGGTACAATGAGATGGAGCAACCTCATGAGCAATTATGTCTAAAGATGTGTTTCAAGGACCAACATCAATTCAGAGAGGCTTTGTTGAACTTACACATCACTCAAGGCAGAAACTTCAAATATCACAGGAACTCAGATCAAAGGATAACTGTAGAATGCAACCAAAAACATTGCAACTTCTTTATGGTGGAAGCAGTTATAAAAGGTGAAACTACATTTGTAATTAAGAAGATGAGAATTGAGCACACTTGCCCTATTAGTACAGAGACAACAAGGGTAAGAGCCAAGTGGCTTGCCAACAAGTATGAGTCACAGTTCAGATCTAATCTAACAACTGGCATTCAGACTTTGATTGATGCTTGAATGGAGAATTATGGTGTGGATGTGCCCAAGTTAATGGATTTAGGGCAAAGAACCTAGCTATTGATGCTGTGTTAGGAGACCACAAAAAGCAATACCCTAGGTTGAAAGACTATGCTCAGACAGTGATGGATACAAACCTTGGGAGTAGAGTAGTAGTCACTACTGGAACTCCAACACCCACTGAAAAAATCCCCCATCCAGACCCAAGATTCCATGCCATGTTCTATTGCATAAATGGAGCAAGGGGGGTTTCTCAAGGGGTGCAGACCCTTCATTGGTCAGTTTTTTCACCTTGTGCATTAGTTACATATTGTTTTATATTTAAATGCATTTCAATGTTTTAGATATTGAATTTGCTTGCTCATTCAGGTGTTGATGGGTGTTTCATCAAGTTAACTACTGGTGCTCAACTACTTGCTGCCACTGGTAGAGATGGCAACAACAATATATACCCACTAGCATTTGGTATTGTTGGGCAAGAGGACACACCTAGCTGGTGTTGGTTTCTACACCAACTAAAAATCTGCCTAGGAGGAGAAGTGGGAGAGTTTGGTCCATATACAATAATGTCAGATAGACAAAAGGTATGTGCTTGCATCATCTCACCTTATTCTTATATGGTTGTTTTGTGCTAGATAGTAGCTTAGCTAGTTTAACTGTGTGTCCCGGGGCCTACTAAATGCAGTGAATGCTGTCTTTCCTAATTGCAACCAAATGTTCTGCCTTAGGCATATATATGCAAACTTCCAAAATGCTGGGTTTAGGGGGGAAGATCTGAAGAAGTATATGGATAATGCTGCCTATGTATATAGTGAACACAAATTTAACATTGCAATGAATGACCTGAGAACTGAATGAGAGGAAGCTTGGAAGTGGCTTTTGTTGGGGAACGTTGCAGAAAATCAAAAATTTTCCTACGGTTTCACCAAGATCCATCTATGAGTTCATCTAGCAACAAGTCATGGGAGAGTGATTGCATCTACATACCACTTGTAGATCGCGTGCGGAAGCGTTCAATGGAACGGGGATGATGGAGTCGTACTCGCCGTGATTCAGATCACCGATGACCTAGTGCTGAACGGACAGCACCTCCGCGTTCAACACACGTACGGAGCGGATGACGTCTCCTCCTTCTTGATCCAGCAAGGGGGAAGGAGAGGTTGATGATGATCCGGCAGCACGACGGCGTGGTGGTGGATGCAGCAGAGAACTCCCAGCAGGCTTCGCTAAGAAACTACGGAGGAGGAGGAGGTGTTGCGAGGAGGAGGAGGCGCCAGGCTTATGGCACGGCCACCCCTCCCTCCCTCCCTTTATATAGGTGCAAGAGAGGGGAAGGGCGCAGCCTTGCCCCTTCCTCCAAGGAAGGGTGCGGCCAAGAGGAGGAGGAGTCCATCCTCCCAAGGCACCTCTGAGGTGCCTTCCCCTTTAGGACTCTCCCTTTTCTTATATCTTGGCGCATGGGCCTCTTGGGGCTGGTGCCCTTGGCCCATATAGGCCAAGGCGCACCCCTACAGCCCATGTGGCCCCAGGCAGGTGGACCCCGGACCCCTTCGGCACTCCCTGTATAATACCGATAACGCCAAACTTTTCCGACGACCAAAATAAGACTTCCTATATATAAATCTTTACCTCCGACCATTCCGAACTCCTCGTGACGTCCGGATCTCATCCGGACTCAACAACATTCAGTTTGCTGCATACTCATATTCATACAACCCTAGCGCCACCGAACCTTATGTGTAGACCCTACGGGTTCGGGAGACACGCAGACATGACCGAGACGGCTCTCGGGCAATAACCAACAGCAGGATCTGGATACCCATGTTGGCTCCCACATGCTCCTCGATGATATCATCGGATGAACCACGATGTCGAGGATTCAATCAACCCCGTATACTATTCCCTTTGTCAATCGGTATTTTACTTGCCCGAGATTCGATCGTCGGTATCCCAATACCTCGCTCAATCTCGCTGCCGGCAAGTCACTTTACTCGCATCAGTAATGCATGATCCCGTGACCAAAAACTTGGTCACTTTGAGCTCATTATGATGATGCACTACCGAGTGGGCCCAAGATACCTCTCCGTCATACGGAGTGACAAATCCCGCCTCGATCCGTGTCAACCCAATGACACTTTTGGAGATACCTGTAATGCACCTTTATAGTCACCCGATTCCACGTTGTGACGCTTTGGTACACCAAAGAACTCCTACGGTATCCGGAGTTACACGATCTCATGGTCTAAGGAAGAGATACTTTACATAGGAAAAGCTCTAGCAAAACGAACTACACGATCTTGTGCTATGCTTAGGATTGTCTTGTCCATCACATCATTCTCCTAATGATGTGATCCCGTTATCAATGACATCCAATGTCCATAGTCGAAACCATGACTATCTGCTGATCAACGAGCTAGTCAACTAGAGGCTCACTAGGGACATATTGTGGTCTATGTATTCACACGTGTATTACGATTTCCGGATAATACAATTATAGCATGAATAAAAGACAATTATCATGAACAAGGAAATATAATAATAATACTTTTATTATTGCCTCTGGGGCATATTTCCAACAGCTTTGTGCAATACCCAAGAAAGCATGGGCAAGGCATGCATTTAACACAAATTGCAAGACTGACCTTGTAGTTAACAATTTGTCTGAGGTGTTCAACAAGTATGTCCTAGATGTTAGGAAGAAACCAATTAGGACAATGTGTGATGGAATAAAGGATAAGCAGATGGAGAGGTGGCATAGGAATAGTGAGAGTGGAAAGAAAGCTAGATGGGAGATAACACCCCATCATAGTGAGAAGCTAGAGGTTGAGAAGGAGAGGGCCAAATTTTGCAAACCTATTCAAGCTGGTGTGGACTTGTGGCAAGTTACAAGTGGGCAGCAAATCCATGTTGTTAACTTGCAAGTTCACACATGTGGGTGCAGAAAATGGGACCTCACTGGCATCCCATGTAACCATGCCATCTCAGCAATAAACAAGCGCAAAAGAAAACCAGAGGATTATGTCAGCAAATTCTTCAAGAAACAATTCTATGTGGCAGCTTATGAACCAATGATCTATCCAGTTCCTGGTGAGCATGATTGGACAAGGACCCCTGGTCCAGCCATTGACCCACCTGCATTTAAAGTAAGAGGAGAAGAAAGAAAGAGAAGAGGATCAAGGGGAGATTTGAAGTTCCAAAGCCAAAGGACACATCAAGAATGGGGACTATAACATGTGGCAATTGTGGACTGCAAGGACATAGGTACACAAGCTGCATGAAACAGTTGAAGCCTGAGCTGGCTTTGAGGAAGAACAAACATGTGGTAAACCTCTTTTAAGTACTAACATGTTTTCCTTGTACATTCCATTATTTTACTATTTGCTAACTCATTTCCATGTTTCTGCAAGCCTCTTGCAAGGAATTCAAGTGCTGGTGCTGCTGCTCCTACACCAGCACCAAGAGCTTCTCATCCAGCTCCTACAACAGCACCAACTGCTGCAACAGGAGGTGCTGGGAGAGGTGCTCCAACTGCAGCTGCTGGGAGAGGTGCTGCATCAGGTGTTGGGGGAGGTGCTACAACAGGTGCTGCACCAGGTGGTGGGAGAGGTGTTGGGAGAGGGAGAGGTGCATTCTATGCCCCAAGGCAATCTGCTCCCTCCACATCTACTGATCCTCCACCTTCTGGTGGTAGAAACAAAGGATGGAGAGCCTACTTCTATGCAAGTGGTAACCACTAAATGGCACATGTGCTATGTAATGTTCAAAACTAGATACTTCATGTGTGTTCTTGCATCCTATGGTACAATGTGATCTTGCTGGTGCTCTCAATGTACTTTTCTAGTGCTCTTATTGTACTTTGCGGGTGTACTTTAAGAATCAATGCCATATATGGCTTTTGTTCATGTGGATGGATGGATCTATTTATTAGTTAATGCCATTTCTGGAGCTGGCTTTTGTTCATGTGGATGGATGTGATCTTGCTATTTATTAGTTAATCAATGCCTGGAATGGACTATGTTCATGGTTATTTTTATATCTTTTTATGATTGATATGTTGATGACAATGGTGCATACTATTTGCTGGATATATTGCTGGATATGTTGTTGAGGTATCAGCTAAAAAAGAAGCACTTTGGGTTTAGGGTGGCTCGGGGTCGACAAAAACACCCAAACCTATCATCTAGGCTCTAGGGTGGCTCGGGGTCGACGAAAACACCTAAACCCATCAATTAGGCTCTAGGGTGGCTTGGGATCGATGAAACCACCTAAACCTATCAATTAGGGTTTTGGTGGCTCGGGGTCGACAAAAACACCTAAACCTATCAATTTGGGTCTAGGGTGGCTCGGGGTCGACAAAACCACCTAAACCTATCAATTAGGGTTTTGGTGGCTCGGGGTCGACAAAAACACCTAAACCTATCATCTATGGCCTAGGGTGGCTCGGGGTCGACGAAACCACCTAAACCTATCAATTAGGGTTTTGGTTGCTCGGGGTCGACGAAAACACCTAAACCTATCATCTAGGGTTTTGGTGGCTTGGGGTCGACGAAAACACCTAAACCCATCAATTAGGCTCTAGGGTGGCTCGGGGTCGACGAAACCACCTAAACCTATCAATTAGGATTTTGGTGGCTCGGGGTCAACGAAAACACCTAAACCCATCAATTTGGCTCTAGGGTGGCTCGGGGTCGACGAAACCACCTAAACCTATCAATTAGGGTTTTGGTGGCTCGGGGTTGACGAAAACACCTAAACCTATCAATTAGGGTCTAGGATGGCTCGGGGTCGACGAAACCACCTAAACCTATCAATTAGGGTTTTGGTGGCTCGGGGTCGACAAAAACACCTAAACCTATCATCTAGGGCCTAGGGTGGCTCGGGGTCGACGAAACCACCTAAACCCATCATTTAGGCTCTAGGGTGGCTCGGGGTCGACGAAACCACCTAAACCTATCAATTAGGGTTTTGGTGGCTCGGGGTCGACGAAAACACCTAAACCCATCATTTAGGCTCTAGGGTGGCTCAGGGTCGACGAAAACACCTAAACCCATCATTTAGGCTCTAGGGTGGCTCGAGGTCGACGAAAACATCTAAACCCATCATTTAGGTTCTAGGGTGGCTCGGGGTCGATGAAAACACCTAGAAGAATCAATTAGGGTTTTGGGTGGCAACATAACAAAAGAATGATGAGGAAGCATTTAAGCATAAGAAACTATTCCTTCTGCAAATGCATTTAAGCATTCAAGGATCAGTATAACATAAGCATTTTCCAATGCTTTGGATGTCATCATTTTCAGCAACAAACTAGCAACCATTTTTAGCAACAAACTAGCAACCATTTTCAGCATCAGTATAACATAAGCAAACAGTACTTACTGCAGTTCAACACATTATAGGCATACACAACCATTGTTCACAATACATAGTGGAGTTCAAATGCACAATCCATCCTTTTCTCACAAAAGGATGAATAGCATAACTACTAGGTAAATAAACAGCCAGAGTTCACAATTACTAGAACCATACATTACACAACCATAATTCTAAGTTACTAGGTCATTGCACAGCCATCCTTCCCAAAAGGTCTGCAATGCCCACTAATCTCACTTCATCTTGTTCAGTTCTGTAAGATGGCCTAGATCCCCTTGATCTTCTCCTTCAGCTTCTCCTCTGCCTTCGTGAGCTCACAAATCTTAAGCTCTAGGATGTACTTCTCGTCATTATGGTTTTGCTTGAGCTTCAGCAGATCAGCAACCTGAAACTTCAACTCTAGCTTCTCTTGGGTGAGCTTCTCCTCAAACTTTGTGAACTCTGCATTCTTCAACTCCAAATTCATCCTAGCCTCACTAGCAATTCCTTCTCTTTCATATTCTTCAACTTCAGGTTCTGGATGACAATTGCTTGAGCACTTGTTAGGTTACACAGGAGTTCATACTTCTGTTGAAGCTTCTCTGTAACTGCATCTTTCTTTGCCATTTATGCCTTCATACCAGCCACCAATTCAGCTCTGCATTGTTGCTGATATGTGACGTTGGAATGCAGATAACTAAAATCCACAACCCTCTCCTCCTGAAAGTCCACAAGTTGATGCACATCTTTCACTAACTTGTCATAGTCTGCATCCAGCTTGTTGTTTTCTTCTGTCAAATGGTGACTAGTTAAAGCACTTTCAAGATTATCATTCACCCTAGCAGACTTACTCTCTTCAACCATTGACCAAAGCTTCAACAATGCATTCTCCATTGTTGGGGGCCACTGCTCATAAACCCACTGAACAAACCCACAATTCTGACCTTCCTGGAAAAATAACAAGGGCAAAATTTAGTACAATACAACTACTATGAGTAGTAAGCAACAGTTAGTTCATGGCAGTAGCTAATGTTGGTACTGACCAACACTGAATTTGCACAGCCATGTGCTAAGCAACAGGAGCACATTGTAAAATAACTTAATGTAATCCTACAATGGGTGATCAGTATATATTTAGCAGAGTAACACTCCATTCAACTTAGCATAATAACCAACTTAGAATTGGCCATTAATATAATGGAATCCTACAATGTGCACTACCACTCTACCAGTGAACTACTTTGCCATATATCACTAACAAATGGAACATAGACATCACTGAATGAAGAGTTATCAAACCAGACTACATTAGCCTAGCTAAATACACTACATTAGCTGCAAAGAACAAACTAGCTAATGACAAGACCTCTTCGTCGCTAGAAGCAACATTATTTATTAGGAGTAACACATCAGCTAATGGAGGGGCTAATGTGAGTACTACGCAACACTGCATACAAGTATAAATAAATAGCATGTGCACACAACAGAGCATGCTTGAGCCTATATTTAGCCAAAATGCACTCCACCGAACTTAATATCCAGCATTCCTACAATGAGCACTACAGTATGGCATATATGACTAACAAAATTACCATAGACATAAATGAATCACACTTGGCAAACAAGACTCTGTCATTTTCAATGAACACATCCTGTGCATAATCAATAAGGCAAGAAAAATACCAGCTCTGCACATGCTAAGAACCTTCTCCCAGTCATTGTTCCTTCAAATGCAACAAGCCTCTCTGATGGCTTCCCATGCTTCTCGCACAACACTATCAGATCTAGCTCAAGACCCTTGTAATCCGGGTCCTCAAGAGAGAAAGGCACCAGCCCAAGCAAAATCCAAGTTACCATCATGTGCAGAGGACGAGGACAAAGCAAATCAAACGAAATCCTCACAACATAGACCACCTACACAGGAAAATCCCCAAATTTTTCTAAACCTAACCTTAGCTCCAATGGAGTAACTAACCTGGTTGAGCCCATCGGTGGAGGTTTCAGAGTACATGTACATGAGGCTTGAGTTGTCATCGCTGCTCTCGTCTTCCAAAACCATGGCTACGGCGGCGTCGTGTGGTGGCTGGCGAGGGTGGGCGCAGGCGGCGGCGAGGCCGAGGGAAGGAAGAAGAAGGCAGAGCAGAGCGGGGTGTGGCTCGGGCTGCACCAGCCGTGCCTAAACGGTTCGACCCGGGGCTCCTCCGAGTCAGTGCATGGGCACGCGCTCACTGTCCAGCGTGGCACCTGACGGGCGGGCCCAACCGGTCAGATTCCCTGTCAATACGTATAAAACGCACTTTTAGCCTCTTTTGCAACGTCTCGCCCCAAAGTTGGTACTGACACGTAAAATTACCAAACTTGGTACCAATCTGCTTCCAATGCCCCAATTGTGGTACTTCTGTGCAATTTACTCTATTTATCTCAATTTATATTGATCCGCACTAATTAATTCTGTCAAGAATTTTCTACCGGCTTGTACTACTTTGTGTACACAGATTCATCTACTCATGGCTTCCATGAAGTACGATCTTCCGCTGCTGGATCGTGACACAAGATTTACCCTAAGGCAAGTCAAGATGCAGGCGTTGTTGGCACATGCTGACTATGATGATGCACTGGATAGTTTTGGGTAGCAAAGGATTCAGGATTGGACTGATGAGAAGAAAAGAAGCGACCGTAAGGCTTTGTCACAAATTCAACTCCATTTGCGCAATAATATTTTGTAGGAAGTTTTGAGCGAGAAAATTGCCGCCGCTCTATGGTTAAAGCTGGAAGGGATTTGCATGACAAAAGATCTCACCAGCAAGATGCATCTGAAGCAAAAATTATTCCTGCACAGGTTACCCAAGGGAGGTAATGTTTTGAATCATATTTCAGAATTTAAAGAGATCATATCTAATCTAGCTGCAATGGAGTTTAAGTATGAAGAGGAAGATACTGCTTTAATGTTACTTTGTTCACTGCCAAGTTCTTATACCAATTTTAGAGACACCATATTATACGGTCGTGATACCCTCACGCTTAATGAAGTTTATGAAGCTTTGAACTCCAAGGAGAAGATGAAATTAATGGTGCCTCATGATGGTTCGAGTTCATCCCAAACTGAGGGATTATCTGTATGTGGCAGGACAAAGGAGAAGGACTCACATAATGGAAGCAGGGGCAAAAGTAAGAACGACCATAGAGGCCGGTCGCAATCCAGAGACAAGAAATATTGCAGATATTGCAGAGAGACGGGCATGACATCTCAGAATGTTTTAAGTTGCAGAACAAAGAAAAGAGAAAAGGTAACACACAAGGTGAAAATTCTGCTAATGTTGCTCGTGATGATTCCGATGATGCTCTTGTTGTTATTGCTGGATGTGCTAAGACCAATGATGAGTGGGTACTTGACACTGCATGTACTTTTCATATGCCCCTGCATAGAGATTGGTTTACTACTTTTGATTCTACTACTGCTGTTGGTTCCATTTTGGCATTTGATAATTCACCATGCAAGATTGAAGGCATAGGTTCCATTCGAATCAAAATGTTCGATGGCACAATCAGAACTTTGACAGATGTTCGGTATATTCCGAAGATGAAGAGAAATCTTATTTCTATGAGTGCCCTTGATGCAAAGGGGTACAAATATTCAGGTGGAGATAGTGTTTTGAAAGTCACCAAAGGCTCCCTTGTTGTGATGAAAGGTGACTTAAGTTTGACCAATGGTCTTTATTACTTTCGAGGTTCTACTGTTTCAGGTAACGGTACTCCAGTTATTTCAAAGAATTGTGGTTGTGATGCTGCTAACCTTTGGCATATGCGTCTTGGACATATGAGTGAACTTGGTTTGGCAGAGTTAAATAAGAGAGGTCTTCTTAATGGATATGAACCTGGTAAATTGAATTTTTTTGAGCATTGTATCTTTGGCAAGCACAAGAGGATGAAGTTTAACACTTCGATTCATACAACCGAAGATATTCTTGATTATGTCATTCTGATTTATGGGGACCATCTCATAAAAAGTCACTAGGTGGTGCTAGTTACATGCTGACTATTATTGATGATTATTCGAGAAAAGTTTGGCCTTATTTCTTGAAGCATAAACATGAAGCATTCTCAGCATTTAAGGAGTGGAAGATTATGATTGAAAGACATACTGAAAAGAAGGTAAAAATACTTCGCACTGATAATGATATGGAATTCTGTTCTAAGAAATTTAAGAATTATCGCAAGTCTGAAGGCATTGTCAGACATTACGCCGTTCCTTATACTCCTCGACAAAATGGTGTTGCTGAGCGTATGAACATGACCATTATTTATAGAGCCCGTTGCATGTTGTCCAATGCAGGTTTGCATAGGCGTTTTTGGGCTGAGGCCGCTTCCACTGCTTGTTATCTCATTAACCGTTCATCATCTATTGCTCTTAATAAGAAAACTCCTATTGAGGTATGGTCTGGTTCACCTGCTGATTACTCACAGCTGAGAGTTTTTGGTTGCATTGCTTATACTCATGTTGATAATGGAAAGTTGGAGCCTAGGGCTGTTAAGTGCATCTTTCTTGGTTATAAGTCTGGTGTTAAAGGTTTTAAATTGTGGAATCCCGAAACCCAGAAGGTTCTTATTAGCATAAATGTTATCTTTAATGAAACTGCTATGTTACATGATGTTCCATCTACTAACATTCCTGTTGAGAGTGAACATCAGCCTACTGTTCAGGCGGAGCATGTTATTGATTCCAGTGATACATCTGGTAATGAAAATGTTGATGCACATAGTGAACCCGTCGTTGATGTTGAACATGTCACTCCAAATCAGCCTATTGTTCCACCCAGTTGGAATCTCACATGTGACAGAGTTAGGCAGAGTATTAATAAACCTGAGAGGTTAATTGAAGAGTGCACTATTGTTTCTTTTGCTTTATCTGTTGCAGAAGAAATTGAAGGTAATGCTGAGCCTTCTTCATATTTCGAGGCTATTATTTCTGGTGATAGCAATAAGTGGATGACTACTATGCATGATGAGATGGAATCACTTGAAAAGAATGGCATTTGGGATTTAGTAAGATTACCTAGAGAGAAGAAACCTATTCGTTGCAAGTGGGTTTTCAAGAGGAAAGAAGGTGTTTCTCCTAATGATGAGACAAGATATAAAGCAAGGTTAGTTGCTAAAGGTTACAGTCAGATTCTAGGTATTGACTGTAACGAAGACTTTTCTCCTGTTGTGAAGCATAGCTCTATTCACACTTTACTCGGTATTGTTGCCATGCATGATTTTGAGCTTGAACAATTGGATGTTAAAACTGCATTCTTACATGGAGAATGAGAAGAGGATATTTATATGGAACAACCTGAAGGTTTTGTTATTCCTGGAAAAGAAAAGCTTGTCTGTAAGTTAAAGAAATCTCTTTATGGATTGAAGCAATCCCCTAGACAGTGGTCTAAGAGATTTGACACTTTTATGCTCTCTCAAGGTTTCAAAAGGTCTAATTGTGATAGTTGTGTTTATTTGAAAACTGTCAGTGGTTCATCTATTTATTTGCTCCTTTATGTTGATGATATGCCAATTGCTGCAAAGAGCATGTTAGAGATTAATGAACTAAAGAAGCAATTGAGTAACAAATTTGAGATGAAGCATTTGGGTGCAGCAAAGAAAATACTTGGTATGGAAATATCTAGAGATAGACCATCTGGAAGAGTATATCTTAATCAGAAGGGATATATTGATAAAGTTCTTCGTCGTTTTAATATGCATAATGCCAAGCCGGTGAGTACTCCATTAGCTGCACACTTCAAATTATCATCAACTTTATGTCCTAAGTCATATGCAGATATTGAGTACATGTCTAGAGTTTCGTATTCGAGTGCAGTTGGCGCACTTATGTATGCGATGGTTTGTTCTCGTCCGGATTTATCTTATGCATTGAGTGTTGTCAGTAGATACATGGCTAATCCTGGAAAAGAGCATTGGAAAGTAGTTCAATGGATTTTCAGATACCAACAAGGTACTTCTAATGATTATTTACAGTTTGGGAAAACTGGAGATGGACTTGTTGGTTTTGTTGATTCTGATTTTGCTGGTGATTTGGATAAGAGAAGACCACTCACATGTTATGTTTTCGCCATTGGTGGTTGTGTTGTGAGTTGGAGAGCAACTTTGCAGTCTATCATGGCTTGTTCCACTACTGATGCCGAGTATACGACTATTTCTGAGTCATGCAAAGAAGCTATCTGGTTGAGAGGTTTATACACTGAGCTTTGTGGAGATTCATCTTGCCCTGCCGTACTTAGTGACAGTCAAAGTGCTATATATCTTACAAAAAAATCTAATGTATCATGAGAGAACAAAGCACGTTGATGTCAAATATCACTATATTCGAGATGTTGTTGCTGAAGGTGATTTGGACGTATGCAAGATAAGTACCCATGATAATCCCGCTGATATAATGACAAAGCCAGTTCCTACCAATAAGTTTGAGCTTTGCTCAGGCTTAGTTGGTATTGTTGGGGAACGTTGCAGAAAATTAAAATTTTTCCTACGGTTTCACCAAGATCCATCTATGAGTTCATCTAAGCAACGAGTCAAGGGAGTGAGTTTGCATCTACATACCACTTGTAGATCGCGTACGGAAGCGTTCGAGGGAGCGGTGATGATGGAGTCGTACTCAACGTGATTCCGATCACCGATGACCAAGTGCTGAACGGACAGCACCTCCGCGTTCAACACACGTACGGTACGGGTGACGTCTCCTCCGTCTTGATCCAGCAAGGAGGAAGGAGAGGTTGAGGAAGACAGCTCCACCGGCAGCACGACGGCGTGATGATGGTGGAGAAGCAGTACTCCGACAGGGCTTTGCCGAGCACACAACGGAGGAGGAGAGGTGTTGGGGAGGGGAGGGCTGCGCCTTGGTTTGGGTGCGGCTGCCCTCCCCTCACCCCTCTATTTATAGGGGAAAGGGAGAAGGGGGGACGGCCCCTCTAGATGCATCTAGAGGGGGGGCGGCGGCCAAGGGAGGGGTGGCTTGCCCCCCAAGCAAGGGGGGCGCCCCCTTCTAGGGTTCCCCCCCTCAACCCTAGGCGCAAGGGCCCAAGGGAGGGGGGTGCGCCCAGCCCACCAGGGGCTGGCCCCTTCCCACGCAGCCCAAGTGGCCCCCGGAGGGTGGCCCTCTCGGTGGACCTCCTGAACCCTTCCGTGGCCCCCATATAATACCGCGCCGAAACTTTCCGGTGTCCGTTTGACAACTTCCATATATAAATATTTACCTCCGGACCCTTCCGAACTCCTCGTGACGTCCGGATCTCATCCGGACTCAACAACATTCGTAATCACATACAAGTCTTCCTAATAACCCTAGCGTCACCGAACCTTAAGTGTGTAGACCCTACGGGTTCGGAGACATCTGAACATGACCGAGACGGCTCTCGGTCAATAACCAACAGCGGGATCTGGATACCCATGTTGGCTCCCATACTCCTCGATGATGTCATCGGATGAACCACGATGTCGAGGATTCAAGCAACCCGTATACTATTCCCTTTGTCGACGGTATGTTACTTGCGAGACTCGATCGTCGGTATCCCAATACCTCGTTCAGTCTCGTTACGGCAAGTCACTTTACTCATCCGTAATGCATGATCCGTGACCGACACTTGGTCACTTTGAGCTCATTATGATGATGCACTACCGAGTGGGCCTAGTGATACCTCTCCGCAATACGGAGTGACAAATCCTGCCTCGATCCGTGTCAACCCAACAGACACTTTCGGAGATACCGTAATGCACCTTTATAGTCACCCGCCACGTTGTGACGTTTGGTACACCCAAAGCACTCCTACGGTATCCGGGAGTTACACGATCTCATGGTCTAAGGAATAGATACTTGACATTGAGAAAGCACGATCTTGTGCTATGCTTAGGATTGGGTCTTGTCCATCACGTCATTCTCCTAATGACGTGATCCCGTTGTCAATGACATCTGATGTCCATAGTCAGGAAACCATGACTATCTGTCGACCAACGAGCTAGTCAACTAGAGGCTCACTAGGGACGTATTGTGGTCTATGTATTCACACGTGTATCACGATTTCTGGATGATACAGTTATAGCATGAATAAAAGACAATTATCATGAACAAGGAAATATAATAATAATGCTTTTATTATTGCCTCTAGGGCATATTTCCAACAGTCTCCCACTTGCACTAGAGTCAATAATCTAGTTACATTGTGATGAATCGAACACCCATAGAGTTACGGTGTTGATCATATTTTGCCCATGAAGAGGTTTAGTCAGCGGATCTGCGACATTCAGATCCGTATGCACTTTAAATTTCTATGTCTCCATCCTGAACATTTTCACGGATGGAGTTGAAGCGACGCTTGATGTGCTGGTCTTCTTGTGAAACCTGGGCTCCTTGGCAAGTGCAATAGCTCCAAAGGTTGTCACGAAGAGTTTGATCGGCCCCGACGCATTGGGTATGACTCCTAGGTCGGTGATGAACTCCTTCATCCAAATTGCTTCATCGCTGCCTCCGAGGCTGCCATGTACTCCGCTTCACATGTAGATCCCGCCATGACGCTCGCTTGCAGCTGCACCAGCTTCGCTCCACCATTCAACATATACACGTATCCGGTTTGTGACTTAGAGTCATCGGATCTGTGTCGAAGCTAAGCGTCGGCGTAACCCTTCTGACGAGCTCTTCGTCACCTCCATAAACGAAACATGTCCTTCGTCCTTTTCGGTACTTTAGTATATTCTTGACCGCTGTCCAAAGGTTCCTTGCGGGATTACTTTGGTACCTTCCTACCAAACTTACGGCAAGGTTTACATCAGTCTGGTACACAACATGGCATACGTAATAGATCCTATGGCTGAAGCATAGGGGATGACACTCATCTCTTCTTTATCTTTTGCCGTGGTCGGGCATTGAGCCGAGCTCAATCTCACACCTTGCAACACAGGCAAGAACCCCTTCTTGGACTGATCCATTTTGAACTTCTTCAAAATCTTATCAAGGTATGTGCTTTGTGAAAGACCTATGAGGCGTCTCGATCTATCTCTATAGATCTTGATGCCTAACATATAAGCAGCTTCTCCAAGGTCCTTCATTGAAAAACACTTATTCAAGTAGGCCTTAATGTTGTCCAAGAATTCTATATCATTTCCCATCAAAAGTATGTCATCTACATATAATATGAGAAATGCTACTGAGCTCCCACTCACTTTCTTGTAAACGCAGGCTTCTCCATAAGTCTCAAGATAAACTAAACGCTTTGATCATCTCATCAAAGCGAATGTTCCAACTCCGAGATGCTTGCACCAGCCCATAAATGGATCGCTGGAGCTTGCATACTTTGTCGACATTCTTAGGATCGACAAAACCTTCCGGCTGCATCATATACAGCTCTTCCTTAAGATAACCGTTAAGGAACGCTGTTTTGGCGTCCATCTGCCATATCTCATAATCATAGTATGCGGCAATCGCTAACATGATTCGGACGGACTTAAGCTTCGCTACGGAGAGAAAGTCTCATCGTAGTCAATCCCTTGAACTTGCCGATAACCCTTAGCGACAAGTCGAGCTTTATAGATGGTTACATTACCATCCGCGTCCGTCTTCTTCTTAAAGATCCATTTGTTTTCTATCGCTCGCCGATCATCGGGCAAGTCACCAAAGTCCACACTTTGTTTTCATACATGGATTCTATCTCGGTTTCATGGCTTCTAGCCATTTGTTGGAATCTGGGCCCGCCATCGCTTCTTCATAGTTCAAGGTTCACCGTTGTCTAACAACATGATTTCCGGGACAGGGTTGCCGTACCACTGCAGTGCGGAACGTGTCCTAGTGGACCTCACGGGTTCAAGAGCAACTTGATCCAAGTACCTTGATCATCATCATTATTTTCCTCTCCGATCGGTGTAGGCACCACAGAACATTTTCTGAGCTGTACTACTTTCCGGTTCAAGAGGTAGTACCTCATCGAGTTCTACTTTCCTCCCACTTACTCCTTTCGAGAGAAACTCTTTTTTCGAGAAAGGATCCGTTCTTGGCAACAAAGATCTTGCCTTCGGATCTAAGGTAGAAGGTATACCCAATGGTTTCCTTAGGGTATCCTATGAAGACGCATTTTCCGACTTGGGTTCGAGCTTTTCAGTTGAAGTTTCTTGACATAAGCATCGCATCCCCAAACTTTTAGAAACGACACTTAGGTTTCTTCCCAAACCATAATTCATACGGTGTCGTCTCAACGGATTTAGGCGGTGCCCTATTTAAAGTGAATGTAGCTGTCTCTAGGCGTATCCCCAAAATGATAGCGGTAAATCGGTAAGAGACATCATAGATCGCACCATATCCAATAGAGTGCGATTACGCTGTTCGGACACACCGTTCTGTTGAGGTGTTCCAGCGGCGTGAGTTGTGAAACGATTCCACATTTTCTTAAGTGTGTACCAAATTAAGTGACTTAAATATTCTCCTCCACGATCCGATAGTAAGAATTTTATCTTTCGGTCACGTTGATTCTCTACTTCATTCTGAAATTCCTTGGACTTTTCAAAGGTCTCGGACTTGTGTTTCATCAAGTAGACATACCCATATCTACTCAAGTCACCGTGAGAGTGAGAACATAACGATATCCTCCATGAGCCTCAACACTCATTGGACCGCACATCGGTATGTATGATTTCCAACAAGTTGGTTGCTCGCTCCATTGTTTCGAGAACGGAGTCTTGGTCATTTGCCCATGAGGCATGGTTCGCATGTGTCAAATGATTCATAATCGAGAGACTCTAAAGTCCATCAGCATGGAGCTTCTTCATGCGCTTGACACCAATGTGACCAAAGGCGGCGATGCCACAAGTATGTGGGACTATCGTTATCAACTTTACATCTTTTGGTATTCACGCTATGAATATGTGTAACACTACGCCGAGATTCATTAAGAATAAACCATTGACCATCGGAGCATGACCATAAAACATATCTCTCATATAAATAGAACAACCATTATTCTCGGATTTAAATGAGTAGCCATCTCGTATCAAGCGAGATCCAGATACAATGTTCATGCTCAAACTTGGCACCAAATAACAATTATTAAGGTTCAAAACTAATCCGTAGGTAGATGAAGAGGTAGCGTGCCGACGGCGATCACATCGACTCTGGAACCATTCCCGCGTGCATCGTCACCTCGCCTTCGCCAGCCTCCGCTTATTCCGCAGCTCCTGCTGTGAGTTACAAATATGAGCAACGACACGGTATCAAATATCCGGGAGTTACTACAGTAATTGGTAAGGTACACATCAATTACATGTATATCAAATGTACCTTTGGTGTTGCGGCCTTCTTATCCGCTAAGTACTTGGGGCAGTTCCGCTTCGGGACCCTTCCCATTGCAATAAAAGCACTCGGTCTCGTGCTTGGGTCCATTCTTTGACTTCTTCCCGCAACTTGCTTGCAGGCGCGGCAACCTCCTTGCCGTCCTTCTTGAAGTTCTTCTTGCCCTTGCCCTTCTTGAACTTAGTGGTCTTATTGACCATCAACACTTGATGTTCTTTCTTGATTTCAACCTCTGCTGACTTCAAATAGAGAATACTTCAGAATGGTCTTTACCATCCCCTGCATATTGTAGTTCATCACAAAGCTCTTGTAGCTTGGTGGGAGCGACTGAAGGATTCTGTCAATGACCGCCTCATTAGGGAGGTTAATATTCAGCTGGGTCATACGGTTGTGCAACCCAGACATCTTGAGTATGTGCTCACTGATAGAACTATTTTCCTCCATCTTACAACTATAGAACTTGTCGGAGATGTCATATCTCTCGACCCGGGCGTGAGCTTGGAAAACCAGTTTCAGCTCCTCGAACATCTCATATGCTCCGTGATGCTCAAAACGCTTTTGGAGCCCGGTTCTAAGCTGTAAAGCATGCCGCACTGAACGAGGGAGTAATCATCAACCGAGACTGCCAAGCATTCATAATGTCTTGGTTCTCAGGGACGGAGCGTCACCTAGCGGTCCTTCTAGGACATATTGTTTCTGGCAGCTATGAGGATGATCCTCAAGTTCCGGACCCGTCCGTATAGTTGCTGCCGTCATCTTTCAGCTTGGTTTTCTCTAGGAACGTTGAAGTTCAAGTTGACATGGCGTTGGCCATTTGATCTACAAGACATATTATGCAAAAGTTTTAGACTAAGTTCATGATAATTAAGTTCATCTAATCAAATTATTGAATGAACTCCCACCAGATTGACATCCTCTAGTCATCTAAGTGTTACACGATCCGAGTCGACTAGGCCGTGTCCGATCATCACGTGAGACGGACTAGTCATCGTCGGTGAACATTCTCATGTTGATCGTATCTACTATCGACTCGTGTTCGACCTTTCGGTCTCCGTGTTCGAGGCCATGTCTGTACATGCTAGGCTCGTCAAGTTAACCCTAAGTGTTTTGCATGTGTAAAACTGTCTTACACCGTTGTATGTGAGCGTAAGGATCTATCACACCGATCATCACGTGGTGCTTGAAGCGACGAACTTTAGCAGCGGTGCATAGTTAGGGAGAACACTTCTTGAAATTGTTGTAAGGATCATCTTATTTACTACCGTCGTTCTAAGTAAACAAGATGTATAAACATAATAAACATCGCATGCAATTATATAGTAGTGACATGATATGGCCAATATCATAAAGCTCCATTGATCTCCATCTTGAGGGCTCCATGATCATCTTGTCACCGCATGACACCATGATCTCCATCATCATGATCTCCATCATCGTGTCTTCATGAAGTTGTCACGCCAACGACTACTTCTACTTCTATGGCTAACGCGTTTAGCAATAAAGTAAAGTAAGTTACATGGCGTTCTTCAATGACACGCAGTCATACAAAAATAAAGACAACTCCTATGGCTCCTGCCGGTTGTCATACTCATCGACATGCAAGTCGTGATTCCTATTACAAGAACATGATCTCATACATCACAATATGTCATTCATCATTCATCACAACTTGGCCATATCACATCACATGACAATTGCTGCAAAAACAAGTTAGGCGTCCTCTAATTGTTGTTGCATCTTTTACGTGGCTGCAATTGGGTTCTAGCAAGAACGTTTTCTTACCTCGAATAACCACAACGTGATTTTGTCAACTTCTATTTACCCTTCATAAGGACCCTTTTCATCGAATCCGCTCCAACTAAAGTGGGAGAGCGGACACCCGCCACCACCTTATGCAACTAGTGCACGTTAGTCGGTGGAACCGGTCTCACGTAAGCGTGCGTGTAAGGTTGGTCAGGCCGCTTCATCCCACAATACCGCGGAAGCAAGATAAGACTAGTAGCGGCAAGCAAGTTGACAAGATCTCGCCCACAACAAAATTTTGTTCTACTCGTGCAATAGAGAACTACGCATAGACCTAGCTCATGATGCCACCGTTGGGGAGCGTTGCGAGAAAATTAAAATTTTTCCTACGGTTTCACCAAGATCCATCTATGAGTTCATCTAAGCAACGAGTCAAGGGAGTGAGTTTGCATCTACATACCACTTGTAGATCGCGTGACGGAAGCGTTCGAGGAGCGGTGATGATGGAGTCGTACTCAACGTGATTCCGATCACCGATGACCAAGTGCTGAACGGACAGCACCTCCGCGTTCAACACACGTACGGTACGGGTGACGTCTCCTCCGTCTTGATCCAGCAAGGAGGAAGGAGAGGTTGAGGAAGACAGCTCCACCGGCAGCACGACGGCGTGATGATGGTGGAGAAGCGATCTCAAGCGAGGGCTTCGCCGAGCACACAACGGAGGAGGAGAGGTGTTGGGGAGGGGAGGGCTGCGCCTTGGCTTGGGTGCGGCTGCCCTCCCCTCACCCCTCTATTTATAGGGGAAAGGGAGAAGGGGGGCCGGCCCCTCTAGATGCATCTAGAGGGGGGGCGGCGGCCAAGGAAGGGGTGGCTTGCTCCCCAAGCAAGGGGGGCGCCCCCTTCTAGGGTCCCCCCCCCCCTCAACCCTAGGCGCAAGGGCCCAAGGGAGGGGGGTGCGCCCAGCCCACCAGGGGCTGGCCCCTTCCCACGCAGCCCAAGTGGCCCCCCGGGAGGGGTGGCCCCTCTCGGTGGACCTCCGGAACCCTTCCGGTGGCCCCGGTACAATACCGGTACGCCCCCGAAACTTTCCGGCGTCCGTTTGACAACTTCCCATATATAAATCTTTACCTCCGGACCCTTCCGGAACTCCTCGTGACGTCCGGGATCTCATCCGGGACTCCAAACAACATTCGGTAATCACATACAAGTCTTCCTAATAACCCTAGCGTCACCGAACCTTAAGTGTGTAGACCCTACGGGTTCGGGAGACATGCAGACATGACCGAGACAGCTCTCAGGTCAATAACCAACAGCGGGATCTGGATACCCATGTTGGCTCCCACATACTCCTTGATGATGTCATCGGATGAACCACGATGTCGAGGATTCAAGCAACCCCGTATACTATTCCCTTTGTCAGACGGTATGTTACTTGCCCGAGACTCGATCGTCGGTATCCCAATACCTCGTTCAGTCTCGTTACCGGCAAGTCACTTTACTCGTCAGTAATGCATGATCCGTGACCGGACACTTGGTCACTTTGAGCTCATTATGATGATGCACTACCGAGTGGGCCCAGTGATACCTCTCCGCAATACGGAGTGACAAATACTGTCTCGATCCATGTCAACCCAATGACACTTTCGGAGATACCTGTAATGCACCTTTATAGTCACCCGATTCGTTGTGACGTTTGGTACACCCAAAGCACTCCTACGGTATCCGGAGTTACACGATCTCATGGTCTAAGGAATAGATACTTGACATTGAGAAAGCTCTAGCAAAACGAACTACACGATCTTGTGCTATGCTTAGGATTGGGTCTTGTCCATCACGTCATTCTCCTAATGGCGTGATCCCGTTGTCAATGACATCGATGTCCATAGTCGAAAACCATGACTATCTCGTCGACCAACGAGCTAGTCAACTAGAGGCTCACTAGGGACGTATTGTGGTCTATGTATTCACACGTGTATCACGATTTCGGATGATCTGATTATAGCATGAATAAAAGACAATTATCATGAACAAGGAAATATAATAATAATGCTTTTATTATTGCCTCTAGGGCATATTTCCAACAGGTATTTCTCACTATTCCTATGGACTTTGACGCACAAGGTGTTTATGCTGATTTGGATGGAGTTATTTACTTTCTTTGACTACTAGAGGGAATTTGGCTCAAGGTGGAGATTGTTAAATTGCGATCCAAATTCTACCATGTTGGACTAGACGTAGGACACGGTGTGGACCCTTTGCGTTGGTACCAACGCGTACGAGTACAACTCGATTACTTGTCCTCCAAGGACTCTTGTATATTGCCCTCATATATACCCATGTAGTCGCACCTAAAGACGGTTTGTCGTCTCGTGCTTATAATACTCCATCATAGTCATTGCGCCTTCATGCATCCGTGATTTTCTTCCGCAAGGGTTTCCTTGTAAAAATCCGTGTCTTTTGTGTCTCGATTTATCTAACAGATTGGTGTAGAGCCGACCGTCTCATCCACAACAAAGGTGAGGGAGTCAAAGATAACTTTGGCCCGACATGAATACGCAAGCTGAAAATTGATATCCAATCTGGGTTAGATATCTCACCGACGCAACTCGCGCCTGGCGCGCCAACTGATGGTACTGAAAACGGCGTTTAGTCTAGAAGGGATCACACACGGGGGGTTTACCCAAGTTCGGACCATCATCATGGAGGTAACATCCCATTCATGCTTTGGTTTCTGATTGATGAGGAAAACGCCTCGTGTAAGGGGGTCACAATATGCGTAGAGATGTTGTTATCGAGACTATGAACGATATGACATGCCTCGAACTACCTTGGTCTCACTTTATAAAGGGCGACGAGACCTAAGGTTACAAGTTTGCTAACTGACCTAAGGTCCAGATCGGACAAGGGGTTCTTGAATTGCACGTCGAACATGAGAACCTTCCAAAAGGAGGGCTTCCTATGGAACAAGGAACCCTGACCATGCATACCTTGGCCTGTTGGGTCTTGAGGCTGCCCCACTAGTCGGCCTCCCAGCTGACGGGCCATCCCCGGTATAATACACTATCGGCGTGCTTTGTCGTGTTGTTCTTTGTTCATGGAACCTTTAATTCCGTTGGCCTCTATTTTTGGAGGTGATGGCGGTATCTGGAAGACAATAATGTCCCTCCCTTCGGTAAAGAAGTAGCACGACATTCCTCCCCCACACCCACAACATAAAAAATTTAGTACAAACTAGCACCACTCCTTTCACGCGATCACCGGCAATAAAAGGAAACTCACCACGACCTCACAACCAACATCATACTTGCAACTTACCATGACCCCAATAGCGCACATTGTACTAGATGTGCAATGCACAAGCCCATACAAACCACACATGCTTGCAATTGGGCCCAACAACCATATACAGTCGGACAATCCACTTACAACCATACCCTAAGCGCCACCCAACCCCAATGCACCACAAGACTCCCTCTCCAGAGAGCTTCGTAGTTGTAGTAAGTGACCCGTCGACCAAGTGGGGAGAGATTGGGCTGGTATGCATGTAGGCCATATGTTTAGTTGGTTCCATATGCCATAGGCGTTTGATTGTCGTGTGACGATAGGATTGGTAAATCTTATTTGGTGAGTGCAACTCATACACAACGCCCACACGCTCCCTAGAGCTTGTAATGGGCAAACCTATTAGCCTCCACCCTGTTTTGGTTTTGTGGGGCTTCTTACCTATTTTAAAAATATATTTTTGTCCTTTTTTTACTCTTTTTATTTTCCTTTTCTTTTTTTGCTATAAAAAATCATGATTTTTTTGAAAATTCATAAATAATTGTTCAATTCATGAATAATTTTTTAGTTTCATGAACTTCTTTCAAATTATTATTTTTAACTCTACAAACTTTTATAATCTATAAAAAGCGGAGGCGTTGTTTTTTGTTTCCCGAACAATTTTATTTTTTGAGAATTGTTTCTTGAACTAGTAAGAGCAAATAGATGATGTAAAATACACCATCAAATTATGGTTCGGGTAAAGTTTACATCACCAAAAGGTGGGTTTTTACATCTTCTCCAACTTCAACAGATGATGTAAAATTTACATCACTAGAAAACCTCCAACTCCAACAAGCGATGTAAAATTTACATCACCGCCGAGGCGGCCATGGTGAGTCTTGCCGTAGCGGCGTTAGTAGCCACGGGGGGGGTCGAGGAAGCGTCCATGAGGGTCCGTTGGCGGCAGTCGGGGCTGCACGCGTTTTGCTCGAGTGATGCAAATTTGCATTACTTGATGCCCTATTTTACATCACGAGCAAATCTCGAGTAAAAAAAAATTACATCCTGTTGGAGCAGCGTTTTTGTGCCTTAATGATGTAAAATAATATTTTACATGTACATTATTTATCAGAGATGCTCTCTTTTTGGGATTATCGAAGATGCTCTAACTGGCTTCAATGAGGAAGAGGCGATGACGTTGGCGTGCCTTCGGCTCGTTTCAGTGATTGTAGTCATCAGTAAGTGGTCTACAGATTTGATGTAATTTTTGTACTGCCATGATATTTGATAAATAGATTGAAAGTTTGTTTCGAAAAAAAAAAACTGCTGGTACAGTGATGGAGCTAACGAGTGAGTGGCGACCGAGCCAGTGCCTACATACCAAATGGTCCTCTTCAGTGCGCACGCACGCAAGCAACCCAAACCCCTGACGCCGAGGATAGGATTTTGCTCGTCCCCCAAATCTCTCCGGCCATGGCCTCCTTCCCGCTGGCATCCGCCGCCCGCTCCCTTCCCACCATAGCATCCCACCTCCCGGCAGCCGCGACCACCCGCAGCGTCTCCATCCCGGCCTCCCCCGTCCCTGCGGCGAAGAACGCCGCCTCCTGCAGCCTCAGCACCAGGAGCCGCCGCAGGCCAACCGTTCGACGGAACGCCGCGGAGACCTACGTCCCGGGCTCCGGCAAGTACATCGCGCCGGACTACCTCGTGAAGAAGGTGTCGTCCAAGGAGCTGGAGGAGCTCGTCAGGGGGGAGAGGAAGGTGCCGCTCATCGTGGATTTCTACGCCACCTGGTGCGGGCCGTGCGTGCTCATGGCGCAGGACATCGAGACGCTCGCGGTCGAGTACGAGGACAGCGCCTTGTTTGTCAAGGTGGACACGGACGAGGAGTATGAGTTCGCGAGGGATATGCAGGTAAGGGGACTGCCGACGCTGTATTTCTTCAGTCCGGATCAGGGCAAGGACGCCATTAGGACCGAGGGGCTCATTCCTATTGAAATGGTCAGAAACATCATCGAAAACGAGCTGTGAGTTCTGTCTAGGCAACATAGTGTCTGTAGTAGCTACATTATTTAGCTGAGTCTTGTAGTAGTTCTTAGTATTTATTTAGGTGCAGCCTGCGGTGGTTGATTTGAGCTTTGAGTTGCTGCTCGGCCGCAGGTTCGCGTATGCAAGGTCTGCATGAGCAGAATGTAGCATCATTGTTCGAACCTGAGACTAACAAATTGGTTCTCTATCGCACCATTCTTGTGTGCTTTGTCATTGAGAGCATGATTGGTTTGCTGCCAATATTTGGCTAGCCTTGCACCGTCGGCGTCGTGCTGCTAGGTTTGTCTCGTCTCTGTTTCCTGGTGGTTAAACAGTCTGTCACGTCTCCCATTACCTGTGTTATGTGCATTTTCCAGTTCTTTGGCAGTTGTGCTATGCGGATTTGATTGGTTTATATGCTTTGCACGCGATGTGTTTGTTGTTCTTCCAAATGTGGATGCGGTGGTGTTGTAGTTCATAAACGTGTGATGCTGTATGTACTTGATGAATAAACATGGTTGCCAGGTTCTCTGCTGGCCTTTGTTTCTGGATGCCTCATCTTCTGGGTGATCGTGGTCGGTGGTGCATCGCCACGGTCGAGTCTTGGCTCGTCTTGCTCTATTCTAGTGTGGCTATTTCTTTCCTGCTTCTGCCTCCTTGTGTTCTAGCCTGCTCAGAAATTCCTCGGGCGAGATGTGGCTGTGACGATGTTGTTGGTTACCAGCAGCAAGGAACATCATGTCAAGGGTCAGTCTCCCTGGGCTGTTCTCCATTGTGTTCATTCATCTTTGTTCTTTTGCCTTCCTTGTAGTAGAAACAAACCAAACAGATGTTTTCAAAGAACCAGTCAAGCTCGCCACGACGTCTGATGGCCATGGCAAGATCACATCCTAGATTATTTTTGTTCACTGTTTTATCTGGTAGCTCCATTGGTCCCTTGGTTTGTTCTGTTCAGAGAAGTATTCCAGATGATCGTCCTAAAAAAGGTAGAGACGTCCAGGTTGCCACCTTTATATTTCAGTAGTGTACGCCGTTTTGTTTGCTGCTAATTATGTGATCAACTATCATAAGTTTGTTCTATATTTAGTTTCATGTGCATTTTACACAGCATTTTTTTTTCCGAGAGATTTCTTCAGCTAAAGCAAGCATAAACTGGTAAATGTTAGAGAATCATTCTCTTCTGATAACCAATGTATCATTCGGTCCAAGAATTATGTGTCTTGGTACATCACCATTTGACCAAACTTTAGGGATCTGGGACATCGACAATGTAAGCCTTTTTAATTTGTAGACAGTCCAAATTTTCATTAGCATCTGTTTTCCTCTGTGATATTTCCATCTGTCAGTTAACATACTTTGGTAGCGTTGCATTGTGAGACTCTGTCACGTAACATTTATATACATATTGCATTGCTAATTTTTACTTTTAACTCCGTATAAATGTTTTCTCAGTTACCTATCATGCCGAAACCCTGAAACTGCAGTGCATAGTACTTAATTAGGCTGTGAATTTACTGGGAACGCAGTGAGCAATGGCCATGCATGGCAAGACTACTTCTTATGAACGGTTCACCATCCACATCATCACTTCTTAGATTCCTTCACATGGCCTGAATTCTTTGTGTACAAAGTGAATCCTATTTATTCTTTAGGTGACAATGCATGATAGCTATTTCCACTCCAAAAATGATGAACTCTGGAAAGCAGTATATCTCGCTGTCCTTTTCCTATCACCTCGTGACATATTCAATTTCTGAAGCAGTTCATTTCCCTATGATATATTTAGGTCTCTTGCATTTGTGCATAATTTGTACTAGCATTTCATAGCTATAAGAAATTAAGTGAAACTTACTCTTATGTTAAGTTAAAACTTAACATTGAAAACTAAGATTATTGGGAACTGTACCAACTGACAAACACTGTGTTTCCAGCTCCTTATGATTGGATCTTTCCACTCCAAAAATGATGAACTCTGTTCAACGGTACATCTCCCTCTCTTTTTCCTCTAAAACAGTTCATTGCCGACACCGCATTTAAGTATCTTGCATTTGCACATAATTTGTACTAGCAATCCGTGGCTTTGAGAAATTGAATGAAACCTACTCTTTCATGCTTTATACCTAATCAATCATATTGATTGCGCTCAGCAAAAGGGTTCTGTTATAACTTTAAAATCGAACACCAAGTTTCCCCTGGACAATTATACATTTTCGTGATTTTTTGGTGCACAAGTTACAGTAATCTGTTATTCTAGGCTTTGCTCCAGCATGACAAGGAGTAAAGGACTGCAGCACTGACTGCTTGTTTCATGATTCATTATCTATCTGGAGTATTGCTTTTGCTAGCTCAAGCCTATATTTATATATCATGTGTAACAAATAATAAAAGCAACTCACTCCACAATTTCTGTTTATTCATGTTTTGTTTTTTCCTGGTATAGATATCGTAGGCTGATTTCAAGTGTCAAACACAAGCTTAGGCTATATAAATCTTGCCATATAAATTTGTTTCTCTTTTACCTTTTAGCTACCTAGAATCAGGATCCAACTCTAGATTTATACATATACATATCATGCTTGAAAGTTTAGTGTTTCTGTTTCTGCTCCTCATCAATTGTGGTATAAAATTAAATCCCTTTTCCCTTTCTTGAATTTGAATAGAAGTAAAACAGTAAACTACTCTAGGTAGTTATGTATTCATTTATTCAATAGCCTTTTCATTGCCTCTGAGATGACATATCAGACCAAAGCAAAATTTTCTCTTCTTTTTATTTTATTTGTAATTTGTAATAATGACAGCATTTTACTATGTATGGTTTTCAAAGCAATATCAATCATATATTCTCTATATAAATTAAAGAATCTCTGTCTCAATGGGCGATGAAATTATGATGGGTCCATATACAGCAGTAGCTTAGGGTGATCAGGACACTGGTTAAAAAGGGCGAAACGATCTTTCTGATTTGTTGTTTAAGCATGTTTGTAAAATGTGTGATCCAGCTGAGGCTTTGCCTTTATTGAAGCCGTCTGCATCTTCTTTGATGGTAATATAAATTCATGTATAGTTCATGTGAATTCCAATGATGTATATGTACTTTAGTTCTTCTGAAGTCCACAAAGTTGTTGAGACCTTTATGATGAAATCTCAAGATCTGTGGCCAAGCACTAGTATGGTTTTGACCTTTTGGTTCTTTTTATTCACTATTTCACTTGCCCATTTTCCTTAAACTTTTTCCCAATGGCTGAATAAACTGTATGGTGTAGGTTGCAAAGAACATGAGGCTACACTGCCCACTCTTTACCATGATGTCAGATATACATATTGTTCCAAAAAACATCATAACTATTAGTCTTCATAACGTATCACAACCACATGATCTTCATAAATGTACCTAAACATATCGTGGCCGTTACATCTTCATGATAACATATACTAAAAGGACAATACAAAAAAAAAAGAGGGATTGCCTTATATAGGTTCTCACAAAAAGGCAGAACATCAATCAATTGATTTGGTTGACCCTTTTATAATCAACAATGGACAACAACTGCACTGGCCGAGCTATGCTGGGGCAAAAGTGTGACGTGGGCCGCCCAGCCCAAAAACGGAAAAAGAGTTACATATGCACAGCCCATTCCCGTGTGCAGCCTGACGGAATGAGACTTGCCTTTTGAGGTCTGAGTGCCCAGCCGACTGCAGTCCAGTTGCACAGTCGTACTGCGTAGACGGGGAGGTTGCGTTGTGCTCCAGCAGCCAGGCAGCCGGTCGCAGCACCGAGGGTGATCCATCCCTCATGACCCAGGCAGCTAATTTGCTTTACTTACCCTAATTGCACTTCACGGCATCATCTTAAATTCACAATAGTAGAGACCTAAAATTCACAGGCATCGTCTTAAATTCACAATAGTAGAGACCTAAAATTCGCAGTTAGCCTGACCGAATGCAGCGCTGGAGTAATTTGGTAGCGTGAATTATCTAGTCAATTGTTGTTTGCAAGTTTACAAATTGTAATTTAGTTACAGCATGACTGGCTATGGGACATGCCGGTTAGTGAATAATTGATTTGGTTTTCAAAAGAAAAAGATATGGTTCAGAATTGAGATGGTTTTCAAAATAACCGAGTAGTGGCTAATGCGTACTGAAATATACAAGTCAGCATTTGAAAAAAAAAATTGATCTGTTTTAGTTTGGCCCGCCCAACCATTTATCTGTAGCTCCGCTACTGCACAACTGTGTATTCAAAACTATACATAAACTTATTGTGTCTATTAAATCTTACTCCCTCCGTTTCGATTTACTCGTCGTGGTTTTAGTGCAAATTTGAACTGAAATCACGACGAGTAAATCTGAACGGAGGGAGTAGTAAAGCTGACAAAGGTTCCTAGGAATTCTCAAAGAAAGCGTAACATCCGATCTTTTTTTAGGTGAACCACGGAGGGCATTAGCCTGCTTGCACCATTTCGGTTTAATGAAAGAATCACGATACAATAAGTTACAATGACAGTACAAGCACACACATCCCCACTCGGGTGGTCACAACATCTTCACGGTTCCGGCAAATCCAGGCGCTGGTTCGAGCATCCAGCCAGTAGGGCATAGCCTTGCAGCTCCAACAGGCCACGATTCTAGCTCCCGCAATCCATGACTGCAACATCTAGCCGACGTGTCGTCGCCGTGCAGCTCCGCCAGACTGCAGTTGCAGCTTCGTCGGACCATGCTTCTAGCTCCGCCAAACCATTATTCCAACTTTTTTCGGCCGCAATTGTAGCACCCCTCGCCAGCACGTAGGCGCATCGCAGCACCGCCAGACCGTGCTTCCAGCTTTCCGGGCCATGGTTGCAGCTTCGCCGGACCGCGGTTCCAGCATTCCTCCATTCAGTTGCAGCATCTTGTCATCCTGTGGTTACCGTCGTGGCCAGGACGCATTGCCGATGCAACTTTTGATGAGGCTGGTTGCAGCACCACAACTGCCAGTTGCAGACTGCGGCGAGCGCGTCATGCCGGTGGAGCCCCACCTGCCCCGCCTCCGGCAAAGCATCCACCACCGCCATAAAAAAGCACCAACTCGCCCCATCTTTGCAGCCTCTCCGCTCATGTCTCCTTGTAGCACACGGCGGGTCTCGGCGAGGGATGGAGCATAGAGGGCTTGGCTTTGAGCTGCAAGCTGACATGCTGCGCGCCAGGGTTGTTGAAGTAGGGGGGAACGAGGATCTCTGATGTGAGCCAGATAGAGGATAAGGTAGACGCTCGGGGAAGAAAAGTAGCGGCTGAGAAATATCTAGAGGATAAGGCAGGGAGGGTGCGTTTTCATGTGGGTCCGCTGACATACATATGCGTGTGGAAGGCGACCGGTGCAACACGAGGCCGATCGGCCGACCAGGAACATTACCCTACACGAAAACGCATCACAGAGACCAACTTGCTGAGTACAACTCGGGATATGGTGTGAGAAAACGACCCAACTCCTATCCAAACATCTTTGGAATATTCCAACATATAAAGGTATTCAAAGCAAACTCAATATATCAGACATCATAAGTGATGGTTTATATGAGAAAATAGGGTATTACACGGTATCCACATCAACAAAAGTATCACATTCAAGTTGTAGTAAATGTGAACATGATGCACAAAAAAGCATACCGTGTGCTTTAGTGCTCCAAATGGAAGTTTAATAAATCGGAATGTTACCAAGAATGCATAACACTCCATATTCTCGCTCATACCTTGTATTCTCCACAAACATACCTGCAATCTAATGATAACACCCACCATGAAAGAAAAAGGCATCACAACGTTTCCACTGCCTGAGTGGTCGAAATGATTGGTTAGCCGAGCCCCACTATGACATCCAGCCACTGATTTGGCGGACCTTCATAATCATTTAGAACAACCATTTTATATTTATAGTTGTACCTAACTATATCATAGTCATCATTAGATTTCATAAATACATGAATAGTCATGGTCGTCAGATCTTCATAACTGTAAACATATTAAATCCTCATACCGATACTTAACAGATCACGTCTGTTGAATTGTCATATGTTTATATATGTGTGCTAGCATTTGGTTTGGTGCTCATGCTGGCTCCAGGACAAGAATATGTGTACACAAAAACGCATCACAGGGACCAACTTGCCGATTACAACTCGGGATATGGTGTGGGAAAACGACCCAACTCCTATCCAAACACCTTTGGAATATTTCGACATATACAATTTAGTGAAAACAAAATATAGGGTGCCAACGATCTAGCATAACAGATTTGAATTTCTAGTTTATGTTATATATGTGTTCTACGAAACATTATGCATGGCTATGATAATACGATGAACTTGTAAGTACATAATCTTTTTTGTCACCGCTTTCTGAGAAATAATTGTGTTCATCGACGTACCGGTCTATATCAGTGGGCAAATTGGGTCAGATATCAGCTATATCGGTTGATATTTCGGTCCATATCGGATGATATGGGTGAAAATGATACTTACAAAATGCTATGTTATGTTTATATCGGTAGAACCCTAAAATGATATATCGGTCTATGTATCGATCATATTGGCCTAGATTTGAAAGCTTGATTAGACATCATAAGTGATGGTTTACATGAGACAATTGGGTATCACATGGTATCCATATCAACAAATACTATCATATTCAGGCTGTAGTAAATGTGAACATGATGCATAGAAAAGCATATCATGTGCTTTAGTACTCCGAATGGAAATTTAGAGTTGTACCTAACTATATTATAGTCATTACTAGATTTCAGAAGTACATAAACAGTCACAAAGATTTGATATTTATAGTTGTACCTAACTATATCATAGTCATTATTAGATTTCATAAGTACATAAACAGTCACAATAATATGATATCTATAGCTGTACTACCTCCGTCCTAGTTTATTGGTCCCCTAGTATTTTGTGCCAAATTTTTATCATATATTTAACCAAGAAGATAATAATGCATGTCACCATATCCTTCGATTCATATTTGAACATAGATTCTAGTGATATTCTTTTGGGTTGCATGCATTAACATTTTGTTAGTTAAATCTAATATCAAAATTTGACACGAAATGCGAAGGGGACCAATAAACCAGGACGGAGGTAGTACCTAACTATACCAATCATAATTATATTTCTTAAGTACATAAACAGTCACACCGATTTGATATTTATAGTTGTACCTAATATATCTTTGTTATTGTTATTTTAAGCACATAAATAGTCGTTGTCGCTGATTTTCATAACTGAAATTTAGGGGGGGGGGGTTATTATATTTCGGAAGGTTTTATACTAAAATCTTTTGTAGACCATCTCTAGATGCAACATTTTTGGACAAGAACATATGCACACAAAAACGCATCACAAAGACCAAATTCTTTGGGGGTATGGTTTGGGTAAACGACCCAACTACACTACAAGAAATATGTCAACTTGTGACCACCACTATTGGTCACTGAAAGGTCATGGTTTTTCATTTGCGACCTTTTTGTGACCAAAAACAGAAGGTCAAAAGTTGGCGGTCGTAAATTGACTATAGCGACCTTTCTTCTGGAATAGTCGAAGACGTTTATGACCAAAATATGTCCACTGTGGCGTTTTGGTCACTAACAACCTCCCCAGGCCACGTAGGCATCCAGCGTGGCAAGCTGATGTGGCACAAGATTCAGCCCGGTCCAATTCGGTTTTCTACATGGGCCTAGCCCATTAATTCAGCCCATTTAGTATATTTATTTTTGTTAATTTTGTTCAGCTACATGGGCCAAGCCCAACTAGTCAGCCCATAAATTTTTATGCACGTTTGGCCTTTCAAGAATATATATACAATTTTGTGCAGCCCATTTCTGGTTTACATTCGGCCTTTTTATACATTCAAATATTAATTCAATCCTGGAGTTGGTCCAATACTCTTTTCAGCCCATTCACATATTCATACATATGATCCACCTTTTCGACAAATTTTGCAAATAATTTCATATTTCAGCACTAAATATGTTTACATTACATGCCATAAAGCCCTACAAAATAGTATCACTTGTTCCTATACAAAACTATCAAATGATACATACAAAAAAAATAGAATACAGAAAACTTAATTCAACAAAAATAGGTTTTCTTCCTCTTCCATCTTCCAGAACACACAACACCTGTGAAAATAAAGATGCCACAACAAAAATGGAAGGATCAGCCACTAGAAGCATATTGAATACAAGAGGAATAGTCAAACTAAAGAAATGAAAGGTACACACTGTGAAAAATTTGAGAGCACGAATATTTTTTATATTACCATAACAAACATAAATGTAATCTGATTGCACAAGACACATGGCATGTAATATTCAGAATCCAGGCATGTCAAATTTTAAGCACCAGCAGAACAGATCTAATAAACCATACCATAATCAGCATGCATCAGGATTTATAATAGTATCTTACATTATGGGACGGAGGGAGTAGTTCACAATACTACATTCTTAACGCAAAAATATTTGCTGCCATACAACTAACAAAAATTGACATGAAAACCTACTGTACATCTGAAATTTGAGAAGAGAAAATATTGTGCTGCAATACAACTAACAACAAAATAGACATGAAAAACCTACTGTACATCTGAAATTTGAGACTAGTAAACCAGGGTATGTACAGATAGCACACATGAAACCTACTGTAAATCACAGAATTCAGAGAAAAAGGAGGTGCTGCAATCTGCATTTATATCTGAACCAAGTAACTACACATAGCACAACATGCAACCTACTGTATAAAGCACATTGGGGATGCCAAAAAATGGTAAGTTTGAAGCCTTGGATTGTGCTGCAATGTAACTGTTAGTTCAGCTGCAAAATTTCGCCCCTAGTAAACTGAAGAAAACTGAACCCAAACTGAACACCCTGCGCCCCCAGCCGACGCCGACGAACACCACCTTCAAACACAAAACGCAGCACCCAAAAAATCACCGGAAACACCCCTTCCTGCCAAGGATTTAAAAGGGTCTTGAGAACCAAGGAACATATTGTTCAGATGCAAACTAGACCCATCCAGATTCAAGTGATTGATCCATAATATATTGCCGAGTGCCAGTTCAAAAATTCTTAGCCAGTTCATATGAGCGGTATTGTATCTCAACTAGCAGCCAATTTCCACCAAAACAACACACTGGATGCATCAGGGAACCGACCAAACTGAAATGAATATAGGGGAGAGAGGCGAGGTAAATCACCTTGGTAGCAGGGTGGGCTTGATGGTGTGGTGATTGTTGGGCATGACCTTGATGGGCAGCAGTGGCGTGTCCTTGACAGGTGCAGCACCGTGGCGATGGGAGCAAAGCAAACTTCCTGCAGAGACCACACGATCAGATCGGGAGATGAAGAAACAAATCCAGCATAAGAATATAAGGGAGGGGAGGGACGAACAAGGTTATATCTCCATGGTTTGGGCGCGAGCGGCTGCTCCAGGGAGGGAGTCGCTGCTGGGCGGGAGGGGATGGTCGAAGGGGCAACTTCTCCGGCCGGATGGGCGGCGCCGCGGTGGAGGCTAACCCTCCTCTTCAGATCCGAGGCGGAGCTTCTGCTGGTGGCGTCCACGGCCTTCCCTGTGAAACAGAGAGGCCGCAAGGTGACGGAGAGGGAAGGGAAAAGTAGAGGAGGAGGAGGAGGGGATGGCGACGAGACGAACCTCACCAAGGACGCCCGGGAAGAGACAGCATCCGCGGCGGCGGCTAGGGTTAGCCGCTTGCTGGTGGGTGGGTCGGGCGAGGAGCACCAAATCTAGTCGGTGGAGATGGTGCAGCGGCCAGAGGAGAGCCCGGTGGAACTGCTCGATCCGGATGGGGAGAGGAGCTACTCTATCCAGATGGGGAGAGGCGTTTGTGTCCCGGATCTCACGGGAGGAGGGGCTATGCGCCCCCTGATCCCGGATCCATGGCCGGTGACGGGTGTAGGTCTGCTGGGCACCGTCGAATCCCGCCTTAGGTCGCCGGGATTGGGCGCCGGAGGTGGCGGTGGGAAGTTGGATCTGGGAGTGGGAAGAGGGGAGAGGATCTGAGGTGGGGAGGGGAGGTGTGGCGGAGGTGGGTGGCGGCGAGGGGACTGGT
The DNA here is from genome assembly GCA_021605205.1 of Aegilops longissima. NCBI lineage: Eukaryota > Viridiplantae > Streptophyta > Magnoliopsida > Poales > Poaceae > Aegilops > Aegilops longissima. Next base: position 58,412,519 of record CM038679.1, read on the forward strand.
GGGTGGCGGCGAGGGGATGGGTGGAAGAGGTGGAAGGGGATCGGCAGTGTTGGGCGGTGTTGGGCGGAATCGATGGGGCGCGCGCGCGGCGAGGAGGCCGCGGCTAGGGTTTGGACGAGGACGAGAGTCAGTGCTGATCGGGAGGGATGAGAGGGATGAGGGGTAGAGGGGGTGAGGGAAGAGGGCTGCCGTCGGATCCAGGCCTATCCAATGGTGGTCGGGCATGATCTGCGTGAGGTGCTCGTGGACCAATCAGAATGCAATAAAGGCCTTGATGATGTTATGACCATATAAATAGGTCGTAAATGATTAAAAATAAGTTCTTTTGCAGGAGAAAAGCATTTTTCGTTGTTGAAGTATAAAAAATAGTTTTGTTGTGACGAACCTACCAACTCTATGTATTAGACTAAATTTTATGTATAATTGACCAAATGATTTTATGTAAAATGCTTTTGATCCACGAAAAATTCATTTTTCATTTTTTCGAGTGCCCAAAATGAGTTTTTTTGTGAAGGACCTATCATATATTTGTTGTAAATTGGACCTAATCAATTTTATAAAATACTAGGCCATATATAATGCACAATTGACCAAATGGTTAGGTGTCAAATTTTTTGATCCACCTCTGGTGAAAAAGACAAATTCCCGCCGATTCAGCTGGAAGCGGGTCAAATTTGAACTGTAGCTACCTCGTAATTTGCTCTTTATTTTTTTCAAAAATCATTTCTAGGTAAATAAGTATCTATTTAATCAGAGAAACACCAAAAAAAATTCCAAGATTCAACCACTAGCTAGGAACGGTCATTCCCGGCGTTTTGACCGCATTTTGAAACGGGCATAAAAAATTCAAAAAAAAATCAAAAAATTGGAAAACCTCTGCATTGTGTCATTATATGTGACCAAGTTTCCAGGAAAAATAATAAACTTGTAATACGGTAATTATTTTAAAAAAGTGTTCTCAGAAATGAGCTATCAAGTGTGAAGATTCATGGCTTTCAAGCCAAATGATCAATCTTATGGCCACATTCATGGCATAGTTTGTTCAAATGATCTCATATTGTGCACAAGGGTGCATATTGGAATGTCAAACAATATTTCCTAAGAAAGTTTTCATTTTATTTGGACGAAAAAACCATTTTCCATTTTTCGAGTGCCTGAAATGAGGTTTTTTTGTGAAGGACATACCATATATTTGTTGCAAAATTGTACCAAATCAATTTTCTAAAATACTAGGACATATTTAATGCACAATTGACCAAATGGTTTGGTGTCAAAAGTTTTGATCCACCTCTGGTGAAAAAGACAAATTCCTGCCGATTCAGATGGAAGCGGGTCAAATTTGAACTGTAGCTACCTCGTAGTTTGCTCTTTATTTTTTCCAAAAATCATTTCTAGGTAAATAAGTATCTATTTAATCAGATAAACACCAAAAAAATTCCAAGATTCAACCACTAGCTAGGAACGGTCATTCTGAGCGTTTTGACCGCATTTTGAAACGGGCATAAAAAATTCAAAAAAAAATCAAAAAATTGGAAAACCTCCGCATTGTGTCATTATATGTGACCAAGTTTCCAGGAAAAATAATAAACTTATAATACGGTAATTATTTTAAAAAAAATGTTCTCAGAAATGAGCTATCATGTGTGAAGATTCATGGCTTTCAAGCCAAATGATCAATCTTATGGCCACATTCATGGCATAGTTTGTTCAGATGACCTCATATCATGCACAATGGTGCATCTTGGAATGACAAACAATGTTGCCTAAGGAATTTTTCATTTTCTTTGGACGAAAAATTCATTTTCCATTTTTTCGAGGGCCCAAAATGAGCTTTTTGTGAAGGATCTACCATATATTTGTTGCAAAATTGGACCTAATCAATTTTATAAAACACTAGGTCATATATAATGCACAATTGACCAAATGGTTGTGTGTCAAAAGTTTTGATCCACCTCTGGTGAAAAAGACAAATTCCCGCTGATTCAGCTAGAAGCGGGTCAAATATGAACTGCAGGTACCTCATAGTTTGCTATTTATTTTTTCCAAAAATCATTTCTAGGTAAATAAGTATCTATTTAATCATAGAAACACCAAAAAAATTCCAAGATTCAACCACTAGATAGGAACGGTCAAGCCCGTCGTTTTGACCGCATTTTGAAACGGGCATAAAAAATTAAAAAAAAAATCAAAAAATTGGAAAACCTTCGCATTGTGTCATTATATGTGACCATGTTTCCAGGAAAAATAATAAACTTGTAATACGGTAATTATTTTAAAAAGTGTTCTCAGAAATGAGCTATCATGCGTGAAGATTCATGGCTTTCAAGCCAAATGATCAATCTTATGGCCACATTCATGGCATAGTTTTTTCAAATGATCTAATATTGTGCACAAGGTTACATGTTGGAATTCCAAACAATGTTGCCTAAGGAAGTTTTCATTTTCTTTGCACGGAATTCATTTTTCATTTTCTGAGTGCCCAAAAGGAGGTTTTTTTGTGAAGGAACTACCAAATAATTGTTGCAAAAATGGACCAAATAAATTTTATAAAATACTAGGCCATATATAATGCACAATTGACAAAATGGTTGGGTGAAAAAAGTTTTGATCCACCTCTGGTGAAAAAGACAAATTGCCATCGATTCAGTTGGGAACGGGTCAAATTTGAACTGCAGCTGCCTCATAGTTTGCTCTTTATTTTTTTCAAAAATAATTTCTAGGTAAATAAGTATCTATTTAATCAGAAATACATGGTTTGATGGCGAGACATCGAGGTTTGGACGGTGGCCGAGGGCCCCAACTCTAGAGCGCCAGAGCTCAAGATGCCGCCGCATGGTCACCGGTGTGACCGTGGCGTTGCCATGTGTTCAGGCGGCCTAGGCATGTCTAGTGGGTTGAGCACTCCCGGTAGGTGCTAGGAAGAAAATCACAACATAAGATTCTCACGAGGAGACCGATCGATGCTCAAACATGAATAAGCAGCCAAGTGTTTGATTTGCGGTACGAGAAATGCACATGGCTAATGAGCGTGAGTTTTGGCTGAGGATGATCAGTTACTAAGAAGAACGTCTTCACAAATTTTCACCTCAAAAGGAGGAGCCTAGGTGGTACTTGCTTTACAAAGTACCACACTGGACATAAATACGAATGTTGAAGCTGGGCTCAAAATAATGAATGGATTAAGCTGGCATTTGGTGGAGGATGGTTATTTGGGCATAGGAAAGCACTGTAGAAAATGGATACCATTTGGACATGCGAAAGTGGTACTTCCTTCACAAAGTGCTGCTCTGAACGGAACAGGAAAATGAATATTTTCGAATTATTTTTGAACTAGGCAAGGAATGTTTTTGACATATTTGATGAAGATATGATCCAAAACATTTATGAGAATTTTTGGGAATTTTGGAATAACAGAAATATAGGTTGCTTCACAACCTAGGGCAAAACGCCACATGGACATGACACATAGGCAAAACCGATGAGATGGCGCCTAGTCATCACAACCCACCACAATCTACAAGGCTATGACCATCTATATTGGTCATTAACAACTAGAAATAAGGCAGGGACTAGCACTGTTTGCTTTGTGACCATTTCGTGTAAGGAAATTACGACCTTTCTGACCAAAATGGTCGCAATGGTTTAGGGTTTGGAGCCCCCCGAACAGCTTTTGACCAATTGGTCTGAAATGGTCATAGATCTATGACCAATTCTTCCAGGGTCACAGACAAAAGGTCACTAGTTGACATATTTCTTGTAGTGCTACTGTTCAAACACATTTGGATTACTCCAACGCACATGTATTCAACACAAACTCAATATATTAGACATCATAAGTGATAGTTTACATAAGACATTGGGTATTACATGATGGTATCCACATCAACAAATACTATCATATTCAGTCTGTAGTAAACGTGAACATGATGCACAGAAAAGCACACCGTGTGCTTTAGTACTCCAAATGAAAGTAGCCAAGAATGCATAACACCCCATATGCTCGCTCGTATCTTGTATTCTCCTCGAAACATACCTGTAACAAAGTAAGACAATACCCATAGAGCACATCTTCTGAAGCAAACCACAAATTATAATACGGAGTACGCATTTTTGGGCCTGTCTCACGGATAGACCTCAAAGACACCTCGAGCTCCCAGTTTCTTCACAATTTTATAGTCACTAAATCCTGCCTTCATGAATAGCTCGCTCCAATCAGTTTCATCCCGCTGCCTACCATTGGTCGTCACCATCATGGCTACATCCACCAGGAGCTCTGCTTCGTATGTTGGTCCCGAAGAAGGGTCTACAAGTATGTCGATAACAATCACTTTCCCTCCCTCTTCCTGCGAAGGGATGGCCTTCTTGCATTGAGCAAGGATCTTCACGCAGTCCTCATCACTCCAATGGTGCAACACAAGCTATATATGTAGGGAAATTTTGATACAACTTTAGTAACGAAGTGGAAAAGAGAGGAATTTTTGAGAAAACTTTAGTAACGATAATATTGATTTTGCATTAGTTTGCTATATGTTGTACCTTGACCAACACTGCCTGAGCAGGTGGGACGAACTTGAACATGTCACCGGCCACGTAGTTAACCACGCCGTCGGCTGGGACACTGTCGATCACCCGCGGAAGGTCGAGCACGGTGCACTTGATTTGCGGAAAGGCCTCCACGATGGCTCTTGCCATCGTGCCGTCGCTACCACAGCAGTCGGTCAGGGACTCGAGCCCCTGGAAGATGGTGCCGCACTCCCGCAGGACCGTGAGGAACCCGGAATTATCATGGGACGCCAGGGCTTCGTTGAACACGGCGTCGATCTCAGGGTCATGTTCCGCCATGCTCTCGTCGAAGAGGGTCACACCATGGAGATCCTCGAACGGTGACGCCGCGACGTCCTTCTTGAACCAGTCGGAGAGGCCCATCGCAGCCTCAACGCAGTGCCTCGAGGTTGAGGCGAGCACACAAGATGTTTGGTTCGGGTGGCCATCTACGGCAACGCCGTCAAGGAGGAGCCAGGACAGCGGGGTCAGGCGGTAGGTGACCACGTCGGCGGCGTTGTCGGCGACGAAGACGAGACGTAGCCAGCAGTCGCATGATGCGACGGAGGTAAGGCAGCTTGGCGGGTGGAAGGGACAGTGCGGCAACCAGGTCGGGCAGCGATGCCACGCTGCCCAGGCTATGGATGGCGGTCGGGATGCCGAGCTTGACGGCGCACTGGAATGCCATGGAGGTCTTGTAGTACAGACTGTGGCGCCAAAGGTCGGCCTGCCCCTGCAGGAGCTCCGCCTCGGTGGGAACGGTCAGTTGCTGAGCCTCGGCCGCCACTACCTTGATCACTCTCCCTCTAGCTATGTGAGGTGTTTTTATGGTGCTTGGTTCAAGCAATGTGCACCCATCACGTACTATTAGCGGCACATATATAGCTGCTCGCGTGGGGCACGTGCGTCAATGCGACTTGAACAAGAAGGACATGGCGCTATCACGTGTGTCCCGCGCGTCGAAATTAATTAAAAACAATAAAGAGACACATCTGGCGAGTCACCTGATCCATTTAATTGGATATTTACAGTCTATATGGTTCTATGGATGTGTAAGCGTGCACGCGATGCAAAAATCATAAACAATACACATTTGTCCAACTGGAAAGAGTTGCACGTCTTGCACAATCTTGCAGGGGAAACTTTCACATCTTTCTTGGATTCGATCGTGCCTCCCACTAAGGATTGTTTGTCCATGATTGGACTATTGTTATCTCCTTGTGTTTAATTGCTTTCACTAAAGGGAACCGCTAGGGATCTGATTCGGAAAATAATCCTGTAGGACCGGGTCTATAGTGCCCATCGGGAGACCACCTCCAGCAATTGACACGCGGTAAGACGGGATTCAAAGCAAGAAGGCTACGTACTTATTTTCCTCTAATTAAGTCCCGGATCAACTTTCCTTCTTCTCCCGTCCGATTTTTTATTGATAGTAACTAGTATTGCAGTAATTAGAAAATTGATAATGGATGGGCCAAAATTTGAAAAATAGGAAGGACGCTATATACAAATGCGTCCAGGCTGGACGCTATTGTGAATGGCGTCCATAGCTGGACGCTATTACAAACAACGTCCAGTTATGTGGTTCGATAAGGTGCTTTTATTTAACTATACTGAGAGTATTTCCTCTAACAGATTTAATTTGTGAGCTTTGAATATTTTATGATGGTTGTAAGGCATCGATAAAAAATCACTGAAACACCCATTTCTACCATTCTAGCACAGTTTGCTTTTGCCAAATTAGACGTAAAATCGTCTTACAACACTTAAATGTATGTATTTCTAACTCATTAGCTACCAAAACTGTCGCAAGCAAGTCTAATTGTGCATTCTACACTTGTGACTTAATTGCTTTCTAGGCTGCGTTGAGGGCGAAAGCCTCCAGCGATTGAACCATGGACAGTGTGCTCCAGTACACTCCTTTGCTACTAAGAAAACAACTCGAGTGGTGAACTAGTCAGGAGACCTCCCCTCTTTCCCTTCTCCCTTATGGGTCGCTCCCTCAAGCTACCTGAGGCTAACCCTAGCCACCGTCATTGGGCTTCCTCCCCTCTCCCTCCTCCCTAGTCATTGCCGAGGGCACGTTACCGTTAACGTAGGCGGCGGCGGGGATGTTTTCTCTTACATGCATAGGAGGTCGGGCTCGGGCCAGTTCGGGAAAACATGGATGCCGTGTTGGACAACGGGCGCGACGGTGCACCTAAGCGGCCACAGACGGCGTCCTGGTGGCGGTGTGAAAGCTGGCAGGCGGCGTAGGCTGCTGGGTGCGGCGGCGCGGCCTTCCGACGGCTATCCCTGCCATGGGCATGCATGCGGCATGGTGTCCGGTGTTCGGCGATCAATGATGGTCTCGGAGGCGGAGAGTGCATGCCAGAGGGTAATCATTGTATGGCTGGCACAATGCCGGCGGCGGCGGCAGCCGTGGACGTCGTTACCTTCCTGAAGGCGGCGTTGTGGAATGCCATTTTCGGCGGGCTAGAGGTGACAGAGTCTAGCTTTGGTCCTGTGGAGGTGGCTAAGGGTACATGTTAAAGGTCGGAGGTAGCCAGGTGGCGTCTGGTGGAACCAAACAGTGGACGCTGTTTATAAGAGCGTCCAGCCTTGGACGTTGTTGGTACTAGCGTCCAGCCTTGGACGCTGTTATTCCTAGCGTCCTTCCTATTTTTCAAATTTCTCATTAATGTTTATTAGTTTCAGAATTACTAGAATATTAATTATCAATAATAAAAAATTCGGTCTCCCGTGCCTCGCTGATCCTACCACAGTTCATGGCCGCGGTCCTCGATGGCCGGGCAGCATAGCCCCTGGCAGCACAACTCCTCTGCTCGCTGCGTCCATGGGAACCCTCCTCGATGCCCCCGCTCGCACCACCATCGGTGGTTGGTTCTTCTCTCCCAGATTCTTTGGTTGATTGATTTCACAACCACAGAATTGACATAAAAGTGAAGCAAGTTATCCTCCAAATAGTTGAAGCTGATAGCAAAATCTCAAACCACAGCCACATCTAACACTCAAATCCCTAAATACTTCACCAGACACCAGGCTTGGTGAACGGTACATGAGCGACACTGCTAGGGCGAGCCGCCGGCCTGTCGAAGAGCGCGGACATAGACTGTGTGTGTGAGGGCGGAGGGGGGGGGGAGCATATTAGACGAAACTCCGGTGGTTCCAGCGACAAAGGGAGCAGGGGAGTTGCAGCGGCGTCCAACTTGTTAGACTAATATGTCACGTATCGTGACATATCTCCTAATCCCCTAAATCGAGGAGTATCGATATTATTGTGATCTCTCATTTATGGTTAGGATTGTAATTCTGTCTATATATTGACATGCAATGGAAAAGTCCAAGTGTGGCAAGTATTCCTAAATCTTTCATGGTATCAGCCTAAGAAAATCCTCTCGCTTCCGCTCCCTCTAACGCTAGCGCCGCCGGCCACCACCTCCCTCCCCTCCCATGGCGCCCTCCGAACCACCTGCTCCCCACCCCAATGCCGCCCTTTGGGCGCAGGTCACCGCCATCCCAAGCGTCCGCTCCCTCGTCCTCGAGTTCAAGTGTGTCGTCTTCCCCAAGTGGAGGACCTTCTTCAACATCGCCGTCACCACCTACGCCCTCGAGGACCACCTCGCCACCGAGACGCCCTCCACCGACCCAACGTGGCTCCGCCTCAATGTCCTGGTGCTCCGCTGGCTCTACGGCTCCATGGCCATGGACATCGTCGACCTCGTCATGCCCACCGACCCCGCCACCGCCACGACATACAAGGTCTGGACCTCCGTCCTCGCGCTCTTCAACGACAACAAAAAGAGCCGCAAGATTTATCTCGCCAAGGAGTTCCACAACATCAAGCAGGAGGATCGGTCCATCACCGAGTACCTTCACCTGCAAAAGACGGTGGCTGGCGCCCTTGCCGAGGTCGGTGCGCCCGTCTCTGATACGTCTCCAACGTATCTATAATTTTTTTATTGTTCCATGCTATTATATTACCCATTTTGGATGTTTATGGGCTTTACTTTACACATTTATATCTTTTTGGGACTAACCTACTAACCGGAGGCCCAACCCATATTGCTGTTTTTTTTGCCTATTTCAGTGTTTCGAAGAAAAGGAATATCAAACGGAGTCCAAACGGAATGAAACCTTCGGGAGCGTGATTTTTGGAACGAACATGATCCATAGGACTTGGAGTGCAAGTCAAGAAGTAGTCGAGGCGGCCACGAGGGTGGAGGGCGCGCCCACCCCTACTGGGCGCGCCCCCCTATGTCGTGGGCCCCTCAGGAGTCCACCGACGTACTTCTTCCTCGTACCCCGAGAACATCAAGGGAGCCAACGAAAACCTAGTTCCACCGCCGTAACCTTCTGTATCCGCGAGATCCAATCTTGGAGCCTTTGCCGGCGCTCCGCCGGAGGGGGAATCAACCACGGAGAGCTTCTACATCAACACCATAGCCCCTCCGATGAGTTGTGAGTAGTTTACCACAGACCTTCGGGTCCATAATCATTAGCTAGATGTCTTCTTCTCTCTTTTTTGATCTCAATACCATGTTCTCCTCGATCTTCTTGGAGATCTATTAGATGTAACTCTTTTTGCGGTGTATTTGTCGAGATCCGATGAATTGTGGGTTTATGATCAAGTTTATCTATGAGAAATATTTGAATCTCCTCTGAATCCTTTTATGTATGATTAAGTTATTTTTGCAAGTCTCTTCGAATTATCAGTTTGGTTTGGCCTACTAGATTGATCTTTCTTGCAATGGGAGAAGTGCTTAGCTTTGGGTTCAATCTTGCGGTGTCCTTTCCCGGTGGATGTTAGGGCAGCAAGGCACGATTGTATTGTTGCCATCGAGGATAAAAAGATGGGGTTTATATCATATTGCTTGAGTTTATCCTCTACATCATGTCATCTTTTTAATGCGCTACTCGTTCTTTATGAACTTAATACTCTAGATGCATGCTGGATAGCGGTCGATGTGTGGAGTAATAGTAGTAGATGCAGGAAGGAGTCGGTCTACTTGTCACGGACGTGATGCCTATATACATGATCATGCCTAGATAATCTCATAATTATTCACTTTTCTATCAATTGCTCGACAGTAATTTGTTCATCCACTGTAATACTTATGCTATCTTGAGAGAAGCCACTAGTGAAACCTATGGCCCCCGGGTCTATCTCTTATCATATACGCTTTCAATCTACTTTTATTTGCATCTTTACTTTTCCAATCTATATTATAAAATACCAAAACTATATTTATCTTATCATACTATATCTATCAGATCTCACTTTCGCAAGTGGCCGTGAAGGGATTGACAACCCCTTTATTGCGTTGGTTGTGAGTTCTTTGTTTGTTTGTGTAGGTGCGTGGGACTTTTGAGGAGCCTCCTACTGGATTGATACCTTGGTTCTCAAAAACTGAGGGATATACCTACGCTACTATTGATGCATCACCCTTTCCTCTTCAAGAAAAACCAACGCAAGCTCAAGACGTAGCAAGAAGTATTTCTGGCGCCGTTGCCGGGGAGGTCTTCACTCAATTCAAGACATACCAAGTACCCATCACAAACTCATCTTCCTCGCATTTACATTATTTGCCATTTGCCTCTCGTTTTCCTCTCCCCCACTTCACCCTTGCCGTTTTATTCGCTCTCTCTTTCCCAACCTCCTCTCTTTTTCGCTTGTCCTTTTTGTGTGCCTGCTTGCCCTTATGGCTTTGCCTAAGAACACCGACCTTCATCTTAAAAGGTTGGAAGATATTGAATCAAACGTTAGAAGTTTTATGACTTTACAATTTGAGCATAATAATTTCTTCAGAAAAGAGCTTAAAGAACAAAAAAGTTTTTTGGGGTTTATGAACAAAGAGCTTGATGATATGTCTAAAGAATTTTATGGTTTGAACACCCAAAATACTCGGCTTGAAAATTCTATAGCCCAAATTTCTGATAAGCAAGCTACCTTAGTCAATAAGATGGCTGCCAAACCAGAAAAGTTCAGTGAAAATAATGATGAAGATCTCAAAGTTATTGATGTGTCCCCTATTAGATCTTTGTTTTGCAATATGAATCTTAATAATAATGGGACTGGATATGAGTCAACTTTAGTTAAAAGGCGTCCCAATGATTCGGAGTTTTTAGATCTTGATGCTAAATTTGGTAAAAGTGGGATTGGAGTGGGATTGGAGAGGTCAAGACTTTAAATAGCATTGAACCCACTATCTTGGATTTTAAGGAATTTAATTATGATAATTGTTCTTTAGAAGGTTGTATTTCCTTGTTGCAATCCGTTGTGAATTCTCCTCATGCTTATAGTCAAAATAAAGCTTTTACCAAACATATTGTTGATGCCTTGATGCAATCTTTTGATGAAAAACTTAATTTGAAAGTTTCTATACCTAGAAAACTTAATGATGAGAGGGAACCTACTATAAGGATTAAATTTAAAGATCATGAGTGTTATGCTTTATGTGATTTGGGTGCTAGTGTTTCCACGATTCCGAAAACTTTATGTGATATTCTAGGTTTCCATGATCTTGATGATTGCTCTTTAAATTTGCACCTTGCGGATTCCACCATTAAAAAGCCAATGGGAAGGATCAATGATGTTCTCATTGTTGCAAATAGAAATTTGGTGCCCGTAGATTTTATCGTTCTTGATATAGATTGCAATCTTTCTTGCCCTATTATTCCTGATAGACCTTTCCTTAGAACGATTGGTGCGATTATTGATATGAAGGAAGGGAATATTAGATTCCAATTTCATTAAGGAAAGGCATGGAGCACTTTCCAAGAAAGAAAGTTAAATTACCTTATGAATCTATCATGCGACCTACTTATGAATTGAGTGCTAAAGATGACACTACTTAGATCTATCCTCGCTTTTATGCCTAGCTAGGGGCGTTAAACGATAGCGCTAGTTGGGAGGCAACCCAATTTTATTTGTGTTTTTTGTTTTTCCTTCTGTTTAGTAATAAAATTTGCATCTACCTTCTGTTTAGATGTGTTTTTATGTTTTAATTAGTGTTTGTGCCAAGTAGAACCTATAGGATAACCTATGGTGATAGTTAATTCGATTCTGCTAAACAACAGAAACTTTGTGCACATGAAAATAATTTTGTTAAATCACAGAAACGTACTTTTTCATTGATTCTTTTTGTTGTAGATCAATAGACAAATTGCCCAGGACTTCCTATTTTGGTAGGATTTTTAAAGTTCCAGAAGTATTCGAGGGTTACAGATTACTACAGACTATTCTGTTTTTGACAGATTCTGTTTTTCGTGTGTTGTTTGCTTATTTTGATGCATCTATGGCTAGTATTAATTGGTATGAACCATAGAGAACTTGGAATACAGTAGGTTTAACACCAGTATAAATAAAGAATGAGTTCATTACAATACCTTATGTGGTGGTTTTCCTTTCTTTCACTAACGGAGCTTATGAGATTTCCTGTTGAGTTTTGTGTTGTGAAGTTTTCAAGTTTTGGGTAAAGATTTGATGGACTATGGAATAAGGAGTGGCAAGAGCCTAAGCTTGGGGATGCCCATGGCACCCCAAGATATTCAAGAATAGCCAAAAGCCTAAGCTTGGGGATGCCCCGGGAAGGCATCCCCTCTTTCGCCTTTGTTCATTGGTAACTTTACTTGAGCTATATTTTATTCGCCACATGATATGTGTTTTGCTTGGAGCGTCTTGTATGATATTAGTATTTGCTTTTTAGTTTACCACAATCATCCTTGCTATACACACCTTTTGGGAGAATCCCACTTGATTGGAATTTATTAGAATACTCGATGTGCTTCACTTATATCTTTTGAGCTAGATAGTTTTTGCTCTAGTGCTTCACTTATATCTTATAGAGCACGGCGGTGGATTAATTTTGTAAAAATTGTTAGTTTCTCATGCTTCACTTATATTATTTTGAGAGTCTCTTAGAACAGCATGTTATTTGATATGGTTATAAAATTGGTCCTAGGATGGTAGGCATCCAAGTTGGGTATAATAAAAACTATCATAGGAAGTGAATTGGATGCTATGATCAATTTGATACTTGATAATTGTTATGAGATATGGAGGTAGTGATATTAAAGTCATGCTAGTTGGGTGATTATGAATTTAAAGAATGCTTGTGTTGAAGTTTGTGATTCCCGTAGCATGCACGTATGGTGAACCGCTTTGTGATGAAGTTGGAGCACAATTTTATTTATTGATTGTCTTCCTTATGAGTGGCGGTCGGGGACGAGCGATGGTCTTTTCCTACCAATCTACCCCCCTAGGAGCATGCCCGTAGTACTTTGTTTTTAATGACTTATAGTTTTTTACAATAAGTATATGAGTTCTTTATGACTAATGTTGAGTCCATGGATTATACGCACTCTCACCCTTCCACCATTGCTAGCCTCTCTTGTGCCGCGCAACTTTCGCCAGTGCCATACACCCACCATATACCTTCCTCAAAACAGCCATCATACCTACCTATTATGGCATTTTCATAGCCATTTCGAGATATATTTCCATGCAACTTTCCACCGTTCCGTTTATATGACACGCATCATTATTGTCATATTGCTCTTTGCATGATCATGTAGTTGACATCGTATTTGTGGCAAGGCCACCTTCATAATTTTCATACATGTCATTCTTGATTCATTGAATATCCCGGTACACCGCCGGAGTTATTCATATAGAGTCATATCTTGTTCTACATATTGAGTTGTAATCTTGAGTTGTAAAAGTGTGATGATCTTCATTATTAGAGCATTGTCCCAGTGAGAAAAGGATGATGGATACTATGATTCCCCCACAAGTCGGGATGAGACTTCGGACTTTACAAAAAAAAGGCCAAAGAGCCCACCAAAGAAAAAAAAAAGATAAGAAAGGCCAAAAGAAAAAAAGAAAGGCCCAAAAAAAAGAAAAAAAAGAAGAAAAAAATGAAATAAGAGAAAAAGAGAGAAGGGACAATGCTACTATCTCTTTTTCCACACTTGTGCTTCAAAGTAGCACCATGATCTTCATGCTAGAGAGTGTCCTATGTTGTCACTTTCATATACTAGTGGGAATTTTTCATTATAGAACTTGGCTTGTATATTCCAATGATGGGCTTCCTCAAAGTGCCCTAGGTCTTCGTGAGCAAGCGAGTTGGATGCACACCCACTTAGTTTCTTTTGTTGAGCTTTCAATATTTATAGCTCTAGTGCATCCGTTGCATGGCAATCCCTACTCACTCACATTGATATCGATTAATGAGCATCTCCATAGCCCGTTGATACGCCTAGTTGATGTGAGACTATCTTCTCCTTTTTGTCTTCTCCACAACCACCATTCTATTCCACATATAGTGCTATGTCCATGGCTCACGCTCATGTATTGCGTGAAAGTTGAAAAAGTTTAAGATTACTAAAGTATGAAACAATTGCTTGGCTTGTCATCGGGGTTGTGCATGATTAAATACTTTGTGTGATGAAGATAGAGCAGCAGCCAGACTATATGATTTTGTAGGGATAACTTTCTTTAGCCATGTTATTTTGAGAAGACATGATTGCTTTGATTAGTATGCTTGAAGTATTGCGTTGGTTGCGAGTTCTTTGTTTGTTTGTGTAGGCGCGTGGGACTTTTGAGGAGCCTCCTACTAGATTGATACCTTGGTTCTCAAAAACTGAGGGAAATACTTACGCTACTATTGCTGCATCACCCTTTCCTCTTCAAGGAAAACCAACGCAAGCTCAAGACGTAGCAGTCTCCGATCCCGAGCTCGTCACCAACGTCATCAAGGGCCTTCACGAGCGCTTCGACAGCGTCGCCGACATTGCCCCCCTCCTCACGCCGTTCCGTACCTTCCTCAACTTCCGCGACATGCTGCTGCTCCACGAGATGAAGGCCTCTCGGTGCTCCAACAACACCTCGGCCTCCGCTTTCTACGCCGCCAAAGGACCAGTCCCCGCTCCTCCCAGCAGCGGCGGTTCGTCCTCCGGGGGCGGCGGTGGCGCTCCTTCTGGTGCGGGCGACGGCCAGCCATGGCGGGCTCCTGCCCCCGCCCACAACCCTCATGCCACTGACTATGGCAAGGGGAAGGGCAAGAACAAGGGCTACAAGCCCGCTGGTGGTGCTCCTCCAATGCCAACTCCTTTCAATCCTTGGACAGGAGCCATCCAGATGTGGCCCATGCAGTCGCGCCCCAACAGCACCGGCGGCATTCTTGGATGGGGTCCGGGATCACGCGCCCACGCCTACATGGCCGCTCCCCGGCTGCTCTCGGCGCGCCCTATGGCGGCTATGGCTCAGCTTCATACGGCGCCGTGCCTACGCCGCACCACCGGCATCGGCACCATTATGGGACACCGCCGCTCTCGCTTAACGCTTCACCAACATGACGTTGCAGCATCCTGCTCCCGAGTGGGTCATGGACAGCGGCGCGACCGCCCACCTTTCCTCCAATGCCGGTATCTTATCCTCTCTTTCTCCTCATCCTATATATCATCACGTGGTGGTCGGCGACGGTTCCACCGTTCCTGTCACCACATCCGGCCATTCTTCCCTTCCCTCTTTTTTCCATCAGACCTCTTCACTTACGTCATGTCTTAGTCACACCTAGCATTATCAAAAACCTTATTTCCGTTCGTCAATTCACTACTGATAATCATTGCATCGTCGCTTTTGACCCTTTTGGTTTCTTCGTGAAGGATCATCATTCCCAGCGCGAGATCCTTCGGTGCAATAATATGGGGAGCTCTACACGTTCACATGCCCTCCGCCTCCTCGCGCCCTCGCCACGCTCACCACCCCTCACGACGTGTGGCACTGTCGCCTCGGTCACCCCAGCCATGATGCTTACCGTCGCCTCTCGCAGCATATTTCCCTTCCTTGTATTAGAAAAATAAATCACACCACTTTATGTCATGCTTGTCAACTAGGACGTCATGTACGTTTGCCTTTTTCTTCTTCTACTACTCGTACAACTCGTCCATTCAAGTTAGTGCATTGTGATCTTTGGACTTCACCGATCTTGAGTGTTTCTGGCAATAAATATTTTTTAGTCATTCTTGATGATTTCACACATTTTCTATGCACTGTTCCGCTTCGCCAAAAATCTGATGCTTATGCCTCGCTCTCCGCTTTTCGCGCGTTCGCTCATACTCAGTTTGGCTTACCTCGTGTCCATACAATATGACAACGGTCGTGAGTTCGACAATAACAAACTCCACTCCCTCGGCGCCACACACGGTATTCATATTCGCTTCTCTTGCCCATACACATCCCAACAAAACAGTAAAGTTGAACGCATTATTCGCACTGTCAATGACATTGTGCATTCTCTCTTATTTCAGGCTAGCTTACCACCTCGTTTTTGGGCCGAAGCACTTCACACCGCCACTCACGTTCTTAACCATCTTCCCACAAAAACAATCAGCGCCCCCTCTTCATATTTTGCCCTTCACAACAACCATCCCGATTACTCGTCACTACGCGTCTTTGGCTGCCTATGCTATCCCAACACCGCCTCCACTATGCCACATAAACTGTCGCCGCGTTCGAGTGCTTGCATTTTTCTTGGCTATCCCTCTCATCATAAGGGATATAGGTGCATGGACCTCACTACCCACCGCATCATCATCTCTCGTCACGTCGTCTTCGATGAGATGACCTTTCCCTTTGCCTCCCTACAGCCTACCAACGCCGCCACGTACGACTTTCTCGCCGCCGACGACACCCTACCCATAGTTGTCCCACCCCTTCCAATCACCACCCTACACCTACCCCACCACCTCCCCTCCTCCCGCCCCTCCCTCACCACCCGCACTGCCCTCACCAGCCGCCCCTCCGTCACCGGGCGCCCCTCCTGCACCCACTCATCGCACGCGCAGCACCTCCGGCATCCACAAGGGCCCTCGCGAGCGGCTTAACCTGCATGTTTCGTCTATCAGCAGGTACTCCCCGGTTCCCACCTCCGCCCGTGCAGCTCTCAAGGATCCCAACTGGCTCGACTCGATGCTATTTAGTGCGGAGTACCGCGCTCTCCTCAGCAACAACACTTGGGATCTTGTGCCTCCTCCTCGGGATGCTAACAATGTGCTACTAATCACTTTGCTGCAAATAATTAATCTCCAGGTGTGGTTGAATTGACAACTCAGCTGCTAATACTTGGAAGTATTCTTTGGCTCCCCTTGTGTCGAATCTATAAATTTGGGTTGAATACTCTACCTTCGAAGGCTGTTGCGATCCCATATACTTGCGGGCGCGGTGCTCAGGCGGTAGGGGTGGGGGTGGGGCTGCTCGATGGGATACATAAGAAAAGGCAGGAGGAGAATAAGATGACATGTGGGCCCCACCTGGTCATAACGGTCAACTAATTGTTTACATAACAGTGTTGACTTTTTTGCCACATAGAGCTGACGAGCGGGCCCTCCATGTCATAATCCGGATTAAGACAATAACCATTCAGTCACTTGGTTTTTTTTGGAACAACCAACCAGTTTTGTGGTAGTTTTTTGAAAAATTAAGAAAAGTGATAGTTTTTTTGTAACCCTAGCCCGTACCCTCCATGTCATAATCCGGATTAAGACAATAACCATTCAGTCACTTGATTTTTTTGTAGCAACCAACCAATTTTGTGGTAGTTCTTTGAAAAATTAAGAAAAGTGGTAGTTTTTTTGTAACCCTAGCCCATAATGTGGTAGTTTTTTTTGCTATATACTCCCAATACTAAACATATCATGGTTGATAAATTGTTATATGTTTATGTGTGCTACATATTTGGTTTGGCTCTCATACCGGCACTAGGACAAGAAAACGCATACCAACTTGCTGATTACAACCTGGTGTGGGAAAACGACCCAACTCCTATCAGAACACCTTTGGATTACTCCAACATATACATGTATTCAACACAAAATCAACATATTAGACATCATAAGTGATAGTTTTCATGAGACAATTGGGTATCACTCCCTCCGTCCCAGGATATAAGGTGTATCGATTTTCGTGCAAGTCAACCATTTGAATGTTTGACCAAGATTATAGAATACAATAACAACATCTGCAATACCTAACAAATAAAATATGAAACTACTTTTCATAACGGATCAAATGATACACATTGCATATTGTCGATACTTGTATATTTTCTAAACACTCGGTTAAACATGCATTTGTTTGTGTTTTTTTTACAAATACACCTTATATAAAGGAACGGAGGGAGTACATGATATCCATATCAACAAATATTCTATTCAGGTTGCAGTAAACGTGAACATGATATACACTGTAAAGCACACACTGTGTGCTTTAGTATTTCCCCGAGTGGAAGTTTTACCGATCGGAAAGAAACCAAGAATGCATAGCACTCCACATTATACATAACACTTCATATGCTCGCCTGTACCTTGTATTAACCCACAAACTTACCTGACAAAGTAAATATCATGATACAATAAGTTACAATGGCAGTACAAGCACACACACCACCACTTGAAAAGGGAATGAAGAAGAACAATGCCCAACTATCCTGGCCAACCACTACGAGCACATCCACCATGAAGAAAAAGATATCACTATGTTTGCACTGCCAGGGTGGTCGAAATGATTGGCTAGCCGAGTCCCACCATGACATCCAACCATTGATATGGTGGACCTTCATAATCATTTATAACAACCATTTGATATTTATAGTTGTACCTAAATATATCATAGTCATTATTAGATTTCATAAGTTCATAAACAGTCATGGTCGTCAGGTCTTCATAACTGTACACATGTCACAGCCATTAAATCCTCACACCAATACTAAACAGATCATGGCAGTTGAATCGTCATATATGTTTACAATATGTGTGCTAGCATTTGGTTTGGCGCTCATGCTGGCACCAAGACAAGAATATGCGTACACGAAAACGCATCACAAAGACCAACTTGCTGATTACAACTCGGGATATGGTGTAGGAAAACAACCCAACTCCTATCCAAATACCTTTGGCTTTGGATTACTCCAACATATATATATATATATATATATATATATATATATATATATATATATATATATATATATATATATATATATATTCAACACAAACTCAACATATTAGACATCATAAGTGATAGTTTACATGAGACAATTGGGTATTACATGGTATCCACATCAACAAACATCACATTCTGGTTGTAGTAACCGTGAACATGATACACAGAAAAGCACACCGTGTGCTTTAGTACTTAATCGGATGAAAATTTTACCGATCGGAAAGTTACCAAGAATGCGTGACACACATATGCATAACACTCCATATGCTCGCTCGTACCTTGTATCCTCCTTGAAACGTACCTGACAAAGTAAGATAATCCCATAGAGCACATCTTCTGAACCAAACCACAAATTGTAATACGTATTTTTGGGCCTGTCTCACGGGTAGACCTCAAAGACACCTCGAGCTCCGAGTTTCTTCACAAGTTTGTAATCACTGAATCCTGCCTTTGTGAATATCTCGCTCCAGTCAGTTTCATCTCGCTGCCGGCCATTGGTCATCACCATCATGGCTACATCCATTAGGAGCTCTGCTTCGTGCGTTGGTCCCGAAGAAGAATCTACAACTATGTCGATCACAATCACCTTCCCTCCCTCTTCCCGCGAAGGGATGGCCTTCTTGCATTGAGCAAGGATCTTCACGCAGTCCTCATCACTCCAGTGGTGCAGCACAAGCTATATACGTGGGGAAATTTCGATAAAACTTTAGTAAAGAAGTGAAATATAAAATGGACAAGAGAGGAATTTGCATTTGTTTGCTATAAGTATGTTGTACCTTGATCAACACAGCCTGAGCAGGTGGGACGGACTTGAACATGTCACCGGCCACGTAGTTAACCACAACGTCGGCAGGGACATTGTCGATCACCCGCGGAAGGTCGAGCACGGTGCACTTGATTTGCGGAAAGGCCTCCACGATGGCCCTTGCGGTCGTGCCGTCGCCGCCACAGCAGTCGGTCAGGGACTCCAGCCCCTGGAAGAGGGCACCGCACTCCCGCAAGACCGTGAGGAACCCGGAATTGTCATGGGACGCCAAAGCGTCGTTGAACACGGCATCGATCTCGGGGTCTTGTTCTGCCATGCTCCCATCGAAGAGGGTCACGCCATGGAGATCCTCGAACGGCGACGCCGCGACGTCTTTCTGGAACCAGTTGGAGAGCCCCATCGCAGCCTCAAGGCAGTGCCTCGAGGTTGCGGCGAGCACAATGGAGGTTTGGCTTGGGTGGCCATCTACAGCGACGCCGTCAAGCAGGAGCCAGGACAGCGGGGTCAGGCGGTAGCTGACCACGTCGGCAGCGTTGTCAGCGGCGAAGACGCCGGACGTGGCCAGCAGCCGCATGATGCGACGGAGGTAAGGCAGCTTGGCAGGTGGAAGGGACAGTGCGGTAACCAGATCGGGCAGCGATGCTGCGCCCCCCAGGCTGTGGATGGTGGTCGGGATGCCGAGCTTGACAGCACACTGGAACGCCATGGAGGTCATGTAGTAGAGGCTGTGGCGCCAAAGGTCGGCCTGCCCCTGCAGAAGCTCCGCCTCGGTGGGAACGGTCAATTGCTGAGCCTGGGCCGCCATTGTTGCTACCTTGATCACTCTCCCTCTAGCTATCTAAGATGTTTTTATATATGGTGCTTCGTTCAAGCAGTGTGCATCCAGCAAGTACTATTAGCGGCACATATATAGCTACCTCGCGTGGGTACGTGCGTCGGTGCGAGTTGAACGAGCAAGGGCATGGAGCTATCACTCGTGTCCCGCGCGCGGAAATATTAAACGATAAAGAGGCACATCTTGCGAGTCACCTGATCCATTGACATTGCTGCGTGGCAGTGACAGGCGTGTTGTTTGTTTTTTTTGCGATGGAACAGGCGTGTTGTTAAAGTGGATATACGTTAAAATAAGAGTTTTTTTTGCGGTAACGTTAAAATAGAAGTTGAAGTGGATAATTACTAAGCATGCAACCTTTAGGGTAACATCCGGCTCTTCTTAGGGCATCTCCAACGGCAAACCGCAAAAATCCTTCCGCATGCGTCCACGGATAGGGGAGCAGTCCACAGACACGGATGCGGGAGCAGCCATCCAACCGTAGCCGCATACATGCGGTCTTCAAAGTCCGCACGATCAAATAGCTGACGCAAAGGATAGAGACGTTCAAATAGCCGCATGCGGCACTAGTTCAAATTGAAAAAAGCTCAAATATTACATCCAAACATTGTTGTCCCCTTTCACCGCCTACTGATGCTCAATCAAAATTTTCTTCAGCTGCTCATGAGTTGGTCGATGCCATGCATTTCAATCAACTCCTCAAATGTGGCTAGATTCTGGTCCAGAAGTTGGATAGGATCATCCATGTTCTCAAATTTCAGAGCTGCGGCAATATCGTCACCCTCGAAAATCATGTTCTGCATGATCACACAATATGTCATCACCTCCCACAAGGTTTCCGGATCTCATTGTTTAGCAGGTCCACGAACAGCTGCAAAACGGGACTACAGAACTCCAAGTGCCCTCTCGACATTCTTTCTAGCTACTTCTTGTCTTTGGGCAAAGTGAGCCTTTTTCTGGCCAAATGGGTTTGAGATGGTGCTGACAAAGGTAGCCCATGGAGGATAGATACCGCCAACCAGATAGTAGCCCATGAAGGATAGATACCATCAACCAGGTAGTAGCCCATGTTGTGCTCATGTCCATTGACAGTGTAGTGGCAAGGAGGAGCTTTTCCTTCAGTCAGCTTCGCAAACAACCGCGATCGTTGAAGCGGGGTGGAGGCCTGCTGGAGCGCCGGAGGTGACGGACACGTAGAGTTTCGGCAGGGGTGTGGTGTAGGTGGCCGGGGTGGTGGAGCGGCGGCGAAGGGAAGAGAGAAAGAAGGGAGGAGAGAAATGGGGAGGATGGAGTCGCGGGGTCCGGGAAGGGTTTTGGGTGGGCCTGGGGTGTCAGATTCCTATGTTTCACGTGTCCGGACTCACGCAAACCTCCCTCACTTTTGTCTCCGTTTTTCGTGAGAAATCGTGTCCGGACCGCTCCGCGGATCGATACATGCCCGCATTGGATGGCTCCCGCGGTTCAAACGGTTGCGGGAGGTTCGCGGACCTGCTTTCAAGATGCCCTTAGTTCAACTAATGAACTAATTTTTCAAAATGCACACTATTTTTAAAATTTGGGTGAACTAAGTAGGGTCGGAGGGTTTTAGGTTCCAAATTTGCATGCCTAATAATTACTCCCTCCGTTCCTAAATATAAGTCTTTTTAGAGATTCTAATATGAACAGCATACAAAATAAAATGAGTGAATCCTATACTAAAATACTAAAAATACGTCTATGTACATATGTATGTAGTTCATATAGAAATCTTTAAAAAGACTTTATACTCATTTAGGAACAGAGGAGTACATTCTATGGTTCTATATTTAGTTGTGTAAGCGTGCACGCCATGGCAAAATCATAAACAGTATACATTTGCGCAACTGCCAAGAGTACCATGTCATGCACGATCTTACAAGGGGAAACTGTCACATCTTTCTTGAATTTGATCCTGCCTCCCACTAAGGCTCGTTTGCCAATGATTGGACTATTGATATCTCGTTGAGTTTAATTGCTTTAACTAAATTGAGTTTTAACTATTTACGATCTTTGCTTCTTTTTTTCTGCTCATCAAGACTGCCATCATCGGGCATTGGAGGCAAAGAATGAAAGGTTTTGCACAACGCCCGGCCACTGGCACCAGGGAAGGGATAACCATCATCTGGAACGGTGACTTGCTCCAGGTTTCGGACATTGAAGTGGGCGTCTATGATCTTTCTCTCACAATTGCTTTGCAAGGTGGCAAGTGTTCCTTTCGCCTCACTTCTGTTTATGGCCCTACGACTAATGAAGGGAAACGTGAATTCTTCTGTGAGCTGATTGCACACAAGCCGCTGTCTGACACCAAATGACTAGTGAAAGGGGATTTCAACCAAATTTATCGAGCTATAGATAGAAACAGAAATAACGCCAACCGCTGTGTATCAACCGCTTCCGGCACACTCTCCATCTGTGTGACTTTCGGGAGATACATCTTCAGAACCGGCGATTCACATGGTCAAATGAGAAGCAAAACCCTAATATGAACAAACTTGACAGTGTGTTCTGCAATGCGAGCTGGGATGTTCTTCTTTTCGAGAATACGCTAGAGTGCGTATCGTTTCATTGACATGTACAAGGGCGGAGCCAGGATTTGGGTTGGGGGGGGGGGGGGGTGGGTTCTACCTGGAGCGACAAGTAATTCCGAATGGGGGAATAGATAGAAAAATCCAGTACAAAAGATACTTATAAAGAACAAGGTTGAGACCTTGCCCATCAGTCTCATTAAGAACTTCAGTGTGTCGAGAATAGAAAGCAACCGGCTTAAAAATGAATTAATCTTAATGGTGTTTGGTGGTGTTTTTTCTCTTCATAGTTGAGAAATTTCAATTTTAGAAGTAACCGGCTTGAAAAACAAATTAATCTTAATGGTGTTTGACAACGCCTTTTCTTTTCATTGCTGAGGAATTTCAATTTCAGAATTATTGTATAGGTCAACATAGGAAAGTTTTGCATCACAAATAGGAACTCGTACAACATAATTTGCATCATCAGAATTTCTAGGACACATACAAGATCTGGATTCTTGATAGCATCAAAAATCACAAAACAAAACAAATAAAATCTGATGTGCACCATGGGAGGAACTCCTCGGTGCCGGATGGAGGAGGGGGGTGGTAGCGCGCACCCAAGCTAGCACATCGTGCCAGTTCTGCCTAGAGAAGGGGTAGTCGATGATAATATGTTGGATGGTCTCCTCTGCCTGGTCGCAGACAGTGCAGCGGTCGTTGTGCGGCAGTCCGTGTCGGGCCAATCTAGCGGCGATCCAGCAGTGGTGGAGATCAGCAAGCCAGGTGAACATCTTGACTCGAAGAGCAGCCCAGGATCTTCAGGTCAGGTGCCAAAAGCGAGCTGGGATATTTATTTCCAACATCACATCCTCCATGCCTTATCTTTCCCTTTATCTGACCATTGTCCCACGTTGCTCGCTCCTGCATTGGAACCAAGTAATACGTGAAGTTTCAAATTTGAGACCTGCTGGATCAAAGTGTCGGGCTTCCATGACATGGTTGTTGATACTCAGGTTGTACTACTCCGCATTATGAGTCTTGCCAAATATCGTTTCACAAGCTTAAGGCGGTGGCCATCAGATTGCGTAGGTGGAGTCAATCCTTCTCCTCAAACGCCAAGTTGCATCATCACATGGCACTTGAGATAATTTTACGCTTGGATACTGTACAAGAATCCTGCCTGCTATCAATTGAGGAGGTGTCATTATGAAGAAGTTGGACAGTGTGTGGGATTTGAATTGTGTTGAGTTGTCCTCAACATTGGAATGATCTGAGTCGTTGGTGAGAGACAATTGAATGCTTAAATGTATCCCAACATTGGCAAAGTGAGTTTTTGCTCTAGACACAGCATAGAACATGCGATGGAAGCAAACACTCTGCTCATTCCCTTTGACGTGTTTCGCTATCAAATTGTACCATCACAGAAACATCACTTGGTGGCTACTAGTATAAGCATGCACGTGCATCGCATGCATCATAATCCATAATGAAAAACTTTATTTTGAATCTTATTTACTATCTTTTAGCAAGTTTCTTTACCGACCCATTTAAAGGTATCTCATACGTAACGATGTGAGCGCATGTGTAATGCACGATCTACATAAGTGTCTTCACATAAAATTCACGATCATGTTGTGTCACCCGCGACCTCGGTGAGGTCTCTTCCTCTTCCACGACCCTGATTGGTGCATTAGCTGCCAACGACAGAGGTGGCGAACGACACAACCCGGCTTCTCTGGCCGAGGCGAGCCGCGTCAACCTCCTTCCCTAGCGAGGTTCTCCCGCGGCATAACTGCTAATGGCGACGGTGGTTCACGGGTTCTGGCGGCCACCGGCAGTGGATCACCATCTCTGGCTGGGAGAGGCGCAAGCCCTACAACTGTGGCTATAGCGGGTGCCCCCTCCCCCCGACAAAGAGCAGTGACGGCATCCCATAGTTGCACACGATCTCAACTCACGACTGCATATCCATCATGGTTGACGCATGACGGAGACGGCCAAACCAGTCCTGCGATTGGTAACGACACAAGCAATTATAACGTGCTTTGTAAGATGGAGGTTGATTTTTTTTTCTCTCCTTTGTAATGTGCTTTGTATGGGAGGATATAAATGTTGTTATTTTGTTTCCTTTGCAACGTGAGGTGTTATTATGGGAGGTGTTGGACAATGTGTGGGATTTGAATTGTGTTGAGTTGTGCTCAACATTGGAATAATCTGGGTCGTTTAGTCAGAGAGAATTGAACGCATGAGATTAAATGTATCCCAACATGTTTGACTTTTGTAAGTAGTGGAGGAAAGGTTTTAAATTTTATAAAAGTTCAAGACTTAAAAAGGTTCAAAATTTTAAATAAAATCTCAAAATGGGAAAAAGTTTGCAAGAGTTTGACAAAGGGTTATTTGGAAAATAACGAAATTTGAAAGAGGTTCACCAATTTGCAAAAAAAGTCAAATCTGAAGAAAAAAATCATGCATTTGAGAATAATGAAATAAAAAAAGAAAAAACCTTACAAAAACCAAGCGGTAATTAAAGAAATCATAAAAAAACCAAAACAATTGGTTGGGAAGCTTCTGGAACCTTTCCAAAACCAGACAGGGTTTCCGAAAAACTGAAGGTGAATAACACTTATATGTGCCGACCCAGTTCGCCAGGTGGGCGGCTGCTACAAATCATCCAACTGATTCCTAGAAAAATCAGTCGGGTCTGCCTTCCGATCGATCGTACTAAGGCCGCGCTTGAATTGGTTGTATTTAAATACAGAGGTGTATATTTTACACCTGTATCTTACCGGTTGCTTAGTAAATCTCGAATGGAAATAAAACGACGAGCTGAGACCTGTATTCTTTACACGTGTATTTCAAAAGAACACGACGATCCAAACAGGGCCTAAGCCGTTAGATAGGGCAACACTACTTTGTCGCTTTCCTTCCTCCACCAAGCATAGGTCCTTGGCTTCGTTCTTCCTCGAGCACAAGTGGCAGTTCGCCGCTCGTAGCCGACAGTAGCAACACCGGTGAGCAGCGCGCGGCGGCCATGGCTGATGTTGCGATGCAGCACACGGTGACGACGGCGGAAGCTGCGACGCAACGCGGTGGTTGCTGCGATGTAGCGCTAGTGGCGACGGCAGATGCTCTGATGCAGCGCCGGCGGGGACGGGTGGTGCAACGCAGCACACGGCGGCCGTGGCGGGAGCTGCGATGCAGCGTTGGCGACGACGGCGGAAGCGGAAGCGGAAGCGCAACGCGGTGGTTGCTGCAATGCAGCGCCGACGACGACGGCGAAGCGGCGACGAACCGCGCTGGTTGCTGCGACGCAGCGCCGACGATGACAGCGGATGCTTTGACGCAGCGTCGGCGGGGACTGGTGTTGCAACGCAGCATGCGGCAGCCATGGCGGGAGCTGCGATGCATCGCTGGCGGCGACGTGTGGTGCGACGTAGCATTCGGCGGCCATGGCAGAAGCTCGGGATGCAGCGCGATGGCGACAGGGTGAGCTGCTATGCAGCACGGGAATGCTAAGATGCAGCCACGGCGGAGCTTCACTGCAGGCACGGTCGACGGGTCATCCTCTCCTCTGTTGCGCTGCTGCTGCTTGTCTCTCCACGAGTGAGAAAGGGAAAAGAAACAGAAACGAGTGGACGATAGGCTACATGGGAAAGATAAGGTGAAGGGGAAGGAAGCGGTGGGCCTGGACACGTGGCCTGCGGAGAGAGAAGCTTACGGAAGAGAGTTTTTATCCAGCTGAATCTAAACGTTTTCCATAATAAAGTCACTGGGGCCTGAAGCGCCAAATCGGGTTTGGGTATATGTCGCTTTCAGCGAGCGTTTCGCTTGCCTTGCCTAGTAGCCGTGTGTTGGGCCAGCGTAGAACGTGTTTACTAATGGATTAGTGCGTTGATGTGTGTTCGATAGCTAGTGATGCTTGATTTCGAAATAGTTAAGGGGTACCTGTTGCAAAGCTCACCGCCATTTTCTCGGGCATTGATAAGTAGTGATGTGCGCCACTTGTTGCAATCTGAATGTCTTTTTCCTTTTTTCGTAGGTTCGCTTTGTCGGAACATTTGATCTCTTGAACCATTGATCAAAATCCTAAACCGTTTTCATTGCATTTCTTGTGCCGATATCTTTAAAACTAGATCCCATATTAATACTTTCGACAAACACTTTTTCATGAAAAGTAGGAGATAGCCGAACAAAATTCGGTAAAAAAAAACACAATAAACAAGTCAGCAAACGAAAAATAAAACAAATAAAAAAGAAAATTGAAGGAAAAAGTAGGAGCCCGGGACCATGGTTACATTTCTTTATTATTTTTTCCTTTTTGAGAAGCACATTTTTTTCCAAGAAGCGGAGTTGTACTTCTTGCGGAAGCAAATCTATGCTTCCATGAGAAGTAAAATTATGCTTTTGCGATAAGCGAATATGTGCTTCTTTTGGAAGCACATATATTTTTTCTCTTTTTGTGAAGCACAAATGTGCTTCTCGTGGAAACAAAGCAATGCCTACATGAGAAGTAAATTTGTGCTTCTTGTGAAGGCAGTTGATATGTCTATTTTGCATCATGTTTTCTTACTGTTATTTATAATATAATTATCCATAATAATGCTTTTTGGAGTAATTCTAATGCCTTTCTCTCATAATTTGCAAGGTACACACCAAGAGGGAGAATTCTGGCAGCTGGAAATCTGGACCTGAAAAAGCTACGTTAGGCTACCTATTCTGCACAACTCCAAACAAGCTGAGCCTTCACGGCGAATTTTTATGGAATATTTAAGGAATATTGAAGCAAATAACTACAAGAGGGGGCCCACCAGGTGGGCACAACCCACCTGGGCGTGCTAGGGAGCCCAGGCGCGCCCTGGTGGGTTGTGCTCTCCTCGGCCAACCTCCGGTGCCCATCTTCTGGTATATAAGTTATTTTGACCTAAAAAAATAAGGGAAGGACATTCGGGACGAAGTGCCGCCGTCTCGAGGCAGAACTTGGGCAGGAGCACTTTTGCGCTCTGACGGTGCAATTCCGCCGGGGGAACTTCCCTCCCGGAGGGGGAAATCATCGCCATCATCATCACCAGCAACTCTCCTATCTTGGGGAGGGAAATCTCCATCAACATCTTCACCAGCACCATCTCATCTCAAATCCTAGTTCATCTCTTGTATTCAATCTTGTTACCGAAACTATAGATTGGTGCTAGGGAGTGACTAGTAGTGTTGATTACATCTTATAGTTGATTACTATATGGTTTATTTGGTGGAAGATTATACGTTCAGATCCATTATGCTATTTAATACCCATGTGATCATGAGCATGTTGATTATTTGTGAGTAGTTACTTTTGTTCTTGAGGTCACGGGAGAACTCGTGTTGCAAGTAATCATGTGAATTTGATATGTGTTCGATATTTTGGTAGTATGTATGTTGTGATTCCCTTAGTGGTGTCATGTGAACATAGACTACATGACGCTTCACCATATTTGGGCCTAAGGGAATGCATTGTGGAGTAGTAAATAGATGGTGGGTTGAAAGAGTGACAGAAACTTAAACCCCAGTTTATGCACTAATCCATAAGGGACCGATTGGATCCTAGAGTTTAATGCTATGATTAGAATTTATTCTTAATACTTTTCTCATAGTTGCGGATGCTTGTGGGAGGGTTAATCATAAGTAGGAGGTTTGTTCAAGTAAGAACAACACCTAAGCACCGGTCCACCCACATATCAAATTATCAAAGTAGCGAACACAAATCAAACCAACATGATGAAAGTAACTAGATGAAATTCCCGTGTACCCTCAAGAACGCTTTGCTTGTTATAAGAGACCATTTTGGCCTTTCCTTTGTCTAAAAAGGATTGGGCTACCTTGCTGCATACTTATTGTTACTATCGTTACTTGCTCGTTGTAAATTATCTTGCTACCAAACTACTCGCTACTTACAGTTTCAGCACTTGCAGACATTACCTTGCTGAAAACTACTTGTCATTTCCTTCTACTCCTTGTTGGGTTCGACACTCTTACTTATCAAAAAGAGCTACAATTGACCCCCTATACTTGTGGGTCATCAAGGCTATTTTCTGGCGCCGTTGCCGGGGAGTGAAGCGCCTTTGGTAAGTGGAATTCGGTAAGGAAACATTTCTATAGTGTGCTGAAATTTATTGTCACTTGTTACTATGGAAAACAATCCTTTGAGGGGTTTGTTTGGGATATCTTCACCTCGTCTGGAACCACAATTAGTTACCCCTCAACCTACTACACCTACTGAAAATATTGAATATGAAATCCCTTCGGGTATGATAGAACAACTGCTAGCTAGTCCTTATGCAGGAGATGGAACCGAACGTCCTGATATGCACTTGATACATGTGGAACAAATTTGTGGATTGTTTAACCTTGCAGGTTTACCCAGGGATGAAGTGATTAAAAAGGTTTCCCTTTATCTTTGAAGGGAAAAGCATTAGCATGGTATAGTCTATGCGATGATATTGGATCATGGAATTGGAATCTTTTGAAATTGGAGTTCCATCGAAAAATTTATCCTATGCATCTAGTTCATCATGATCAGAATTATATATATAATTTTTGGCCTCGTGAAGGAGAAAGAATCGCTCTAGCTTGGGGGAGGCTTAAGTCGATGTTATATCCATTCCCCAATCATGAGCTCTCAAGAGAAATTATTATTCAGAACTTTTATGCTCGGCTTTCTCGTAATGATCAAACCATGCTCGATACTTCATGTACTGGTTCTTTTATGAAGAAGACTATTTAATTCTGGTGGGATATTTTGGAAAGAATTAAACGCACTCTGAAGATTGGGAACTTGACGAAGGTAAAGAGTCGGGTATAAATCTTATGTGATTGTGTTAAATCTTTTATGGATACTGATGATTTTCAAAAGTTTAGCACTAAATATGGACTTGACTCTGATATAGTAGCCTCCTTTTGTGAATCATTTGCTACTCATGTTGAACTTCCTAAAGAAAAGTGGGTTAAATATCACGCACCTATTAAAGATGAAATTAAAGAACTAGTACCAGTTAAAGAAGAAACTATACTTTATAATGTTGATCCAGTTGTTCCTTCTGCTTATATTGAGAAACCACCTTTCCCTGTTAGGATAAAAGAACATGCTAAAGTTTCAGCTGTGATTAACAAAATCTATGTTAGAACACCTAAACCTGATGAACAAATTAAAGTAGAACCTAGCGTTGCTATGGTTAAAGATCTCTTGGAAGAAGATATGGATGGGCATGCTATTTACTTCTATGAAGAAGCTGCTAGAATTGTTAAACCTGAGGGGAAAGATAAACATAGACCAATTGTTGGCATGCTTGTTGTTTCAGTTAAAATAGGAGATCACTTTTATCATGGTTTATGTGACATGGGTGCTAGTGTGAGTGCCATTCCCCAGTCCTTATATGAAGAAATTAGAGATGAAATAACACCTGCTGAAATACAAGACATAGATTTTACTATTAAACTTACTAATAGAGATATTATATCACCCATTGAGATTCTTAGAGATGCTGAAGTCTTGTGTGGGAAGATAAAATACCCTACTGATTTTCTTGTTCTTACCACCCTACAAGATAAATTTTGTCCCATTATATTTGGTAGACCTTTCTTGAACACCGTCAATGCTAAAATAGATTGTAAGAAACAAACTTTCAGTGTTAACTTTGATGATGAATCTCACGAGTTTAATTTTTCCAAATTTAGTAGAAATCATCATGAAAAAGAATTGCCTAGTAAGGATGAATTAATTTGTCTTGCTTCTATAGTTGTGCCACCTACTGATCCTTTAGAGCAATACTTGCTAGACCATGAGAATGATTTACATATGCATGAAAGAAATGAAATAGATAAGATCTTCTTTGAACAACGTCCTCTGCTTAAACACAATTTGCCTATTGAACCTCTTGGAAATCCTCCTTCACCTAAGGGTGACCCTGTGTTTGAATTAAAACCGTTGACAAACACTTTGAAATATGCTTATCTTGGTGAAAAGAAGATATATCCTGTTATTATCAGTGCTAACCTTTCAGAACATGAAGAAGAAAGATTATTGAAAGTTTTAAGGAAGCACCGAGCTGCAATTGATTGGGAACGTAGTAATTTCAAAATTTTCCTACGCACACGCAAGATCATGGTGATGCATAGAAATGAGCGGGGAGAGTGAGTCCACGTACCCTTGTAGACCGAAAGCGGAAACGTTAGCACAACGCGGTTGATGTAGTCGTACGTCTTCACGATCCGACCGATCCAAGTACCGAACGTACGGCACCTCCGAGTTCAGCACACATTCAACTCAATGACGTCCCGCGAACTCCAATCCAGCAGAGCTTCACGGGAGAGTTCCGTTAGCACGACGGCATGGTGACGGTGTTGATGATGCTACCGACGCAGGGCTTCGCCTAAGCACCGCTACGATATTACCGAGGTGGAATATGGTGGAGGGGGGCACCGCACACGACTGGGAGAGATCAACAGATCAACTTGTGTGTCTATGGGGTGCCCCCTGGCCACGTATATAAAGGATGGAGGGAGGAGGAGGCCGACCCTCATAGGGGGCGCCCAAGTGTGGAGTCCTACTAGGACTCCCTAGTCCTAGTAGGATTCCACCTCCCACATGGAATAGGAAAAAGGGAAGGAGAAGGAGAAGGAAGGAAGGGCGCCCTCCCTAGTCCAATTCGGACCAGTCCATGGGGAGGGGTGCGGCCACCCTTTGAGGCCTTTCTCTCCTTTCCCGTATGGCCCATTAAGGCCCAATACGAATTCCCGTAACTCTCCGGTACTCCAAAAATATCGAATCACTCGGAACCTTTCCGATGTCCGAATATAGTCGTCCAATATATCGATCTTTACGTCTTGACCATTTAGAGACTCCTCGTCATATCCCCGATCTCATCCGGGACTCCGAACTATCTTTGGTACATCAAAACACATAACTCATAATATAAATCGTCACCGAACGTTAAGCGTGCGGACCCTACGGGTTCGAGAACTATGTAGACATGACCGAGACACGTCTCCGGTCAATAACCAATAGCGGAACCTGGATGCTCATATTGGCTCCCACATATTCTATGAAGATCTTTATCGGTCAAACCGCATAACAACATACGTTGTTCCCTTTGTCATCGGTATGTTACTTGCCCGAGATTCGAGCGTCGGTATCTCAATACCTAGTTCAATCTCGTTACCGGCAAATCTCTTTACTCGTTCCGTAATGCATCATCCCGCAACTAACTCATTAGTCACATTGCTTGCAAGGCTTATAGTGATGTGCATTACCGAGAGGGCCCAGAGATACCTCTCCGACAATCGGAGTGACAAATCCTAATCTCGATCTATGCCAACTCAACAAACACCATTGCAGACACCTGTAGAGCACCTTTATAATCACCCAGTTACGTTGTGACGTTCGGTAGCACACAAAGTGTTCCTCTGGTATTCGGGAGTTGCATAATCTCATAGTCATAGGAACATGTATAAGTCATGAAGAAAGCAATAGCAACATACTAAACGATCGAGTGCTAAGCTAACAGAATGGGTCAAGTCAATCACATCATTCTCTAATGATGTGATCCCGTTAATCAAATGACAACTCATGTCTATGGTTAGGAAACACAACTATCTTTGATTCAACGAGCTAGTCAAGTAGAGGCATACTAGTGATATTATGTTTGTCTATGTATTCACACATGTACTAAGTTTCCGGTTAATACAATTCTAGCATGAATACTAAACATTTATCATGAAATAAGAAAATAAATAATAACTTTATTATTGCCTCTAGGGCATATTTCCTTCAGTCTCCCACTTGCACTAGAGTCAATAATCTAGTTCACATCATCATGTGATTTAACACCAATATTCACATCTGTATGTGATTAACATCCATAGTTCACATCGTCATGTGACCAACACCCAAAGGGTTTACTAGAGTCAATAATCTAGTTCACATCTCTATGTGATTAACACCCAAAGAGTACTAAGGTATGATCATGTTTTGCTCGTGAGAGAAGTTTAGTCAACGGGTCTGTCACATTCAGAGTCGTATGTATTTTGCAAATATTATATGTTTACAATGCTCTGCACAGAGCTACTCTAGCTAATTGCTCCCACTTTCAATATGTATCCAGATTGAGACTTAAAAGTCATCTGGATCGGTGTAAAAAGCTTGCATCGATGTAACTCTTTACGGCGAACTCTTTTATCACCTCCATATTCGAGAAATATTTCCTTTGTCCTCACTAAGGATATTCTTGACCGATGTCCAGTGATCTACTCTTAGATCAAAATTGCACTCCCTTTCCAAACTCAGAGCAAGGTATACAATAGGTCTAGTACACAGCATAGCATACTTTATAGAACCTATGACTGAGGCATAGGGAATGACTTTTTATTCTCTTTCTATTTTCTGCCATAGTCGGCTTTTGAGTCTTACTCAACTTCACACCTTGCAACACAGGCAAGAACTCCTTCTTTGATTGTTCCATTTTGAATTACTTCAAAAATCTTATCAAGGTATGTACTCATTGAAAAATCTTATCAAGCGTCTTGATCTATCTCTATAGATCTTGATGCTCAATGTGTAAGCAGCTTCACCGAGGTCTTTCTTTGGAAAAACTCCTTTCAAATACTCCTTTATGCTTTCTAGAAGATTCTACATTATTTCTGTTCAACAATATGTCATTCACATATACTTTATCTGAAATGTTGTAGTGCTCCCACTCACTTTCCTGTAAATACAAGCTTCACCGCAAGTCTGTATAAAACTATATGCTTTGATCAACTCATCAAAGCGTATATTCCAACTCCGAGATGCTTGCACCAGTCCATAGATGGATCACTGGAGCTTGTACACTTTGTTAGCACCTTTAGGATTGACAAAACCTTCTGGTTGCATCATATACAACTCTTCTTTAATAAATCCATTAAGGAATGCAGTTTTGACATCCATTTGCCAGATTTCATAAAATGTGGCAATTGCTAACATGATTTGGATAGACTTAAGCATCGATACGAGTGAGAAAATCTCATCGTATTCAACACCTTGAACTTGTCGAAAAACTTTTTGCGACAAGTCGAGCTTTTTAGATAGTAACACTACTACCAACGTCTGTCTTCCTCTTGAAGATCCATTTATTTTCTATGGCTTGTCGATCATCGGGCAAGTCCACAAAAGTCCACACTTTGTTCTCATACATGGATCACATCTCAGATTTTATGGCCTCAAGCCATTTCGCGGAATCTGGGCTCATCATCGCTTCCTCATAGTTCGTAGGTTTATCATGGTCTAGTAAGATGACTTCCAGAATAGGATTACCATACCACACTGGTGCGGACCGTACTCTGGAAGACCTACGAGGTTCTGTAGTAACTTGATTTGAAGTTTCATGATCATCATCATTAGCTTCCTCACTAATTGGTGTAGCAATCACTGGAACTGATTTCTGTGATGAACTACTTTCCAATTCGGGAGAAGGTACAATTACCTTATCAAGCTCTACTTTCCTCCCACTCACTTCTTTAGAGAGAAACTCCTTCTCTAGAAAGGATCCATCTTAGCAACGAATATTTTGCCTTCGGATCTGTGATAGAAGGTGTACCCAACAGTTTCCTTTGGGTATTCTATGAAGACGCACTTCTCCGATTTGGGTTCGAGCTTCTCAGGTTGAAACTTTTTTACATAAGCATCGCAGCCCCAAACTTTAAGAAATGACAACTTTGGTTTCTTGCCAAAACACAGTTCATAAGGCGTCGTCTCAACGGATTTTGATGGTGCCCTATTTAAAGTGAATGCAGCTGTCTCTAATGCATAACCCCAAAACGATAGTGGTAAATCGGTAAGATACATCATAGATCGCACCATATCCAATAAAGTGCGGTTACGATGTTCGGACACACCATTACGCTGTGGTGTTCCATGTGGCGTGAGCTGTGAAACTATTCCACATTGTTTTATATGAAGACCAAACTCGTAACTCAAATATTCTCCTCCACGATCAAATCGTAGAAACTTGATTTTCTTGTTACGATGATTCTCCACTTCACTCTGAAATTCTTTGAACTTTTCAAATGTTTCATACTTATGTTTCATTAAGCAGACATACTCATATCTGCTCAAATCCTCCGTGAAGGTCAGAAAATAATGATACCCACCATGAGCATCAACACTCATTGGACCGTATACATTGGTATGTATTATTTCCAACAAGTCAGTAGCTAGTTTCATTGTTTCGGAGAACGGAGTCTTAGTCATCTTTCCCATGAGGCATGGTTCGCAAGCATCAAGTGATTCCAAAAGCTCATCCGCATGGAGTTTCTTCATGCGCTTTACAACAATATGACCTAAACGACAGTGCCACAAATAAGTTACACTATCATTATTAACTTTGCATCTTTTGGCTTCAATATTATGAATATGTGTATCACTACGATCGAGATCCAACAAACTATTTTCATTGGGTGTATGACCATCAAAGGTTTTATTCATGTAAACAGAACAACAATTATTCTCTGACTTTAAATGAATAACCGTATTGCAATAAACATGATCAAATCATATTCATGCTCAACGCAAACGCCAAATAACATTTATGTAGGTTTAACACTAATCCCGAAAGTATAGGGAGTGTGCGATGATGATCATATCAATTTTGGAACCACTTCCAACACACATCGTCACTTCACCCTCAACTAGTCTCTGTTTATTCTGTAATTCCTGTTTCGAGTTACTAATTTTTAGCAACCGAACAAGTATCAAATACGCAGGGGCTACTATAAACACTAATAAGGTACACATCAATAACCTGTATATCAAATATGCCCTTGTTCACTTTGCCATCCTTCTTATCCACCAAATATTCAGGGCATTTCCGCTTCCAGTGACCATTTCCTTTGCAGTAGAAGCACTCAGTTTCAGGCTTTGGTCCAGCTTTGGGCTTCTTCACGAGAGTGACAACTTGCTTGCCATTCTACTTGAAGTTCCCTTTCTTTCCCTTTGCCCTTTTTCTTGAAACTAGTGGTCTTGTTAACCATCAACACTTGATGCTCTTTCTTGATTTCTACCTTCGCTGATTTCAGCATCATGAAGAGCTCGGGAATCGTTTTCGTCATTCCTTGCATACTATAGTTCATCACGAAGTTCTACTAACTTGGTGATGGTGACTAGAGAACTCTGTCAATCACTATCTTATCTGGAAGATTAACTCCCACTTGATTCAAGTGATTGTAGTACCCAGACATTCTGAGCACATGCTCACTAGTTGAGCAATTTTCCTCCATCTTTTAGGCAAAGTACTTGTCAGAGGTCTCATACCTCTTGACACGAGCGTGAGTCTGAAATACCAATTTCATCTCTTGGAACATATCATATGCTCCGTGACGTTTCAAAAACGTTTTTGAAGTCCCGGTTCTAAGCCGTTAAGCATGGTGCACTAAACTATCAAGTAGTCATCATATTGAGCTAGCCAAACGTTCATAACGTCTGCATCTGCTCCTGCAATAGGTCTGTCACCTAGTGGTGCATCAAGGACATAATTTTTCTGTGCAGCAATGAGGATAATCCTCAGATCACGGATCCAATCCGCATCATTGCTACTAGCATCTTTTAACATAGTTTTTCTCTAGGAACATATCAAAAATAAACATAGGGAAGCAACAACGCGAGCTATTGATCTACAACATAATTTGCAAAATACTATCGGGACTAAGTTCATGATAAATTAAAGTTCAATTAATCATATTACTTAAGAACTCCCACTTAGATAGACATCCCTCTAATCATCTAAGTGATCACGTGATCCAAATCAACTAAATGATGTCCGATCTTCACGTGAGATAGAGTAGTTTTCAATGGTGAACATCACTATGTTGATCATATCTACTATATGATTCATGCTCGACCTTTCAGTCTCCAGTGTTCCGAGGCCATATCTGCATATGCTAGGCTCGTCAAGTTTAACTCGAGTATTCTGCGTGTGCAAAACTGTCTTACACCCGTTGTATTTGAACGTAGAGCTTATCACACCCGATCATCACGTGGTGTCTCGGCACGAAGAACTTTCGCAACGATGCATACTCAGGGAGAACACTTATACCTTGAA
Organism: Aegilops longissima; assembly: GCA_021605205.1. Classification (NCBI taxonomy): domain Eukaryota; kingdom Viridiplantae; phylum Streptophyta; class Magnoliopsida; order Poales; family Poaceae; genus Aegilops; species Aegilops longissima. The sequence continues at coordinate 58,449,294 of CM038679.1, forward strand.
AGTTTAGTAAGGGATCATCTTATAAAGCTACCGCCGAACTAAGCAAAATAAGATGTATAAAAGATAAACATCACATGCAATCAAAAATATGTGACATGATATGGCCATCATCATCTTGTGCCTTTGATCTCCATCTCCAAGGGATCGTCATGATCTCCATCGTCACCGGCATGACACCATGATCTCCATCATCTTGATCTATATCAATGTGTCGTCACATGGTCGTCTCGCCAACTATTGCTCTTGCAACTATTGCTATCGCATAGCGGTAAAGTAAAGCAATTATTTGGCGCTTGCATCTTATGCAGTAAAGAGACAACCATAAGGCTTCTGCCAATTGCCGATAACTTCAACAAAACATGATTATCTCATACAACAACTTATATCTCATCACATCTTGACCATATCATATCACAACAAGCCCTGCAAAAACAAGTTAGGCGTCCTCTACTTTGTTGTTGCAAGTTTTACGTGGCTGCTACGGGCTGAGCAAGAACCGTTCTTACCTACGCATCAAAACCACAACGATATTTCGTCAATTATGTGCTATTTTAACCTTCACAAGGACCGGCCGTAGCCACACTCGATTCAACTAAAGTTGAAGAAACTGACACCCGCCAGCCACGTGTGTGCGAAGCACGTCGGTAGAACCAGTCTCGCGTAAGCGTACGCGTAATGTCGGTCCGGGCCACTTCATCCAACAATACCGCCGCATCAAAGTATGACATGCTGGTAAGCAGTATGACTTGTATCACCCACAACTCACTTGTGTTCTACTCGTGCATATAACATCTACGCATAAACCTAGCTCTGATGCCACTGATGGGGAACGTAGTAATTTCAAAAAAATTCTACGCACACGCAAGATCATGGTGATGCATAGCAACGAGCGGGGAGAGTGAGTCCACGTACCCTCGTAGACCGAAAGCGGAAGCATTAGCACAACGCGGTTGATGTAGTCATACATCTTCACGATCCGACCGATCCAAGTACCGAACGTACGGCACCTTCGAGTTCAGCACACGTTCAGCTCGATGACGTCCCTCGAACTCCGATCCAGCAGAGCTTCATGGGAGAGTTCCGTCAGCACGACGGCGTGATGACAGTGTTGATGATGCTACCGACGCAGGGCTTCGCCTAAGCACCGCTACGATATTACTGAGGTGGAATATGGTGGAGGGGGCACCGCACACGGCTGGGAGAGATCAACAGATCAACTTGTGTGTCTATGGGGTGCCCCTGGCCACGTATATAAAGGATGGAGGGAGGAGGAGGCCGGCCCTCATAGGGCGCGCCCAAGTGTGGAGTCCTACTAGGACTCCCTAGTCCTAGTAGGATTCCACCTCCCACATGGAATAGGAAAAAGGGAAGGGAGAAGGAGAAGGAAGGAAGGGGGCGCCCCCCCTCCCTAGTCCAATTCGGACCAGTCCATGGGGAGGGGTGTGGCCACCCTTTGAGGCCTTTCTCTCCTTTCCCGTATGGCCCATTAAGGCCCAATACGAATTCCCGTAACTCTTCGGTACTCTAAAAAATACCCGAATCACTCGGAACCTTTTCGATGTCCGAATATAGTCGTCCACTATATCGATCTTTACGTCTCGACCATTTCGAGACTCCTCGCCATATCCCCGATCTCATCCGGGACTCCGAACTACCTTTGGTACATCAAAACACATAACTAATAATATAAATCGTCACCGAACGTTAAGCGTGCGGACCCTACGGGTTCGAGAACTATGTAGACATGACCGAGACACGTCTCCGGTCAATAACCAATAGCGGAACCTGGATGCTCATATTGGCTCCCACATATTCTACGAAGATCTTTATCGGTCAAAACGCATAACAACATACGTTGTTCCCTCTATCATCGGTATGTTACTTGCCCGAGATTCGATCGTTGGTATCTGAATACCTAGTTCAATCTCGTTACTGGCAAGTCTCTTTACTCGTTTCGTAATGCATCATCCCACAACTAACTCATTAGTCACATTGCTTGCGAGGCTTATAGCGATGTGCATTACCGAGAGGGCCCAGAGATACCTCTCCGACAATCGGAGTGGCAAATCCTAATCTCGATCTATGCCAACTCAACAAACACCATTGGAGACACCTAAAGAGCACCTTTATAATCACCCAGTTACGTTGTGACGTTTGGTAGCACACAAAGTGTTCCTCCGGTATTCGGTAGTTGCATAATCTCATAGTTATAGGAACATGTATAAGTCATGAAGAAAGCAATAGCAACATACTAAACGATCAAGTGCTAAGCTAATGAAATGGGTCAAGTCAATCACATCATTCTCTAATGATGTGATCCCGTTAATCAAATGACAACTCATGTCTATGGTTAGGAAACACAACCATCTTTGATTCAACGAGCTAGTCAAGTAGACGCATACTAGTGATATTATGTTTGTCTATGTATTCACACATGTACTAAGTTTCCGGTTAATACAATTCTAGCATGAATAATAAACATTTATCATGAAATAAAGAAATAAATAATAACTTTATTATTGCCTCTAGGGCATATTTCCTTCAGCTATTGGGTATACTCTTGATGATTTAAAGGGCATTAGTCCCACTCTATGTTAGGATAAAATTAATATGGAACCTGATGCTAAACCAGTTGTTGATCATCAAAGTCGGTTAAATCCGAAGATGAAAGAAGTGGTAAGAACAGAAATATTAAAACTTCTGGAAGTAGGTATAATCTATCCTATAGCTGATAGTAAATGGGTAAGTCCTGACCATTGTGTCCCTAAGAAGGGAGGTATTACTGTTGTTCCTAATGATAAGAATGAGCTTATTCCGCAAAGAATTGTCACGGGCTATAGAATGGTAATTGGTTATAGAAAATTAAATAAAGCTATTATAAAAGATCATTACCCTCTACCTTTTATTGATCAAATGTTAGAAAGACTATCTAAGCACACACATTTTTTGCTTCCTTGATGGATACTCTGGCTTTTCACAAATACCTGTTTTACAATCTGATCAAGAAAAGACCACTTTTACTTGTTCTTTTTGAACATTTGCTTATAGACGTATGCTTTTCGGTTTATGTAATGCACCTGCTACCTTTCAAAGATGTATGACTGCTATATTCTCTGCCTTTTGTGAAAAGATTGTTGAGGTTTTCATGGATGACTTTTCTGTTTATGGGAAGTCCTTTGATGATTGTTTAAGCAATCTTGAGCGAGTTTTGCAGAGATGTGAACAAACAAATCTTGTCTTGAATTGGGAGAAGTGCCACTTTATGGTTAATGAGGGCATTTTCTTGGGTCATAAAATTTCTGAAAGAGGTATTGAAGTGGACCAAGCTAAGGTTGATGCAATTGAGAAAATGCCATGTCCTAAGGACACAAAGTTATTCGTAGTTTCCTAGGTCATGCTGGTTTCTATAGGAGATTTATTAAAGACTTCTCTAAAATTTCTGGGCCTCTTACTAGTCTTTTGCAAAAGGATGTTCCTTTTGTTTTTGATGATGATTGTTTAGAAGCCTTTGAAACACTCAAGAAAGCCTTAATTTCTGCACCTATTGTTGAACCACCTGATTGGAACTTGCCTTTTGAAAGTATGTGTGAGGCTAGTGATTATGTTGTTGGTGATGTTCTAGGACAAAGCGTTGATAAGAAATTGAATGTTATTCATTATGCTAGTAAAACTCTAGACAGTGCTCAAAGAAATTATGCTACTACTGAAAATAAATTTTAGCTGTGGTGTTTGCTTGTGACAAATTTAGACCTTATATTGTTGATTCCAAAGTAACTGTTCACACAGACCATGCTGCTATTAAATATCTTATGGAAAAGAAAGATGCTAAACCTAGACTTATTCGTTGGGTTCTCTTCTTACAAGAATTTGATTTACATATTATTGATAGAAAAGGAGCTGAGAACCCCGTAGCAGATAACTTGTCTAGGCTTGAAAATGTGCTTGATGACCCACTACCTATTGATGATAGTTTTCCTGATGAGCAGTTAGCTGCAATAAATGTTGCTAATGGTACTCCTTAGTGTGCTGATTATGCTAATTACATTATTGCTAAATATTTACCTCCTAGCTTTACATACCAACAAAAGAAAAAATTCTTCTATGATTTAAGACATTACTTTTGGGATGACCCACATCCTTATAAAGAAGAAGTAGATGGTTTTATTAGACATTGTGTACCTGAGCATGAACAAGGACAAATCCTGCGGCAATGTCACTCCGAAGCTTATGGAGGGCATCGCGCTGGAGATAGAACTGCTCACAAGGTATTGCAATCTGGATTTTATTGGCCTACTCTCTTCAAGGATCCCGTAAGTTTGTCTCGTCTTGTGATGAATGCCAAAGAATAGGTAATATTGGTAAGCGTCAAGAAATTCCTATGAATTATTCACTTGCTGTTGAACCATTTGATGTTTGGGGATTTGATTACATGGGACCTTTTCCTTCCTCTGATGGGTATATACATATTCTGGGTGTTGTTGATTATGTTACTAAATGTGTAGAAGCTATTCCAACTAGTAGTGGTGATCACAACACCTCTATTAAAATGCTTAAGGAAGTTATTTTGCCAAGGTTTGGAGTCCCTAGATATTTAATCACTGATGATGGTTCATACTTTATTCATGGTGCTTTTCCTAAAATGCTTGCCAAGTATGATGTTAACCATAGAATTGCATCACCTTATCATCCTCAGTCTAGTGGTCAAGTTGAACTTAGTAATAGGGAAATAAAATTAATTTTGCAAAAGACTGTCAATAGGTCCAGGAAGAATTGGTCTAAGAAGTTAGATGATGCACTTTGGGCTTATAGAACAACATATAATAATCCTATGGGTATGTCTCCTTATAAAATGGTTTATGGAAAAGCTTGTCATTTGCCTCTTGAGTTAGAACATAAAGCATACTGGGAAATTAAAGAACTCAACTATGATTTTAAACTTGCCGGTGAAAAGAGGTTATTTGATATTAGCTCTTTAGATGAATGGAGAACCCAGGCTTACGAAAATGCAAAATTATTCAAAGAGAAAGTTAAAAGATGGCATGACAAAAGAATCCAAAAGCGTGAGTTCAATGTCGGAGAATATGTTCTTTTGTACAACTCTCGTTTTAGATTTTTTGCTGGAAAGCTCCTCCCGAAATGGGAATGCCCATATGTCATCGAGGAGGTTTACTGGTCTGGAGCCATCAAAATAAATAATTTCAAAGGCACTAACCCGAAGGTTGTCAACAGACAACGAATAAAGCATTATATCTCAGGTACGCCTATCAATGTTGAAAGTAATATTATCCAAACTTTGACACCAGAAGAACACATAAAAGAGTCCTTCCGGAACACCCCAGAATCGTCAAAATAAGGAGGTACATGTTACTGCAAGTAAACGGTCTCCGAAAAATCCGCAAAAATATTTTTTTTAGTTTTGAAATATTTTAGAATTTTGAAAATAAAGAAACTCCCAGGAAACGTCCCCTGGTGGGCATAAGACTCCAGGGCGCGCCAGGCCTGGCGTGCCTAGGTGGATTGTGCCCACCTGGGTCACCTTCCGGATTATGTTTTTCTTCTGTTTACTTGTCCTACAAGATAAAAAATTTATATATACTTCCCGAACCTGTTAACCATCGTATTGCGAAGAAATCCTTTGTTCTCTTTTCTTGTTGTTCCTGGTCAGAATTATCAAGCAAGGAAGCTACCGTAAATCCATCCCCGGTGACAACACAAGCACTGTTGGCCGAGGAGGAGGAAGAAGCTTCTTCACCACCAAAGGAGAACTGAGTACCGAGTATGGGCACTCCCCTTGGCTTCCGCCAAGCTTGGGGGAGGTGCCCGGTATCATATCATCCCACTCTCTTTTTTGCTTTTACTTATCTTAGTTCGATCTTTTTGCTTTATATGAAATAAAGTTAGTTCGATCCTTTCTTATTTGAGAGTCTGCTTAGCGATCAATCCTCGTAACCGTGTGCAAGTTTTATAATAAAGTTAGTCTGAGTTTTGCTTTCTTTACTTTCATGTTGCAAATAAAGAAAAGAAATAAGAAAGGAAGAAAATAAATAAATAATAAAAGAAAGGAAATAAATCAATAATATCATATACTAATCCTATGGTAGGTGATAGCACCACATAAGGAACAGTATAAGTAGGAAATTTTATTAGAGATTGACAAACAGAGCATTAGTCAATGATGCAACTCATGAAAGAATTAATAAGAGAAGAGAAGATTCACATATAAATATACTATCCTAGAAATCTTTTGTGATTGTGAGCCCTCATCAAAATATTATATGCCAAAATTGTTGACGTTGGACAAGGAAGATGTGACGCCCTCGATTCAATCGTACACTAATCATGCACGCAAATGTGTACGATCAAGATCAAGGACTCACGGGAAGATATCACAACACAACTCTACAAATAAAATAAGTCATACAAGCATCATAATACAAGCCAGGGGCCTCGAGGGCTCGAATACAAGTGCTCGATCATAGACGAGTCAGCGGAAGCAACAATATCTGAGTACAGACATAAGTTAAACAAGTTTGCCTTAAGAAGGCTAGCACAAACTGGGATACAGATCGAAAGAGGAGCAGGCCTCCTGCCTGGGATCCTCCTAGGCTACTCCTGGTCGTCGTCAGCGGGCTGCACGTAGTAGTAGGCACCTCCAGAGTAGTAGTCGTCATCGACGGTGGCGTCTGGCTCCCGAGCTCCATCGCCTGGTCGCAGCAACCGAGTAGAGATAGGGGAAAAAGGGGGAACAAGGCAACCGTGAGTACTCATCCAAAGTACTCGCAAGCAAGGAGCTACACTACATATGCATGGATATATGTGTAAAGGGCCATATCGGTGGACTGAACTGCGAAAGCCGAATAAGAGGGGATAGCTAGCCTTAACGAAGACTACGCTTCGACACTGTCTTGCAATGCATGTAAGAGGACAACGGAAGTCCTCCAAGTAACATCATATAGCAATAATCCTACCCGCAATCCCTGCTCATATCCCTGAGCGAGAGCGACCACCAGTTGTATCGGCACTTGGAAGGTGTGTTTTATCAAGTATCCGGTTCTAGTTGTCATAAGCTCAAGGTACAACTCCAAGTCGTCCTGTTATCAAGATCACGGCTATCCGAATAGATTAACTTCACTGCAGGGTGCACCATCTTACCCAAAGACGCTTGATCCCATTTGGCGGACACACTTTCCGGGTCATGCCCGCCGCGGAAGATCAACACGCCGCAGCCCCACCTAGGCACAACAGAGAGGCCAACACGCGGTCTAAACCTAAGCACGCAGGGTCAGGCCCATCGCCTCGAGCACACACAAGACGTTATGTCGCGCCGAAGCGACCTAGCCCATCGGCATTCCAGTCCAATCCGGCGCGCCGCCTCCGTCGCCGACGTCTGAAGTGCTTGGTGATACCACGACGCCGGATACCCATAACTACTCCCGCGTAGATGGTTAGTGCGTATAAGCTCAGAGCCAACCCAGATCAAATACCAAGACCTCGTTAAGCGTGTTAAGTAACGCGAACGCCCGAACAGGCCAGGCCCACCTCTCTCCTAGGCGGTCTCAACCTGCCCCGCCGCTCCGCCACAAAGTATCGGTCGGGGCCGTCGGGAACCTATGCCCACCTCTACGGGATGGAACCACCGTCCTTTCAGCCCCATCTCCGAACAGTACCACGGTAATGTAATAGTGTACAAGATATAGTATATACCCGTGATCACCTCCCGAGTGATCACGGCCCGATAGTATAGCACGGCAGACGGACAAGTATGAAGGCCCACAGATGAATGTACTAGCATCCTATACTAAGCATATAGGATTGCGGTAAGGTAACAATGGTTACAAGGACAGAGCTATGCAGCGATATAGGAGTATCCGAAAACAAGAACATGCTATGCTACTCTAATGCAAGCAGTGTAGATAAGAGTAGGCGATATCCGGTGATCAAGGGGGGGCTTGCTGGTTGCTCGGCAAGAGAGAGGGTCGTCGGTGACGTAGTCGATCACAGGGACATCAACATCGGTCTCGGGGTCTACCGGAGAGAAGAGGGGAAGAAACAGAAATACATAGCGAGCAAGTGCATAACAGACAATGAGATGAGCTAGACGTGTTCTAACGTAGCACTAGGCGACTTGGCGAAGGGGAAACATCCGGAAAGTTTTCCGGTTCGGACGTCTGTCGAGATGATGAACCGGAGAGGAAAGTTTGCAGGTTCGATAGGTTAGGGGTGTGTGGTGGACGAACGGACTGCGTATCCGGATTCGTCTCGTTGTTCTGAGCAACTTTCATGTTGAAATTATTTTCATCCGAGTTACGGATTAAAAGATATGATTTATTAAAGTTTAAACAATATTCTGAAATTTATTATTAATTCAATTAAAGGTGAAATTGCTATGTGCACCCAGCAGAGTGCACACAGCAGGTTGACAGAGGTGACAGTGGACCCGTTGACCAGGTCAATCGTTGACCATTGACCGGTCAACTAGGAAGGGACCCACATGTCGGTTCATTAGTCTTGACTATTTGACTAATTAGGTAATTAGCAGGTTAATTAACAATAATAATTAAGTTAATTGATTCTCTAATTAATTAATTATTTAATTAATATTTTAATTATTTTAATTATTTATCTTTCCCTCAGTTTCTTTTCTCCTTTTTTTTTGTGAAGCGTTCTGGGGCGGGGCCGGTGGGGCCCTGCTGGCAGTGGCTCATCCGGCCACGGGAGCGGTGGCTAGCGGGGAGGGCGCCCGTGCCCGAGGGGGGCTGCGCCCGAGCGGGGGGGCGAGGCCGGCGACGAGGGAGCCACTGGCGGCGCGGCGAGGTCGGGACCCGGGATCGACGAGGTCGAGGCGGGGGGGACGGTCTTGTCATGCGGGCTCGAGGCGGCCGAACTAGGCCAGGGGTGGCCACGACAAGGCATCTGTGGCCTGGTGGCAAGTCGTGGGAGCGCACGAGGTGCGACGAGCACAGCTACAGGGAGGACGACGTGCGTGGTGACCTGCCGGGACAGAGGAGGGGAGGTAGCGGTGCTCACGACGGATTTGTAGGGTCCGGGGCAACGGGGGGGCGAGGAGGAGGACGGAGACGACGGCGGAGAGATGAGGAGGCGGCCGGCGAGGCCCGACGACGGCGCGGGGCGATGAGGGGCCGGGGCGCCACTTTGGGGCGGCGCGGTGAGGTAGTCATGAGGGGCGACGGGTCGGCAATGGGCGTCGTGGTGACGACGGGGGGCGCGGGCGATGTCGGGTCCGAGGGGAACGGGTCGGGAGGTTTCATCCCGATCCAGATCGGGATCGGGGAGAGGGAGGAGGCGTGCGAGGGGTGAGGGCACGAGGCGATTCGCCTCTGGGCATCTGCGTGCGAGGATGGCGAGGGAGTGAGTGGGGCGATAGGCTAGGGTTTGAAGTGCGCTGGCCTATAGGCTGGGGCTGCCATTGGGCAGTGGGCGGCCTGGTAGGCCGCCGGCTGGGCCGGGTGGCCCAGGGGGGGCTTCTCCTTTTTGTTTGTATTTGTTTGTTTTTCTTAATTTTTCCTTTTCCGTTTTACTTTTAGTTTTTCATTTATTTTAGCTTTAGTAAATTGCTAAAGTGGCACCTAAATAGATTTCACAAATTAAGCCACTGCCACAATAGTTTAACACTTATAACAAATTAGTTTTGAAAATGTTTATTATTTTTAAAGCACTTAAATAATTGCATTTGCTACTGTTTTATTCATTTTAGAGTATCTAAACATTTTATAAAAGTGTGGTTCCCCCACCATAATTACTTATAAATTATTTGGAACCACCCGAACACTTTAGTTTTAATATCTGAAAATTTTTATTGTTTGACTTTATTTTGAATTTGAACTTGAATCGGATTTGAATCAACGCGAGAGTTGTCAACGGTAACCGAGGTGACGTGGCATCATCAGTGCGGATTACTATAGCTGAATTACCCGGGCGTCACAGAAGACAACTTAATGATTTATGTATATTTATATTCACATAGAAGTCATATTGTAATAGATCCTTTAACATGTGATGCTTGCCCCCCTATCTTTGCTAGCAAAAATTTCCGCACCAAGTAGAGATACTACTTGTGCATCCAAAACCCTTAAACCCAAATCTTTTTCAAGTGTCCACCATACCTACCTATGGATTGAGTAAGATCCCTCAAGTAAGTTGTCATCGGTGCAAAAAGGCAATAAAAATTTCTTCAAAATATGTGAGATCATTTAGTGTAAGAGAAATTGAGCATTGTACGAACATGGATGACAAAGAATAAAAGCGATAGACTGCATAATAAAGGTTGTCATCTTAAGGGGCAATACAACATGACGTTCTCTTGCACTAAGGGATTGAGCATGCAAACAAATAAGCGCATGACAACCTCTGCTTCCCTCTGCGAAGGGCCTAGCTTTTACTTTTATGCAAAGAGTCAAAGTTTTCCTTCTATTCCTTTTTATTTTCTCTTTTGGCAAGCATCATGTGGTGAGAAAAGATCTAGGCACATTTGTCTAGTTGAATATAGATAGCATGAGTTATTATTGTTGACATCACCCTTGAGGTGAGTTTGTTGGGAGGTGAAACTATGAGCCCCTATCTTTCTACGTGTCTGGTTGAAACGTTTTGCTCATGGGTACGAGGTGAGCGTTAGCAATCATAGAAGACTATATGATGATTGAGTATGTGGACTTGCTAGAAGGCTCCGACACATGACTCTTCCTGAAAAAATGATGAATTGTAGTTGCAAAGTTGACTGAGAACATAGTTTGTTGGTTTTTAATAGAGTTTTTGCTTTATACTTCGATTATGTGATGAACTGTTACTTATTTATGGGAAGTATATGATGCAAGTTTGATGATAAATGTCCTATGTTCAATTTTGTTGTTGTTATAACAATAAACATGATGCTTCTATGTCTGTATTTTTGTTTTTATCGACACCTCACTCTCAAAGCATGTGGACATGTTTTCTTATTTCGATTTTCGCTTGAGGACAAGCGAGGTCTAAGCTTGGGGGAGTTGATACGTCCATTTTGCATCATGTTTTCTTACTGTTATTTATATTTTTTTATCCATAATAATGCTTTTTGGAGTAATTCTAATGCCTTTTCTCTCATAATTTGCAAGGTACACACCAAGAGGGAGAATTCTGGCAGCTGGAAATCTGGACTTGAAAAAGCTGCGTCAGGCTACCTATTCTGCACAACTCCAAACAAGCTGAGCCTTCACGGAGAATTTTTATGGAATATTTAAGGAATATTGGAGCAAATAACTACCAGAGGGGGCCCACCAGGTGGGCACAACCCACCTGGGCGCGCTAGGGAGCCCAGGCGCGCCCTGGTGGGTTGTACCCTTCTTGGCCCACCTCTGGTGCCCATCTTCTGGTATATAAGTCATTTTGACTTAGAAAAAATAAGGGGAGGACATTCGGGACGAAGCGCCACCGTCTCGAGGCGGAACTTGGGCAGGAGAACTTTTGCCCTCCGGCGGTGTGATTCTGTCAGGGGAACTTCCCTACCGGAGGGGGAAATCATCATCATCATCATCACCAACAACTCTCCCATCTTGGGGAGGCAAATCTCCATCAACATCTTCACCAGCACCATCTCATCTCAAACCCTAGTTCATCTCTTGTATTCAATCTTGTTACCGAAACTATAGATTGGTGCTAGGGGTGACTAGTGGTGTTGATTACATCTTGTAGTTGATTACTATATGGTTTATTTGGTGGAAGATTATATGTTCAGATCCATTATGCTATTTAATACCCCTGTGATCATGAGCATGTTGATTATTTGTGAGTAGTTACTTTTGTTCTTGAGGTCACGGGAGAAATCATGTTGCAAGTAATCATGTGAATTTGATATGTGTTCGATATTTTGATAGTATGTATGTTGTGATTCCCTTAGTGGTGTCATGTGAACGTCGACTACATGACACTTCACCATATTTGGGCCTAAGGGAACGCATTGTGGAGTGGCAAATATATGGTGGGTTGCGAGAGTGACAGAAACTTAAACCTCACTTTATGCATTATTCCGTAAAGGACCGATTAGATCCTAGAGTTTAATGCTATGGTTAGAATTTATTCTTAATACTTTTCTCGTAGTTGCGGATGCTTGCGGGAGGGTTAATCATAAGTAGGAGGTTTGTGCAAATAAGAACAGCACCTAAGCACCGGTCCACCCACATATCAAATTATCAAAGTAGTGAACACAAATCAAACCAACATGATGAAAGTAACTAGATGAAATTCCCATGTAACCTCAAGAACGCTTTGCTTGTTATAAGAGACCATTTTGGCCTGTCCTTTGTCTAAAAAGGATAGGGCTACCTTGCTGCATATTTATTGTTACTATCGTTACTTGTTCGTTACAAATTATCTTGCTATCAAACTACTCGCTACTTACAGTTTCAGCACTTGCAGACATTACCTTACTGAAAACTACTTGTTATTTCCTTCTACTCCTCATTGGGTTCGATACTCTTACTTATCGAAAAGAGCTACAATTGATCCCCTATACTTATGGGTCATCAGCAGTATTTTTTTTCTGACAAGCAAATTTGTGCTTCACATAAATTATAAACAAAAATTGCTCCAAAATGTAGGAAAAACCAGGCAAAAACTCCAAAACAAAACAATAAGAAAATCATCTAAAATCCGGAAACACGGACATACAAATAAAAATAAAAGTCTAGAGAGAGCGTCCAACACGTGACAAGTGGTGGCGGCTCCGTGTATCACTTGGCGTGCTCACATGCCAAGGAAGTGACCTTTGCAGCAACCCCACAAGGGATGACATTTGCATGGTTGCTCCCGAGCCATTTTGCTAAAAGTAAAGTATGATGAATGATCCGGTGCTGCACTTTGCTCCAACATACATGAATGGTTTGATTAGCAATACATGCTCTAAGCACAACGGCAGAAAAACAGTTTAAAAAATTACCTGCTATTTTTAATAATCTTAATTAGAAAAGCAATCGCGAAAATTTGTTCGTCATTTTTTTTAAAACGTGTTCATGCATTTACAAAATGGGTTTTCTTCTAATTAAAACTTCATTCCTTAAACTTTTAAAAATCTTCATGTAAGTTTAGAAAATGTTGTTACATTTTTAAAATTTATAAATATTTATACAGTTTAAGATTAATATTTTGAAACACACTCTGTATATTTTAAATGCACACTAAACTATTTTTAATATAGTATGAAACTTCTGTTACACAATGAACATTTCTATGTACACGATAGAATTTTTTATACACATGGCAAACATTTTTATACACAATGAACATGATTTACCAAAAATATTATTATTATTTTATACATGACAAACTTTTTAGTACACACTGACATTTTTAATACACGATGGACATATGTTTAATAGATGGAAAATATTTTAAATAAATGATCCATTTTTAATAACAATGAAAATAAAGTATAAATATGAGAAAACAATAAAATACAATGGAAAAAGAAATTTTAAAATTAAAGAAATGAAAAATAGGAAAAAGAAGACAAGGAAGAGAAAAAATAAAAAGGAGAAAGAAGCGTGAAAAAATAGAAAATCTACACCTAGTAATAAAGGGAGAAACTTTGCTGCCCGTACGTCACACAAATTGCCCCTTATTTACGAAATATTATCCACCGATGCGACCTATAAGTGACCAAAAAATAATTCGTTTGGAAATGGGGGGACCCCATCTGGGCTGGCCAATGCAGCAGCCCACAAGCGGTGGAAATATCAGAAAAAAAAGGTGCACTACAAAGCAATTGTCCTCGGGGCCAACAGCTCACGGAGGAACATACCTGGCTAGTGGAGTTTGTGCTTCTTTTTTAATACGATGCCGCACAAATGAATTTTTATGAATTAACTGCACGGGAAGATCGAAATATTATTTGACTTATTAAAACATTTCTTGAAACTCAGAATGATTCTTTGTAATTCCTGACAATTTTTGACAAACATGTTTTTTCTGAAAAAAGTGAAGAATGTTTCAATTTGTGAATAAATTTTAAATATGGGAATTATTTTTGCATTTTGAACAATTTTTGGAAAATGGGAATAAAATTAAATTCCTTAATAAAACTTTGAAAACGGGAGCATTTTTCTGAATTTGTGGACAAAATTTGAAAGCGGGGACATTTTTTAAATCCTGAAAAAAGCGATCAATTTTCTAAACATGCGAACATTTTTTTGATATTCCCATACATTTTTCAAATTTTGAAACAAAAATATTGAAAACAAGAACCTTTTAAAAAACTGAGGTGCACTACAATAATTAATCCTTCGAAGTCCATTAGGCTGAATTATTACTATGATTTTAGAAGAGAGAAAAAACAACTGCTTGGGCAGCTTCCTTTTTTAAAAAGGAAAACCAAATTCACTAATTGATCAATTTTTTATAATATGCATTTCTTCTATACCCCGGGTGCACCTCCCTATCGCCACCAGGTGGCACTGTTCGGAGATGCGGTCGTGAATGCTAATGGACGTTTTGGTACACACTAATCTATGTCCCTTACAATGCGCACAAACAAATGTGTGCATTCATCAAGTATAGATGAGACAGAGTGGCGCCCACCATCATTATAAGTCCATGAAATTACATGTTTGATGGAGGGAGGGGCTCGCGAAAGCGATGTGCGAGAGTTTGATGATCAAGCTAATCACCTTGGGGTTGATCATGTTCATTGTGAATAGATGGACAACATAACCACAATCAGCAATGGTGTCAAAAACTTCAAAATGGATGGATCACTTGAGCCGAGTAAGGATTTAATTTTTCCGTTGCAACGCATGAACACATTTGCTAATAAAAGATAAAAGTAACAAAACTTGAAAAGGCAAAAACCTGACAAAAGACAAAACATTAACCCATGCAAAACCTGCAAAATCGGCTCCTCGAGAAAACAATGACACAGAAATTGTAAAACATCCCTACAACGCTGATATGGCCTGGCTCATGTGGAGTAGTGATGTAGCGCTAACACTATCATAGTGTCAAAATGTATATTATGAGACATACACAATATTACATCTCGCAACGGGCGAGATATAGTCGTTGTGGGGTGCTCACTGGTTGTCTCTTTTTTTAGTAGCATGGACGAGTCAGTTCTTAGGAGATCAGTACAGGGGCTTGGATCTTCCGAACTTGAGTTTAGGAGCACATGCTAAAGCATTTTAACTTTGAAAGGTAGAAAAAATCAAACAATTTTAAAACATTTTTCTTGCGAACATGTGTAAGTGCATCTAGTGCCCCTTAGTGATT
The DNA here is from genome assembly GCA_021605205.1 of Aegilops longissima. Taxonomy (NCBI): domain Eukaryota; kingdom Viridiplantae; phylum Streptophyta; class Magnoliopsida; order Poales; family Poaceae; genus Aegilops; species Aegilops longissima. Next base: position 58,464,546 of record CM038679.1, read on the forward strand.
TTGGTGTATTGAAAACTTATAGGTTAAGGGACTGATGCGTTTGTGAGTGTACACAGGTCTATAAGTCTATGAGGAGTTTGATAATTACAGAGAAAGTCGACCCCTAAAAATGAAGTTCTTCGACTGAAGACTTTGGATTTCTGAAGACTTTGAAAGTGAAGAAATTGGTGTGACCTTGATGACTTGGAATTCATTCGAGGAACATGAAGCGTGAAGACCTTTGTTTTCGCAGTTTCATTTTCAGTTTCCATGTGATGCTCAACTCAAAATCCTACACCCACCAATCCCTTCGAGTGAAGCCATTGGAAATCTCATACAGTTCAGTCAATTTCTTAAGTGACAGAGACGAAGTTCTTCTGGTCACTGAGGAATTTATTCTGACTGAGGAGTTAGGAATTCGCCAGTGCGGATTGCCTACACAGTGAGGAACATGATAGCCCTGAGGAATTTGAGAGTCAAATTTCCGACCGTTGCTGTGCTATGCGCCAGCTGTCCCAAAATATCTACCCACCTAACGGTCATATCATTGAAGGGCATTTATGTCTTATCATGTCGGGCTGCTCCCTAGGCTATAAATAGCCGCCCCTACAACCACTAGCTGGTTGGCTGCTCCGAGAGAAACTGACACTTGTCATTTGAGAGCATCCCATACTCCGAGGACTTTGAGCGAAAATCATCAAGTGAGGAAAACCCAAACCCAACACACCTACAAACCCAAAGTGATTGAGCATCACTGAAGAGATTGATCCTGCATGGATCCGATGCTTGTTACCTTTGAAGACTGTGCTTCTTCCAGACGGTTAGGCGTCATGGTCTAGAGCATCCAAGAGGAATTGTGGATCGCCGAGTGACCGAGTCTGTGAAGGTTTGGAAGTCACCTGAAGACTTACCACGAGTGTTTGGGCGAGGTCTGTGTGACCTTAGCTCAAGGAGAACACGGTGAGGACTGTGTGTCCTCAGGTTTAAATACCTTACCGCTCCAACCAGATGTACAACTGAGATAGCAGTTGGAACTGGTCACCAAATCATTGTCTTCACCAAGCTTACTGGTTCTATTTCCTCAACTCTTTCATTTCCTCATTTCAGTTGTTGGGTGCCTGTTCATATCTGTTTGAAGACATTGACTGAAAACTTTCTCAATCTCCTCAGTTCAATTTCTTCAGTCTGTCCGTCTTCATCCTGTGTTATCCTATGTTTAGGCTTTCTGTACTCTGTGCTTGTCTTCATTTCATCATGATGACTATGCTTGTGTTTTGTTATGTTTACTTTTGAGTACTTATTCCGCTGCAAGTAGTTCTTCGCTAAGGAATTTCCTCACCAGCAAATTCCTCAGTGAAGAATTCATAAAAATCGCCTATTCACCCCCCTCTAGTCGATATAACGCACTTTCAACATGGTATTGTTCTACTCATCTATGAAGTTTCAGAAGAAACGACTTCCATTTTCTTCCGGGCAAGAAAACAATTGCAGTTCAAAAACTTTGAATAGTAAGTTCGATTGAGTATCCAAACATAGAATCTTTTATTGGTGAAGCAACATGCTTGCCTTTCCTAGAAGAATCCGGATATGTTTCCACACTGCTCCCTGAAAACATAAATCATTCCGCATAGTAGATTTATTATTATTATTTCTGTCCCATAGAGCAGGTAATTCAGATACATTATCAGGGGAAATAAACTGAAAGACTTTAATAATAGTAATCCACGAATGTTTCACAACAATGCAACCAAACAACAAGTGATCAATATATTCTCCCACACTACAAAACATGTAAGTTAAATCATAGAAGTGTTGTCTTTTATTCAAGTTAACTCTTGTTAGGATTTTGTTATGGACCACCAACCAAACACAAAACCAAATATCTATGTCGGACAGTGATTTTCCAAAATTTGTCCCGGATAGGGGCAGAGACCCCTCCCCCGTTAATTTTGTTGTAAAAGGATTTAGTAATATAAACCTCAGAAGCTTCAAGAGTCCAAATAGGTTCATTGGTGTAGTCAACATGTTAAAAGCTAAGAAGGATATTCAAGAGGTAATTACATTTCTCCAAAAATGAAATATCAACACATCTCCTAAAGGCCAGTTTAAGGATCTGACCATCCTACACCTGGAAAATAGTGCAGTTTTGTTGCTGGCAGAGATCAAACAAGTCCAAGAATTGGTTTTTCAAGGAGATATCACCAGCCCACACATCATGCCAAAACTAAATACTTTTACCATTTCCTAGAGCCGATTTATAAAAAGGCCTAACCCCAGACATAGCCCAAGTAAAAACCTTTTAGAAAAAGGGGATCCATTGTTCATTCTAGACCACAGAATATTGGGTTTAGTGATACATCCATTTTGCATCATGTTTTCCTACTGTTATTTATAGTATTTTCAATCAACATAACACTTTGTGGAGCAATTCTAGTGCCTTTTCTATCATAATATGCAAGTTTTACACGAAGAGGGAGATTACCGGTAGCTGGAATTCTGGGCCTGAAAAAGCTATGTCAGAGATACCTATTCTGCACATCTCCAAATGAGCTGAAATTTTATGGAGACTTATTTTGGAATATGTAAAAAATTATTGGAGAAAAGAAATACCAGAGGGGGCCACCCAAGTGCCTACCCCTGGTGCCCTGGTGGGTAGTGGGGCTCCTGGCCAGCCTCCGGTGCCCATTTTCTGGTATATAAGGCCATTTTCCCTAAAAAAAATAAGGGGAAGAGTTTCGAGACGGAGCGCCGCCGTTTCGAGGCAAAACTTGGGCAGGAGTACTTTTGCTCTCCGACGGAGAGATTCCGTCGAGGGTACTTCCCTCCGGGAGGGGGAAATCGAAGCCATCGTCATCACCAACAACCCTCTCATCGTGGGAGGCTCAATCTTCATCAACATCTTCAACAACACCATCTCATCTCAAACCCTAGTTCATCTCTTGTATTCAATCTTTGTATCAAAACCTCAGATTGGTACATGTGGATTGCTAGTAGTGTTGATTACATCTTGTAGTTGATGTTAGTTGGTTTATTTGGTGGAAGATCATATGTTCAGATCTATTATGCTATTCAATACCCCCTTAATCTTGAGCATGAATATGTTTTATGAGTAGTTACTTCTGTTCTTGAGGACATGGGAGAAGTTTTGTCATAAGTAATCATGTAAATTTGGTATTCGTTCGATATTTTGATGATATGTATGTTGTTGATTCCCTTAGTGGTGTTATGTGAACGTCGACTACATGACACTTCACCATCTTTCGGGCTGAGGGAATGCATTCTGAAGTAGTTATTAGATGATTGGTTGCTAGAGTGATAGAAGCTTAAACCCTAGTTTATGCGCTATTGCATAAGGGGCTGGTTTGGATCCATATGTTTAATGATATGGTTAAATTTTATCTTAATTCTTCTTTCGTAGTTGTGGATGCTTGTGAGAGGGGTTAATCGTAAGTGAGAGGTTTGTTCAAGTGATCAAGCACTGGTCCACACACATATCAAATTATCAAAGTAGCGAACGCGAATCAAGCAAACATGATGAAAATGACTAGATGAAATTCTAGTGTGTCCTCAAGAACGCTTTGCTTATTATAAGAGACCATTCCGGCCTGGCGTTTTCTACAAAAGGATTGGGTTACCTTGCTGCACTTTTGTTACCCTTACTATTACTTGCTCGTTACAAATTATTTTGCTACCCAACTATTTGTTATCGACAATTTCAGTGCCTGCAGAAAATACCTTGCTGAAAACCGCCTGTCATTTCCTTCTGCTCCTCATTGGGTTCGACACTCTTGCTTATCGGAAGGACTATGATAGATCCCCTATAATTTTAGGTCGTCAAGGCTCTTTTTTGGCGCCGTTACCGGGGAGTGAAGCTCTTCTAGTAAGTGGAATTTGTTAAGATTTTTATATTATGTTCTGAAATTTACTGTCACTTGTTACAATGGAAAATCATTCTTTTAGGGGTTTGTTTGGGGTATCTTCACCTCGATTGGAAGCACAAAGAGTTTCTCCTCAACCTACTGCAACTGCTGAAAATATTTATTATGAAATTTCTTCGGGTATGATAGAGAAATTGCTAGCCGATCCTTATGCGGGAGATGGAACACTACATCCTGATATGCACCTAATCTATGTGGATGAAGTTTGCGGATTATTTAAGCTTGCAGGTTTACCCATGAAGTGAAGAAGAAGGTATTCCCTTTATCTTTGAAGGGAAAGGCATTGACATGGTATAGGCTATGTGATGATATTGGAGGTTGGGATTAGAATCGGTTGAAATTGGAATTTCATCAAAAAAATATCCTATGTATCTAGTTTATCGTGACCGGAATTATATATATTTTTGGCCTCGTGAAGGAGAAATTACCGCTCAAGCTTGGGGATGGCTTAAATAAATGATGTATACATGCCCCAATTATGAGCTCACAATAGAAATTATCTTGCGGAATTTTTATGATCGGCTTTCTCATGATAATCAAAACATGCTTGATTCTTCTTCTATTGGCTCTTTTATGAAGAAAGCTATTGAATTCAGATTGAATATTCTGGAAAGAATTAAATGCAACTATGAAGATTGGGAACTTGACAAAGGTAATGAGTCAGGTATACCACTTAAGTTCAATTGTGTCAAATCTTTTATGGATGTTGATGCTTTTCACAAGTTTAGCACTAAATATGGACTTTACTCTGAGACAATAGCTTCCTTTTGTGAATCTTTTGTTATTCATGTTGATCTCCCTAAGGTGAAATTGTTTAAACATCATCCCCCTGTTAAAGAAAAGATTGATGAGCCCATTATAGTTAAAGAAGAAACTATCTTTTACAATGTTGATTCAATTGTGCCTACCGCTTATATTGAGAAACAACATTTCCCTGTTAGGATACAGGAAAGTTCTAAGGTTTCAACCATGGTTAACAAAAGTAATATTATAGCACCTAGACCCTCTAAACAAATTAAAGTTGAACCTAATGATGCTATGGTTAAAGATCTCTTGGTCGATAATATTGATGGACATGTTATTTATTTATGTGGTGAAGCTGCTAGGATTGCTAAACCCGATGATAAAGATAAGAATAATCCTATAGTGGGCATGCATGTTGTCTCTGTTAAATAGGAGATCATTGTTATCATGGCTTATGTGATTTGGGTGGTAGTGTGAGTGCTATCCCGTTTACCTTATGTCAGGAAATTATGAATGATATTGCTCCTGCTGAAATACAAGACATTGATGTTACAATTAAGCTTGCTAATAGAAACACTATTACACTACTTGGGATTGTTAGAGATGTTGAAGTCTTGTGTGGGAAAATAAAATACCCTACTGATTTACTAGTTCTTGGTTCTCCACAAGATGATTTTGTCCTATAATATTTGGTAGACCTTTCTTGAACACTATTAATGCTAAGATTTTCTTCAAGATTGATTGTGCTAAAGAGACTGTCAGTATTAACTTTGGTGATGTATCTCATGAGTTTAATTTCTGTAAGTTTCGCAGTCAGACACATGATAAAGAATTGCATAGTAAAGATGAAATTATTGGTCTTGCTTCTATTGTTGTACCTCCTACTGATCCATTAGAACAATATTTTCTAGACCGGAAAAATGATATGAACTTGAATGAAAGAAATGAAATAGATAAGATTTTTTTATCAACAACCTATTCTTAAACATAATTTGCCTGTTGAAACTCTTGGAGGTCCTCCTCCAACTAAAGGTGATCCTGTGTTTGAATTAAAACAATTGCCTAATACACTGAAATATGCTTATCCTGATGAAAATAAGATATATCTTGTTATTATTAGTGCTTACTTTTCAGGGCATGCAGAAAGGAGATTATTAAAAACTCTAAGGAAGCACCGTTTTTTTATTGGATATACTCTTGATGATCTTAAGGGCATTAGTCCCATTCTATGTCAGCACAAGATTAATATGGAACATGATGCTAAACCGGTTGTTGATCATCAATGCCGATTAAATCCTAAGATGAAGGAAGTGGTAAGAACTGAAATATTAAAACTTCTGGAAGCATGTATAATTTATCCTATAGCTGATAGTAGATGGGTAAGTCATCTTCATTGTGTCCCTAAGAAAGGAAGCATTACAGTTGTTCATAATGATAAAAATTAACTTATTCCACATAGGATTGTAACTGGTTATAGGATGATAATTGATATTAGAAAACTAAATAAAGCAACTAGAAAAGATCTTTACCCCTTGCCTTTTATTGATCAAATGTTAGAAAGATTGTCTAAGCATACACACTTTTGCTTTATTGATGGATATTCCTGTTTCTCTCAAATACTTGTATCACAACCCGACCAAGAGAAAACCACTTTTACTTGTCCTTTTGGAACTTATGCTTATAGACATATGCCTTTTGGTTTATGCAATGCACCTGCTACCTTTCAAAGATGTGTGATTGTTATATTCCCTGACTTTTGTGAAAAGATTGTTGAGGTTTTCATGGATGGTTTTTCTGTTTACGGAACTTCTTTTGATGATTGCTTAAGCAACCTTGATCGAGTTTTGCAGAGATGTGAGCAAACTAATCTTGTCTTGAATTGGGAGAAGTGCCACTTTATGGTGAATGAAGGTATTGTCTTGGGGCATAAAATTTCTGAGCATGGCATCGAAGTGGATAAGGCCAAAGTTGATGCAATTGAGAAAATGCCTTGTCCTAAAGATATTAAAGGTATCCGAAGTTTCCTTGGTCATGCTGGTTTCTATAGGAAGTTTATTAAAGACTTCTCTAAAATTTCTAGGCCTCCTACTAATCTCTTGTAAAAAGATGTTCCATTTGTTTTTGCTGATGATTGTGTAGAAGCCTTTGAAACACTTAAGAAAGCCTTCACTTTTGCACCTATTGTTCAACCACCTGATTGGAACATACCTTTTGAAATTATGTGTGATGCTAGTGATTATGTTGTTGGTGTTGTTCTAGGACAAAGAGTTGATAAGAAATTAAATGTTAAACACGACGCTAGCAAAACTCTACACAATGCTCAAAGAAATTATGCTACTACTGAAAAATAATTTTTAGCAGTTGTGTTTGCTTATGATAAATTCAGATCTTACATTGTTGATTCTAAAATAATTATTCACACCGATCATGCTGCTATCAAATATCTTATGGAAAAGAAAGATGCTAAACCTAGACTCATTAGGTGGGTTCTTTTGCTACAAGAATTTGACTTGCATATTACTGATTGGATGGGAGTTGAGAATCCCGTAGCTGATAACTTCTCTAGGTTAGAAAATATTATTGATGACCCACTACCTATTGATGATAGCTTTCTCGATGAACAACTAGCTTTCATAAATGCTTCTCGTAATACTCCTTAGTATCCAGACTATGCTAATTATATTGTTGCTACAACCTAACTTTACACACCAACAAAAGAAAAAAAATATTCTTTGACTTAAAACATTACTTTTGGGATGGCCCATATCTTTATAAAGAAGGAGTAAATGGTATTATTATGCGTTGTATATCTGAGCATGAACAGGAAAAAATCCTATGGAAGTGTCACTCCGAGGCTTATGGAGGACACCATGCGGGAGATAGAACTGCACACAAGGTATTGCAATATGGTTTTCATTGGCCTACTCTGTTCAAGGATGCTCGTAAGTTTGTTTTGTCTTGTGATGAATGTCAAAGAATTGAAAATATCGGTAGACGTCAGGAAATGCCCATGAATTATTCACTTGTTATTGAACCATTCGATGTTTAGGGATTTGATTATATGGGACCTTTTCCTTCCTCTAATGGGTATACACATATTTTGGTTGCTGTTGATTATGTCACTAAGTGGGTAGAAGCTATTCCAACTAGTAGTGTTAATCATAACACTTCCATTAAAATGCTTAAAGAAGTTATTTTCCCAAGATCTGGAGTCCCTGAATATTTAATGACTGGTGGTGGTTCACATTTTATTCACGGTGCTTTCCGTAAATTGCTTGCTAAATATGATGTCAACCATAGGATTTCATCCCCCTATCACCCTCAATCTAGTGTTCAAGTTGAGTTGAGCAATAGAGAAATAAAGTTAATATTGCAAAAGACCGCCAATACATCTCAAAAGAATTGACCTAAGAAACTTGATGGTGCATTATGGACTTACAGAACTGCTTATAAAATCCTATGGGTATGTCTCCATATAAAATGGTTTATGAAAAAGCATGTCATTTGCCTCTTGAGTTAGAACACGAAGCATATTGGGAAATTAAAGAACTCAATTATGATTTCAAACTTGCCAGTGAAAAAAGGTTATTTGATATATATATTAGCTCATTAGACGAATGGAGAACCCAAGCTTATGAAAATGCTAAGCTTATGAAAATGCCAAATTATTTAAGTATAAAGTTAAAATATGCCAGGAATTCAAAGTGGGTGAATATGTTCTATTGTACAATTCTCGTTTTAGATTTTTGCAGGAAAATTTCTCTCTAAATGGGAAGGACCATATATCATTGAAGAAGTTTACTGTTCTGAAGCTATCAAGATTAATAATGCCGAAGGCACTAATTTGAAGGTGGTCAATAGACAAAGAATTAAGCATTATATTTAAGGTACGCCTATTAATATTGAAACTAACATTATTCAAACCCTGACATCGGAGGAAGACTTTCAGGATGGAGCGCCGCCGTCTCGAGGTGGAATTTGGGCAGGAGCACTTTTGCTCTCCAGCAGAGAGATTCCGCCAGGGATACTTTCCTCCGGGAGGGGGAAATCGAAGCCATCATAATCACCGACAACCCTCTCATCGTGGGAGGGCCAATCTGCATCAATATCTTCAACAACACCATCTCATCTCAAATACTAGTTCATCTCTTGTATTCGATCTTTGTATCAAAACCTCAGATTGGTACCTGTGGGTTGCTAGTAGTGTTGATTACATCAGTAGTTGATGCTAGTTGGTTTATTTGGTGGAAGATCATATGTTCAGATCTATTATGCTATTCAATACCCCTCTGATCTTGAGCATGAATATGTTTTGTGAGTAGTTACTTTTGTTCTTGAGGACATGGGAGGAGTCTTGTCATAAGTAATCATGTGAATTTGGTATTCGTTCGATATTTTGATGATATGTATGTTGTTGATTCCCTTAGTGGTGTTATGTGAATGTCGACTACATGACACTTCACCATATTTGGGCCTAAGTAAATGTATTGTGGAGTAGTTATTAGATGATGGGTTGCTAGAGTGACAGAATCTTAAACCCTAGTTTATGCGCTATTCCGTAAGGGGTTGATTTGGATCCATATGTTTAATGCTATGGTTAGATTTTATCTTAATTCTTCTTTCGTAGTTGCAGATGCTTGCAAGAGTGGTTAATCATAAGCGGGAGACTTGTTCAAGTAAGAACAACACCCAAGCACCACTCCACCGTACCCACATATCAAATTATCAAAGTAGCGAACGCGGGTAAAACAAACATGATGAAAATGACTAGATGAAATTCCCGTGTGTCATCAAGAACGTTTTGCTTGTTATAAGAGACCGTTCCGGCATGTCCTTTTGTACAAAAATGATTGGGCTACCTTGCTGCACTTTTGTTACCGTTACTACTACTTGCTCGTTACAAATTATTTTGCTATCAAACTATCTGTTACCGACAATTTGAGTGCCTGTAGAAAATACCTTGTTGAAAATCTCTTGTCATTTTCTTCTAACTCGTTGGGTTCGACACTCTTACTTATCAAAAGGAATATGATAAATCCCTATACTTATGGGTCATCATTTAGCAGTGTGATATTTATAATCCACAAGGGATAACCAATTTTTTTCCACCACTAACAAAATATTTCTCGGTCCAAGAGGCTAGCAGAGACATGATTCCCTCAAATTTGGATTACCTAGCCCACAAAAGATTTTTTCTGTGACACAAGCCCCCAATTTGCTAGAGATATTTTCTTCTAGAATTAACATGGTTGCTCCAAATAAACTCAGTTAGTATATATAAGATATGATATTGTTGTAGACACAATATCTGCAACAATATGCACTACAACATACACCAAACTAGGCCGTGATGTGTACGATCATGATGCATAGACAAATATGACACACTGATTGTATTAATACTTATGGGCGAAAACATACAAAGGTGACATGATAACTATGCTTAAAATGATACTCCTACATTACAATTCCCTTAAGAGAATGTATAAGGAACTCTTTTTATTTCCTTCATCGGAGCATTTAAACAAATAAAGAGGCTAGCCAACTCGCATGGAGGAGGCTCCCCCGATTTGCATCCTTGCTGGCCGTTCGATCCTCGTCAACGAGGTCATTTTTTTGCTGCTGCCCGTTGGATGGTCCCTGGGAATTGATCTGTCTTGTTTTGACCGCGTGGTGAATCCTGGACGGTGTATGACCTGTGGGCTCGGGCTGGATCCGATTGGCTGGGTGCCAGGTTTTTCGGTGCGCGCGGCAGCCTCTCCTCACCCGCCGCGTGTGCGCGCCGCGCGCTGCGCCCTTCTGGCACGTTGGGTGAAGTCGCTGCAGGCGGGCCTGCGTCCCCTCTGGTCCCACCTGTCGATCTCATGCTGCTGATTATTTTGTGTGCATGTGGCGTTGCATCGGCGTCTGAAGAGAGGCCCGTGGATGACGCCTACGTCGTGCGTTGTGGGCTGATGCCCTACTCCATGCCACGTCTCGTTTAGCGTTGTACCGTCACCTTTTTCCGCGGGTCGTTGTTTACCATGGTTCTCTCCTTGGCCCTCTGATCAGCGGTCCCTGTTTTCTCCCGGGCCCGCGCATCAGTGTCGATTGCTCCTGTGTTGCCCGTCTCACCCAGCCACGGGCTCGTTTGGAGAGAAAGGCTGGGCTGACCGATGCATCGTGCGTGCATGCGCAGGGGCCTAGCCGACTCCGTCTCGTCTGACTGATGCATCGTGCGTGTGAGGGTCCAGGCTTACTAGATTTGTCACCCTTTGATTTCTTTCCTAGGTGACTGCCACTGGACCCGGCACAATTGTGGACCCACCATGCAGCCAAGTGACTCGTCGCTCAGTCCGTAACAAATTGGGCTCCGGGTAAAAGAAGCCCTAGAGCCAAGCGGTAAAACGAGACCCTCCTGCTCCTCCTCCTCCCTCACCCAGCGGCGGCTTCCTACCTCTGTCTGCGCCCCGCCTCTTCCTCCTTCTCAGCGGCAGCGGTGAGCATGAGAGCAGCGGAAGCGGCTGGACGCCACAAGCTGGCCGAGGTGGTCTACGGCGAGGAACGGTCGCGCTCGACGCCGTCCTCCAACCCGTACTTCCCAACCCGATGAATACCCCAAGGATTCCAGCGTAGCTCAAAGGAAGGACCAAGGCCTGGGACGACGCGCCTTGTCCTTGTGTTCCTCTAACATCTCCCTGTCGACTTCTGCTTATTAGGGAGGGAGGAAGGGAAAAAGATAGATGGCGGTGGCGGCTGGAGCTGGCTGAGTTATTTGGGGAGCTGCGCACACGTCGAGCGACGGCGAGCACATCCGACGGCAACACACCAAGGTGAGATTCACCCATTCTTTCTCTCCCCATGCGGCCTCCTCCCTTCGGCCCCGATTCATCGGCGCGTGCAGACACCTTTCCTTCTTTGACTTCTCCCCTCTTTTTCGTAAAAGCAAAAAGAAGCAGGAGCAAAACGAAAGTGATCACCATAGAAAGGATGGTTATAAATTATTGCAGTCGTTGTTGCCAAGATGTCACATTACGGGTTCTTGTTGATCCTTGTTGGTTAAAATATGCGTTGTTGTGACCTTGAGAACATTTTTTATTCTATTACTACATTTTTTACTGTTTTTTGGTACTGATATTGAATATTTATTTATGAACCAGAGTCCTCATCTTCGTATCGGTGTCCCTCAATTTTCCGTTGGCCAAAACAAAAGATATAATCTATTGTTGAAAGGCCAACTTGTCTGTGAAATACTTTGCGAACTGCGGTACGGTGAGGTACATCCTTGTATTTTCTGGTTTATTTTTCCGATGCGAGAAGTGCAGGAGCACTGTCGGTTGCTCACTTATGTATATAATAATCATCGGTTGTTGTTTTTATTCGGCAAAAGAAGTTCTGTGTGAGTTAGAGCCTAGAGGTTATAGGCAACAAGGGCGTGGTCCTATTAAATGGAAGGGCTGTAATTATTTGTCCAAGTGATATTGAAGTTACATTTGAGAATTTTTCCTACCACTTTACGTGATGCTTTGACTTAATGTTCCTTTCATTTGCTTTGGCGTCTAATCCTGTTTATTAGCTTCTTCATATATTGTATATCTGAAACTTTGCATACATTTTATTAGTCCAAGTGAAAGCATCTGTAACTGCATGTAGATATATTTTGTCAACCCGTGTAACATTGCCTTTAAATATGATTATGATTTTCATTATGTGCAACTCTGCCCGGATTGAGTAGCAGGTTGTTTATCACGTGCCTAGATGAGGTCACTATGGTGGTACTGAAAAGTGATGCTCTAATGTTCATATGTGTTATGGAGTTGGTTCTTTTGAAGTTAAAGTAGTTGTGTATTATGCTCTTCTCAGGTTTTAAGCCTAGGTGAGGGCATCATATGTGCTAATGTACGTTGTTTTCGATCCACCTGCGTTTGATTTTTTTACCTCTTCTAGGTTGTTTTGCTTATTGTGGTTTCCCTCTATTCCACAAGGTCTGTCAGCTGCTAGGATTTAAGGTCTAGGAACTGACGGGTTGTTGTTTCTGTTGCTGATTAGAGCTTTGGTTAAGGTGCTTTCTTTTTTAGTTTAGTCGGCATTCTGTTGTTGCCCTTATGATAAGTTGTTAGTTAGACTTGTGCTTAACTAGCGATTCTTACAGAGATGTACTTTCACTGAGAAGAAAAGGCTATACTTTTTAATAACAAAGATGTCAATATTGCTGCTTTCTGCCCATAGTTTCACTGTCCCTTTTTATAGTTTATTTATAGCAGATGAATACATGAATATAGCCCTCCTATTTTAGAGTATGAATCAGAATCTAAATTAATAATGGTAAAAATGATCAATAACTTCTATTTCGTTATATATGCAGTGTCCCCAATTTTATTTTCTTTCCCTTTTTGGTTCTATAGGATTGAGATCTATACTTTGCCTTAAACTGAATTTGATGTTGTTCATGCATCTGATGTCACTTAGATTTTAGGAATTTTAGGATGGATGGCAAGTTTCCCATGTTGGATGTTTCCTTAATTTCTCAAATCTTTGTGATAATCTAGGTGATTCTGTTTCTACCTCAGGACTTGCCTTTCTCTGTTTCAGTTTCAAAAAGATATTATTTGAGGTTAGATGACCCTTAATCAGTCCATTTCATGTGGACAGAGGACTAATTGTATTGTTCCGAGAAGAGAAGCAAGTGCATATTATGTAGTTGTAGGTATCAATTTTTTCTCATTCCCATGATTCTGAAGCAATTAAATTGGTATGATCACTTCATTCCCCAATCTCTCTGTCAAAGCTTAGTTTGTCCATCGTCATACCAGAATGAGTTACTCTATTTCCTATAGCTCTATTATTACTATTTCCATCAGAACGTCTCTCAGTTCTCCTTTATAATATCATGATCAGTGGCACGAATGCAAAATGTGCTTGAATTATGGTGTTGGTTTTAAGAAAAATGTGTGAATGGAATAAGAACTATATTACTTTTTTTGAGGGAGAGAAGCATATTACTTTGATTGTTGAGTCGGTCTATGTTTAACTTCACGTTCTGTCGTTTGGGTGGATACATTTTTAAAGAAGTGACATGGCTTAGTAACCATATTAAATTTTGTCTTTGTATATGGAACAAAGGTGGGAGAGCAAATGTGTTGTCGAAGTCTGACGAGATTAAATAGCAGGTTGACTCTTTGTAGTGCTTGTTCAAATGTATGTCAGGTTTTTTGTTATCTGAAAAAACACATTATCCTGCCTTTATTTTTACATAGGTGTAAATGTTGAGAAGTATATTATTCTGATTGATAATAGTTTGAGGAGCACTACAAAGGATCACTGCCAAGAATTTGAAGGAAATGCCTTGCCAATCTGACCCATCACATAACTTTGGGTTCTATCAGTTGTGTGGCACATACATTTGGAAAGAAGTGAACTGTATTTGAACTCTAAATACATGTATATTATCTTCTTGCTAAATTGATCTTATACCTGCCTTATCCATGTGTTAACTGTTTAAGATTTGGTTGCAGTGGCCTATAAAGAATTTGTTGGATTTCTAAATTGATCCTATCTTTGCCTCATCCATGTGTTAAATCGTTAAGATTTTTATGTATGGCATATCATGCACTTATAGGATAATCAAGTGACCTTTTTATTAACTTATTTGTGATACGACTTTGCTGATTTTGTGCTTTCTTTGAACCCTCAGATTTCATGGTTGCCATCAATACCAAACTTTTTAATCTTTTAAAAGAGTGCAAATTCCATAATATGATATGAAACATGATATTTTGTTAAGGCCTTTGCATTTTAACTATGACGGTGACCTTTGTAGTCATATGCATTAGTTGAAAAGCTTTTGGTTTCTCTCTTCTCTCCTGCTTAGGAAGTTTTGTTCTTTGGTTTTCCTAGGTATTGTTTCTAATTTTACCTACAAAGGCAAACCTTTTCAAATCACATCAGCTTTCATTATTAAAAAGGCTCTTAGTATGGTCAAGTTTCATGCACTTATTTCAAGTATCCTGCCTTGGGTGTGTGCGTGTGTTGTGGTGGCGTGCGTTTGTACCGAGTTGCTGTGGATCGTGCTTTATATATAAAGCGGGGCGGAAGCCTTTTTCGGTAATAACTTGTGGTTTGAAATGGGACCTTCTGCTATTTGTCGCAATAGGTAATGTTATTGTACATTTTATTGTAGACAGTAAGCCTCCATTTTTATGGTAGACAGCGAGCCTCCGTTCTGTTACAACATGCGCTTGCCCACAACTAAACCAACTGATACATGTGTCTTTTTTCAAAGAACATATGGACTCAATGGGTCTCTGCGCCATTAGGCGCAATGGGTCAACTATTCTCTATAAATTCATTTGCAGAGTTATTTCAGATATTCATATTGATTCAATAATAAGGTTACTATACCAAGAACATCGATGTGCATTCGTAAGTTAAGCAAAATAGTTCTATTTACTTCTTTGTTTGAATGGGGCGTTTGCGCTATTTGATGCAATGGGTTCTTCTCTCAAACGTATGTGCTTGCTGAAACCTAAAGTTTCTAAAAAATATCAATATTTTAAATGCGGTCATGGTTTTAAATGGGACTAAATGGCAGATGACTCATGGATAGAAATATTTCCAATGTTGTCATGGTTGTAAATGGTTCTTCTCTCAAACCTATGTGCTTGTTGAACTGGTTGTGCCATCGACAACCATGCCTAATTTGAAACATAACGGGTTTAAATAGCACATGACCGATGGATAGATTTTTTTTTTCAAACACAAGATTACTAGCTCAAACCTAAAGTTACTTGCTACAAAAAATATTTTGAAAGAACTCATGATTTTAAAGGTACATATATTTATAAAGAAAAGCATATGCAATTTTTCTTTACATAAAGGGGTCTAAATACTTACCATATGTGCTTGATCTAAAAAATGCAAATATGTTCAACACTAACATGGTTTTAAAAGGGTCTCTGGCCATTTGGCGCTGGTTTGTACGTGTTATACAAATGCACTTTTATTTCAAACTTGAATTTCATAACGTGATAAACATATTTTCAATATGCCATAGTTTAAAATAGGCTTTCTACTACCAGTATCGAATATGTCCTTGCAAATTGAAATTATTTTCATCGACAACATGGCTTTAGCGGGTCTCTGCGCCATTTGGCGCACCAGGTCAACTAGTATATAGAAAAACAACACTGCTAGGGTACTTGAGAGCATTCCCTTCGAAATCTTTCACTTATAGACCTCAAAGACACCTCGTGCTCCCAGTTTCTTGACAATTTTATAGTCACTGAACCCTGCCTTCATGAAGAGCTCACGCCAGTCATTCTCAGTACGTTGACGGCCTCTTGTGTTCACAAGGATGAGCATGTCCATTAAAAGCTGGGCCTCAAACATTACTGGTCCTAATGAAGGCCCAACCACAATATCTATAATGATCACCTTTCCTCCCTCCTCATGTGAAGGAATGGCATCCCTACATTGGGACAAGATCTTCACACAGTCCTCATCACTCCAGTGGTGCAGCACAAGCTGCAAAGTATGTGCATGCATAGCCATTGTTAGCATCAATGAATTATCTTTTCTATTTTTGCAAGTCAACAGATTTACTGTTTGGCAATTATCTACCGTGGTTAAATACCTTGAGCATCACCGCCTGAGACTTTGGGACGGAGTGGAACAAGTCACCAGCAACATAGTTGACGATCCCGTCAGAAGGAGCTTTGTCGATCACCTTGGGAAGGTCCAGCACGGTGCACTTGACATGCGGATGGGCCTTGGTGATGGCCCTCGCCGTCGTCCCATCGCCACCGCAGCAGTCGGTGAGAGACTCGAGCCCCTTGAAGAGGTCATGGCACTCTCGCATGATGGTGCCGATCCCAAGGTTGTCATGGGCGGCCAGACCTTCGGTGACCAGCTCGTCCAGCTCATGGTCCAGCAGCGCCGTGCTCTCGTCAAAGAGCGATGCGCCATGCACGTCCTCGAACGGCGACGGCACCGGCCCCGTGATGTCTTTCTTGAACCAGTCGGCCAGCCCCAGGGCCGCCTCCGTGTAGAACGGCGACGTTGCGGCGAGCACGAAGGACGTCTGGCTGTGGTGCTCGTCCACCAGGATGCGCGACAGCGGGTTGAGGCGGAACAGCTCCTCCACCTCCGCCTCGGAGTCGGAGTCGCCGCCGGCTGCAAAGACGCCCGACGTGACCAGCACACGCATCAGGCGGCCGAGGAAGGGTTGTTTACTCGCGGGGAGTGACAGCGCGGCCACCAGGTCCGGCAGCGAGGTGACCCCGCCGAGGCGGTGGATGGCAGTCGGGATGCCGAGCTTGATGGCGCAGCGGAGCCCCATGGACGTGAGGTAGTAGAGGCTGTGGCGCCACAGATCAGCCTGTGCCTGCAGCAGCTCCGCATCCGTGGGAACCTGGATGGTCGGCGCCTGACCGGCCATTGCTCTCCTCTATCACTCTTGTGCGTATGGTAGTGTTGCTCAGTTCTCGATCCACTCTGATGTTATGTGTTGCATTTGCATGCGGGGGCTTAAATAGAGCTGCTGCTACTACTACTCGTGTACTGAGAAGCTATAATTAATTAACCTCGCGTTCCACGGCTATACTACTTAATTAACTTCGCATGGAGCGCGAGTTGGTTGGGTCTCCGGATCGGAAATAAACGAGTACTATCAGTGAAGAGAGATTGTGTGTACGTACTATCTCCACGTCTACGCTGATTCTGCACCCTGTACGTCTAGCACACACATGAACCAAGTGGCATGGACGAATCAAGATGTGGTTGGATGGTTCGAGGGACGATTAGATGCAACCAAATTTCATCGGGGTTCAATGTCCCAGTCTTCCGCAATATTTTGAATTTATTTCTAGATTTTCGGCGATGCACTTTTAGTGGGAAGAGACGTTTTCGTAGTCTATGTGACTTCGTAAATCTCAAGATGATACGTCGGCTCAATCTCAAGCATAGAATGTGCGTGTGTGCATTCATAGGGGCGAGTATATACGCGTATGCATGAGCATTTGCATCTGTACTGTGTTAAAAAAAAACAAATGGCATGGTGCCGTGATGAACTTGGGGTAACAAACATAGTTGACATTGATGCAAATCAACAACTCTTGATCTTCGACAAGGCCGTGACGCACGCATGTGGCTAGCTACTGGCTATTCCGTGATCTTGCCAGGAGGCGAGATCACAGGTTTGCACACGTATAATTTTCTTTCTCAAAACCGAAGGCAGAAGATTTCCCTAGGTGATTAATTACGAAGCGGACAAATGCCCAATTAATTAATTGAAAATCAGACGAAAATCAATACAGACAGACCACATGTAGGCTATTCACAAACCCGATAAAAGCTTAGATTTTCCAAAAATGTTAGGTTTTCTTCGCTTTTGCATTAGAGATGCACATGGCCATTTTATTAAGTTTCAAATGCCATGCATCAACAAAACTATATATAAAAGGAAAAACAACGAGTACAAAGCTTGAAACAACTGCATACTAACATGGTAAAACAGAATGACTCAATCGCATATCCTCCCATATTTTCATAATTTAATGGCTCTATACTAAACTTAACAAAAATGAAAAAGGTCCTTATCAGGGACCGGGCGTCCGATCGTAACAAGAGTACACTCTCACTGTCACGATCTGTGGTATGACGTACTTCTTCCTTATGTTTGCAACTCAGCGTCGCTTATACATTAACTGTTGGGTCCGTCTAAGCATCAGTCGACTGAGACTTGGCAAAGTCTCAGTCGGGTGACATCATCCAATTTATAGTTCAGCCCATCTTATTCCCTTGTCCAGTCTTAATTTGCTTTCCTGTTTTTGCTGGGCCGGCTCTTGTCTTTGTCTTTTATTATTGTTCGTTCTTTTGGACCAGCGTTCTTTTAATGCCACGTGATTTTTCCGGGCGCTTCTTGTTGTCTAGCTTTCCTGTGTCTAGTGTGACGCTAGTTCTTTATATGATTTTCCTGTTTCTAGTTTCTGCTCTCTTTTTTTGCGTGTTGTCTAGCTTTTTGTTCCATTTCTTGAGTTTTTTTATTTAATTTTTCCCGTTGTTTATTCAATGTTTCTATTTATATTTCATTTTCAGCTACATGTTCACCAAAAAAAGGAATTGCATTCGTCGTTATACTTCAGAAAAAAAAGTTTGTACATTTAAAAAAAATATCCATTATGCGTTGATAAAATTATTGTGTAATTAAAAAAATGTTCAAATAGATTTAAAAATATTCACCATATTACTTTAAAATATAAAAATGCATTTTTAAAATGTTCAATGTGCATTTCAAAAAATAATGAAGGTGTATGGAGTGGCTAGTTGCTGGTACTTGTATCCCTTGCAGTTACAGATGAGATATGGCGTGTAATAATTTTTTCATAAAAAACCGGCAGAACAACACTAAGTTGTGGTCGTGTTGAAAAAATGCAGTTGTGGTCAGGTGCGACATTTGCAGTTGCATGCCTAGTGTCGGACATGCAACTGGCCCGCTTCCTCTCCTGACACCCCCTCCGACGAAACAAAGGTCCAGTTGCAACCATGTTGGGGGACACACAGTTGTGGTCGGATGTGGCACTTGCAGTTGTGGGGCTGTTGTCGGGCTTGCAACTGGCCCGCCCCCTTCGACAAAACAAAAAACTCCAGTTACAGTCGGGTTACATGATATGCAGTTGCGGTCGGTGCGACCCTTGCAGTTACATTCCTAGTGTCAGACATGCAACTGGCCCACCCCCTCTCCCGCCGCCCCTTCCGACAGAACAAAATACTCCAGTCGCGGTCCGGTTACAGGATATGCAGTTGCGGTCGGTGCGACACTTGCAGTTACATTCCTAGTGTCAGACATGCAACTGGCCCGCCCCCTCTCCCGCCGCCCCTCCGACAAAACAAAGGTCCAGTTGCAAGTATGTTGAGGGACATGTAGTTGCGGTCGGGTGCAGCAATTGCAGTTGCGGGGATGTTGTCAGGCTTGCAACTGGCCCACCCTCTCTACCGGTGCCTCCTCCGACAGAACAAAAATTCCAGTTGCGGTCGGGCTAGAAGACATGCAGTTACGGTTGGGTGCGACACTTGCAGTTGCATTCCTAGTTGTCGGGTGGTAGGTGCGACATATGCCAACATGTGGCTTATCATTGTGGGAGCCAATAAGACGTCGTCGGTGCCTGGAAACGGTATGAGGCGAAGACATGCACGCCGACGAATCTTACCCAGCTTCGGGGCTCTTCGTGGAGATAACACCCCTACTGCTGCTCTGCGGGGTCTCCGCATGATCACTAGATGAACAAGTGGCTACAAGAGGCTCCTTGAGCTGTTCGGTGAGAGGGAGGAGAAGGGCTAGGCTAGCTCTCCTCTTCTCTCTATGTGGTGTCTAAAACTCTCTGGGATCAACCCTTTGCATGGGTGCCCTGGGGGGTTTATATAGGCCTACCCTCCAGGGGTACAATGGTAATCCTGCTAGGCGCGGGCCCTAGCCGTCAGTGTCTACGCTCGCCGGCTTCTCCGCCGGCCGCTAGGGCCCGCCGGCTGGTGGGTCCCGCCAGCTGCCGGCTTCTTGGTCGACAAGCTGGTCCCACCGACGAGGGCCTTGTCGGGGGCTGGTTACTGTTGCCTCAATCCTGATGACGAGGGCTTTGTCGGGGTAAGCATGGCTAGAGTGCCGCCGCCTTGGCGGCGATGGTTGTAGTCTCACCTCGTTTGATCTCCTTAATGAGGCGCTTCCTTCGAGGGAGGGAACAAGCCGGCTATGGGAAGCCGGCCATATCTCAGGCCGACTGGGGGAGACCGAGCCGCCTTCGGCATCTCTCGACTGGGGCCCCGCCGCTGTGGGTCGTACTGACAGCCTGTCGTGGGTGATGTCATGGTCAGCATGGCAACAGTGCCGCGCCGGACGGGTGATGGCCGCCCCGTACGGCGCACTGTGGCCACGCGTGCTCTGGGATGTGGGGATGGCAGGCTTTACTGTAGCCACGCCCCGTCTCATCACCGTTATGTGGGTGCAGATTCTGAGGGTGCGGCCTTGGCCTCTTGCTGGGGGGCCGGCTTCTTGGAGTAGGCCTTCTCGTGGCCGGCTCCGCGGAGTCGGCCCTCTGGTGGCCGACTCCTTGGGAGCCGGCCCTCTTGTGGCCTTCTTCCTGTAGGTTTTAGGGTCGGGCCGCCTCCTGACAGCCGGCCTGAGAGTCAGCCGGCCGGGGGAAGGCGGCCCCGCGTCTTCGACGCTGGAGGGCTTGATCGGCTTATAATTTTTTCAGAGGCCCAGGGGGAGCCGGCTAGGCTACCCATGGTCATTTACTCCGACAGTAGTCCCCGAAGCTGGTTGAGCTTCGAGGCTGAAAGGAGGACGAGAAGCTCGATCAGCTTCCTATCCTGAGGGGCCGATAGCTAGGAGCCGGCTTTGAGTGGGTGCGCCATCTTCGGGAAGTTCTGTAGCCCGAAGGTGAGAACGCGAGCCGAATCACGCGCTGACCGCGCGCCACCCCGCGCGCCACGTGGCCAAGAAGGCCTGTCAGCCCACGCGCGCGACAGGACGTCGCCGTAGGCCGGGGCCCGCCATACCTAGGCCTCGGCCCATGTGCGTATCCTCTATGGCCCGAACGGACCGCTCGCCTTCCCGCGGTAGTTTCAGCACGCCTTTAGGGCGCAATAATCGCGGGGCGTGGGGAGTGGCGCGATTAATCCCACGTTCCCCACACTCGCCTCCTTGGCTCCGCCCGCGAGCCTATCGTGGGGAGGAGGGGCGGCGACGCCGCACGCCGCCTCGCCTCCACCCTTCCTTCTACCTCCTTCTCCTTTCTTCCCCGCTGCAGCGCCCTCACCGTCGTGCCGTTTCGCCGTCGACCTTCTTGGTTTGCCACGGCTCCACCGCAGCGTGGTTGCGCTCTCCGCCGCCGTGCCTCTCTCGCTTCCATGGCGCTATCCAGCTCGTGGGATGGCTCCAACGTCCACGAGGACTACATCGATTGGCTTCGCAAGACGCGGCGGTTACCGGGCGAGGGCTACGTGAAGACCCGCCTCGCGCCGGAGGCGGAGGTTTCACCGGCGCCGGAGGAGGGCGAGTGGGTTCTTCCGCTCCTTCCTCGAGTTCTACCGCCTCCAGCCGCATCATCTCACCCCCAACACGGTGATGCTGTTGTCGGCCTTCGTCACCCTGTGCGAGGGTTTTCTTGGCGTCCTCCCCACCCTTGAGCTCTTTTGGGAGTTCTTCCAGTGCAAGCTCGTCACCGTCTCCACGGGTGTGCCCGCCCCCCTGTGGTGCCTTCATCGCCATGCGGAGGTCAGCCGACAACAACCATTTTTCGCCTATCCCGCTGATCCAGTCGGTGAAGCTCTGGCAGCAATCGTACTTCTACGTGAAGAACGTCGCCCCGTAAGGCGACTTCGTCAATCTTCCGGCTTACATAGCCGGCCCGCCTGCTGGGAGGCAGTCGTCTTGGTCCTACCGAGCCAGGTCGCTCTCTCTGGCTGGGAACGCTGCCGTCACCCGGCTCCGGCTGATGGTCCAATCGGAGGGCTTGGTCAGGGCCGACTTGGTCGCCGCCTTCGTGGAGCGCCGGGTGCTCCCGCTCCAAGGCCGGCCGCACATGATCTTCCAGATGAGCGGCCGCTTCGACCCATGCCTGCTGAGCACCAAGGAGATGCCTCGTGATAAGGTGTCTTACATGGTGAACTACATCTCCAACTGCAAGCTCACCGAGGAGTGGCAGTACGGCAAGGCGCCGTATTCTCGGGCTGATCCCCCGCCTATGGTGAGTTTTCCTTCTTTTTTCTTTTTTGTTGCCGGGTTCGTGGCGGCCGACTTTTGACTAGCCGGCTTGTCTTTGAGCAGAACCCCCTTCTTCGACCGGCGGCCGGGGCCGCAGGGCCGGAGCGCCAGTTCACGGCCGACCGTACGGTGGACGACCCCGACGACCCAGATTTGGGAGCGGCTGCCATGGATGATGCCATAGTTGGGGCCGACGGAGAGGCAGGCGGCCCCGAGCTCGCGGCCGGCTTCGGGGACTGGCCGGACGATGATGAAGCCGAGGCCATCCCGCGCCGCCAGCTGGCAGGCGATCGCCAAGGCGCGGGACCTTCTACCGCGCCAATTGCCCAGGGTGGCACGCAAAAACTTCGGGCCGGGCCGGGCCTCTTCGGCAGCCGGCCGAAAAAACCCAAGGGTTCCACGGTGGCGACCAAGCGGGACGAGGCGGCCGCGAAAGCGGCCCACTTCCGCAAGGTGGTGAAGCAGCCACATGCGGTCTCGGCGTAAGTGTTGAATGTCTCATGCATTTTCATTGTCTTCTTGGGTTGAGGCTCTTCTGAGCCTTCTTCTTGATTTGCCGATCAGAGCGCCGCTTTCCCTCGAATGAGTTTCTGCCGCCT
This sequence comes from Aegilops longissima, assembly GCA_021605205.1. Lineage (NCBI taxonomy): Eukaryota > Viridiplantae > Streptophyta > Magnoliopsida > Poales > Poaceae > Aegilops > Aegilops longissima. Next base: position 58,487,543 of record CM038679.1, read on the forward strand.
CCATAGTTGGACCGACGGGAGGATCCTCGAGCTCCCGCCGTGTGGATCCCCACGCCGACCTCATGGAGGCAACGGAGCGGAACGCGCGGGAGGAGCGGGAAGCGGAGGAGCGGAGGGCCGCCCAGGAGGCGAAGGAGAAGTCGGCCGAAGCGCAAGCCGACGCAGCGGCCAAGGCTCAGGCGGAGGCCGCGGCCGCGGAGAGGGAGGCGGTTGCTCTACGCAATCAGCCTCCGCAGCTCGTCGTTCCCCTCCGCGCCGTGGCTCCCAACATCCCCGTGCCCCCGTCGGAGGAAGCCGACCGCGACCGGCCGGTGATGGAGAGGAGGGAAGACGACGTGACCATCCTGGAGGAGGCGCCACAGTCGGCGCCGACTGGAACGGGCCTAGGCGGCCGATCTGCTGCGGCGCTGGCGGCGGTGAAAGCGAAGTCAGCGGCGGGCGGATCTTGTGGTGCGATCGCCACCTCAGCGGCGCGGAGAGGCGCCCTCGGCGCGAACGCCGAGAGGGCATGGGCGCCAGCTTCGACGGCGCAGGATCTGGGCGGCCAGCGCCAAAGACGTCCGAATGGGCGCCAGTGATGGAAGGAACGAAGTGAGCGTGGTGGCGCGGAGGTCCATCGCCGACTTGAACCAGAGCCGCCTCGTTGCAGCGGTACACCCATGAGTTTCTCACGGCCTTGCGGTCGTCCGGTGAGTCTTCTAGCCTTGGTCGATTTCTTTCTTGATTTCTTCCGTGGAAGCGTCAGCACCTGCTGAGTGTAGTCCCGAGTTCCAAGTCGGGTCTTTGACGCGGCTTGAACTTCTAATAGGCCTTGGCGGCTATTTTATTCTTATCCTTTTCTGTCTGATTTTCAGAGTATCATAACCTTCGCTCAGTGCCTTCAATTCCTGTGCCCAGAGCTGAGCCAGAAGGCCGCCGACCTGACTAATAGTCGGAGTGAGTGCCTTGTTTATTTTATCTCACGTGGGGGCGCGTCAGTGCACCCACTGGGTGTAGTCCCCGAGATTTGGGCCGACTGCTGAGCAGTCGGGTCGGATCTTCCCTGACGACTTCTTCCTTATTGCATTTTCCTTTTTCTCCACGCTTGCAGAGGCCAACACCGACTTGAGGGAGCAGCTAGGCGGGGCCCAGACCGCCCTTCGTGCCAAGGAGGCTGAGTGCAGCGCCTTGGCCCGGGAACGTGACCGCCTGGCCTAGAGACTAGCCGACCAGGAGGAGAGCCATAAGGGGGCCCTGAAGAAGGTGCAGGACAGCGAGGCCGCCCTCAAAGCCGAGTTCGAGACCGAGGCGGCGGGCTGGGCCGAGGCGAAGCAAGCGCTGAGCAAGGGCTATGGCCGGGTTGAGGATCTGATCGACGGTAAGCCGCCTTCCTTCTCGTCCCTTTGCTTCTTGTTTATCTTCTGACTCTGCGCTGCTTCTTTGTTCTTCGCGCAGATTAGTTCCCCGGTTACTCCGTCGCTGCCAGCCAAGCCATCGAGGCCCACCGTGAGACCCGCCGGTAGGCAGGGGTCGAGATCGCGCCAGATGCCAGCCGGACGCTTAAGGAGCAGCCACGCGATCGAGCCCGACGCAACCGGCTCACCGCATGCCGCCGCCTTCAGCGCGTGCGGGCGCAAATCTTGACGGCCCTCGGCGGCGAGGCTATTCCCGCACCCCAGTCGGATGCCGACCGGCTGGAGGTTGCGGTTGGCGCTCGAGGCCTTGAAGGCTTCGCTGCTCGGTCGGCGCCAAAGCGGCGCTGGAGTTCGTCCGAGCTGGTATCCTGGGCTGAGCTTAGGCCAGCTGAGCACCTGGAGGCAGGAGGCCGACGAGGAGCTGGTGGTGGTGCGGCCGGCTATCATCCAGCGTGCCTCGACTATCGCTGAATATACAGACACCAGCATTTTTGCTCCTGAGGTGAATGACAACGGCGTCGCCCAGCCGGAGGAGTGGTTCGGGCTGAACCCGGCAGAAGGTGAGGACTCGGCGGAGGAGATCGCTTCCAGCGACGAAGGCGAAGACGAAGAAGGGGAGGGCAGTGAAGACGTTCATCCCGACGGCGAAGCGACCAGCCAGCTTCAGCCTGATCGTGCCTCCAGCAATGAGGCGCGCGCGAGCGTGCCGTCTACCAGAGGTGATGATCAGGCCGAGACCCGCCAGCCGGCCACTCCTCCGGCCCGCACTACCGCCTCCGCCGGCCTGCCCGACTCGCCTATCGCTCCCTTGGCCTGATCTGCCGTTCTTGCTTTCCTGCTGTTACTCTTTGAACAACTTTTTATTAAATCCGCGCAGTTCCACCCACTGGGGGTGTATTCAAACTATGTTGAATGTCGGCCTTTCGAAGGCTTTTGTGTAAATATAACCATGCATGTGCTTGGCTTCCATTCGTATTTGCTTTTTATCCTTAGGCTGTTTCCTTTGCCGCCTTTCCTTGGTCGCCGCCTTCCTAGCCGAACAGCTGCTCTGCAGTCTGTGGCTGGGGAGGAGCTTGGCCATTTTTGGTAAGACAAGTACTTGAGCTTTCTTAGATTGTGGCAAGGTGAATGGGAAGCCGGCCGGCCGGCTACTCTGGTAGCCGGTCGGCGATGGGACGAAGCCGGCTTTTGTTATAAAAGTTCTTTAGTCCTTAGCCGTTTTTCGTGTGGGCATCCTTTCCTGCCTTTGACTCTTGCCAGCCGGACAGTCGGTTCTTCGAGCTGCGACTTTCGACAAGAGAGGGCTTGGGTGCCGGCACACTACTTGTCCGACTGCAGGTGGAACTTGAATATAACTTAAATGGCAAGTCCCGGGCCGATTGGGTCGAACCGGTGCGGGACGAGAATAAAGAATGTAGTGACATAATCATAAGCATGATACTCCTCATTCATAGATAAAAGATGGCAGTCCCCGAGTGCTCCTCGGGGAGCCTATTGTCTCATACTTAGTACAAAAGGTAGCGTGATACATACTGCATTTTAACTGTAAAATCTACGGAGGAGGTTGGCGTTCCATGGTTGCTCCGATTCCTTGCCGGAATCATCTCTCTTCCGTGCCTTCGGCTTCTGTGCGTCGATCAGGTAGTAGGAGTCGTTTCCCAATGCTCTGCTGATAACGAAGGGGCCTTCCCAAGGGGCCGAGAGCTTGTGCTGGCCGGCTGTTCGCTGGATCAGCTGGAGCACAAGGTCACCCTCTTGGAAGGATTTTGGCTTGACCTTTCGGCTGTGGTAGTGGCGCAAACCCTGCTGGTAGATGGCGGACCGGCTGAGGGCTAACAGCCGGCTTTCTTCTAGCAGGTCGACGCTGTCTTCTCGTGCTTCTTTGGCCTCTGCTTCCGTGTACATGGTCACCCGAGGCGAGTCGAACTCGATGTCAGTTGGGATGACAGCCTCGGCACCATATACAAGGAAGAAAGGGGTGAAGCCGGTTGACTTGTTCGGGGTAGTGCGCAGACTCCAGAGGACGGCCGGCAGCTCGTCGAGCCAACAGCCGGCCGAACGCTCCAGTGGCACGACCAGTCGGGGCTTGATGCCGGAAAGGATGAGGCCGTTGGCTCGCTCGACTTGGCCGTTTGACTGCGGGTGGGCAACGGACGCTAGGTCCAGTCGGATGCCCTGCGTCGCGCAGAAACGTGCCAATGCTCCCTTGGCAAAATTCGTGCCGTTGTCGGTGATGATGCTGTGTGGCACGCCGTACCGAGTTGTAATATCTGCGATGAATGTCATGGCAGTCGGCCCATTCAGCTTCTTAATTGGCTTCGCTTCAATCCACTTGGTAAATTTATCCACGGCGATGAGCAGATGTGTCATGCCGCCGCTGTCGTCTTGAACGGGCCCACCATGTCCATCCCAGGCGGCAAAAGGCGAGTGAGGGGAATGGTCTTGAGTGCCGGCGGCGGTGTTGCTTGAGCTGAAGACTTGGCACCCTTTGCAATGTTTGACCAACTCCTTGGCGTCGTTCAAAGCGATCGGCCAAAAGAATCCATGGCGGAAAGCTTTGGCAACAAGTGATCTTGAGGCTGCGTGGTGGCGATTCGCCTTGGTGAATGGCCTTGAGGATTGCTATGCCCTTCCTCGGCTCGGCGCGGCCGGAAGACTCGGTGACAACTGCGTCGACGAGCTCTCTGTTAACAATTGTGTATGCTCGGCTCGGCGTTGGACTTGTCTTGCAGCGATCTCGTCGGCCGGCGGTTCTCTGCTTACCGGAAGTTGAGGATGGGTTGGGCCCATGATGGAGCTGTGACTTCTTCTATAGCCAACACGCTCGCAACCAGGCGGTGGGCTGGGTGGTGAAGAGCTGAGTCCGCCACACTTTGTGGCATTGATGCAGTCCGGGATGACTATCGTAGTCCCGGGCGAACTCAAGTCCCGGGCCGGTGCGACTATGGCAGTCCCGAGCCGCCTATCGAAGTCCCGGGCGCTGCTTGGCTCCCCAAGCGGATCCGGCTGCGTCGAGGCTAAGCGGCATGAAGATGGAATCAGATTCGGAGATGGCTTGATAGACGGCTTGAGGCGGCGGAGAGAGACGCCGTTGGTATAGCTTGTCGATGGAGCCTATTCGTGCCAGGGCATCTGCTTGCTCGTTGTCGGCCTGTGGCACGTGGAGGAACTCGCATCCTTCAAAATACCCGCTGATTTGCCGAACGAGGAAGCGGTAGCTTGCCATGTTTGCGTTCTTGGCGTCCCAGTCACTAGATGATTGCTGGATTACCAAATCCGAGTCGCCATAGCACAGGATCCGGTGGATGCCGAGCTCTTTGGCTAGCCGGAGCCCGTGTATGAGCGCCTCGTACTCGGCCACATCGTTGGAGGCGGCAAAATGAATTTGCAATGTGTATCTGAGTTTGTCGCCTTTGGGAGAGGTGAGGATGATGTCGGCTCCCAAGCCGGTGCGCATCTTGGACCCATCGAAGTGCATCCTCCAATGGGTGGAGTCAGGAGCCGGGGGCAGGTACTGGGTCTCGGCCCAGTCGATGAGGAAGTCGGCCAATGCTTGGGCCTTGATGGCGGTGCGAGGCTGGTAAAAGATCATGTAAGGGGCCAGCTCAATGGCCCATTTTGCCACCGGCCAGATGCGTCCCGGCTGCGTATGACCTCGACGAGCGGGGTGGTGCATACGACCGTGATGGGGTGCTCTTGAAAGTAGGGCTTGAGCTTCTTGGCGGCAAAGTACACACCATAGCACATCTTCTGGTAGTGCGGGTAGTTCTGCTTCGAGGTGGACAGTACTTCGCTTAAATAATACACCGGCCTCTAGACTGGCTGAGCTCAGCCTTCTTCTGGGCGCTGGACAATGATGACGGTGCTGACCACCCGGCTGGTGGCGGCAATGTAAAGGAGCATGGGCTCTTTCTCAGTCGGCGCCGCCAAGACAGGCGGCGTGGCCAGCATCTTCTTTAGATCGTGGAAAGCTTGGTCGGCTTGGTCGTTCCACTCGAAGTGAGTGGTTTTCTTCATGAGTCGGTGGGGGAGAGCTTTTCTCCAAGCCGGTGATAAAGCGGTTCGGGAGGCGGGCACCGGTAAACTTCTGGACGTCTCGCAGCTTGGTGGGAATCTCCATTCTCTCAATGGCTTTGATCTTTACTGGGTTGCATTCAATGCCGCGTTTGGAGGCCAGGAAGCCTAGAAGCTGGCCGGCTGGTACTCCGAACACACATTTCTCGGGGTTGAGCTTGATCTGAAATCGGCGCAGGTTCTCAAACGTTTCCTTGAGGTCTTCTAGCAAGGTGTCGTGCTTCTCCGTCTTCACCACGATATCGTCTACATATACGTGGGCATTTCTGCCAAGTTGCTTGAGAAGGCATTTCTGCATGCAACGCTGAAAAGTGGCACCGCATTTCTCAAGCCGAATGTCATAGTCGGTGTGAAGTCGAATGGCGTGATGAAGGCGGTCTTGAGCGATCACCGGGTCCAACTTTATCTGGTGGTAGCCTGAGTAGGCATCCAAGAAACTCAGCAGCTCGCGTCCGGCTGTGGAGTCTATCACTTGATCAATCCTTGGTAGGGCAAAAGGATCTTTGGGGCAGGCTTTGTTGAGGCTAGTGTAGTCTATGCACATGCGCCACTTGTTATTCTTGTTCAGCACGAGGACCGGATTGGCGAGCCATTCCGGAAAGAACACCTCCATTATGAAGCCGGCTGCTAGGAGCCGGGCTATCTCTTCTCCTACAATCCTTCTCTTCTCTTCCGACAGTCGGCGGAGGGGCTGCTTGACTGGTTTTGCATCTGCTCGGACGTGCAGCTTGTGCTCGGCGAATTCCTTCGGAACACCCGGCATGTCCTTGGGGGACCATGCAAAGATGTCCCGATTCTCACGGAGGAAATCGACGAGCTCGCCTTCCTATTTGCTGTCCAGGTTTGCCCCAATGACGCAAACCTTTCGGGTGCTCTGGGTCCAGAGGTATCTTCTTCGTTTCCTTGGCGGTGGAAAGAACCTTGGGCATCACATTCCTTGGGGTCGGGGGACAGGGCTGGCTGCTTGCCAGCCATGTCCACGACTCGGTCCAACATCTTCTTTTCTTCAGCGATCACAAGGGACTCGGCCAGCCGGCTGCTGGCTGCAGCGCACTCGGAGGATTTCTTGTAATCGCCGGCTATCGTGATGATGATGCCCTTGGTAATCGGCATCTTCTTCTTGAGGTAGGTGTAGTGGGGTACAGCCATGAACTTGGCCAGAGCAGGTCGGCCAAGCAGTGCATGATAGGGGCTCTCAAGGTCCACTACTTCAAACCAGATTGCTTCTCGGCGGAAATGATCCTTGTCCCCAAAGAGAACATCTATCTTGATCTTGCCGATTGGTGAATAGGACAGGACGGGTACAATGACATGGAACACGGTCCGACTAGGCATTAGCTGCTTTGTCTTGATGTTTAGCTTCTCCATGGTGTCACGATACAGGATGTTGATGCTGCTCCCGCCGTCTATCAGCATGCGGGAGAAACGGGAAGCACGTCTGTCTGTTGCGAGGGTGGCGTCCAAAACCAATGCGTAAGAGCCGGGAGACGGCATCACCTCTGGGTGGTCGGCTCGGCTCCAGCTGATAGGCCTTTCTGACCAGTGCATGTATTCGGGGGTGTTGGAGGCGACCGCGTTGACTTCTTGGTGCTGTCGGTGTCTGCTGCGCCGGTCTTTGGGCTGGCTTGTAAACATGACGTAGGTGGCATGCTCATCAGGGAACTCGTCTTGAACAGTTCCGACCGCTGGTCGAGCGGCCGGCTGTTGAGGAGCTAGAGGCGGCTGACCAGCAGGCGGAGGCGGCGCTAGCCCTTCGCCCTTGGAGATTCACGTGAGCTAGTGGCACTTCCGAGTCGTGTGGTTGGACGGCTTCGCGCCGCTGTGGAACTTGCATGGGGCGTCAAGGGCCTGCTCGTAGGAGAAGGCCGACTGCCAAGCCGGCCTGCCACCCTTCTGCTTCTTGGGCCCGGGCCGCCCCTCGGGCTGTTCGTCTTCGACTGTGGCCACCTGCCGACTGGTTGACGGCGGCATGGGGCCCTTGTGCTTGTTGTCGTTCTGATACGGGCGTCGGTTGGAGTCGCCAGCCGGCGTCTTGGGAGCCGGGTTGAGTACCTTCCCGGAGGCGTCTACCCGGAGCTCGGTTTTCATCGAGGAGTCGGCGGTGGCGTACTTGTCCGCTATGACTAGCAGCTCGTCGAGGGTAGTCGGCTCGTCGCGAAGAAGCTTGTGCTTGAGGATGGTGCCTTCTCGGCACCCGGCGATGAAGTACTCTATGGCTTGAACCTCGTGCACCCCCTCGCGGGGAGTTGCGAAGCTCGGCCCAGCGCGTAAGGTAGTCGCGAGTTGATTCGGTGGGTCCTTGTACACACAAGGAGAGCTGTCTGGGCTTGGGAGCCCGCTTGTAGGTGCTGGTGAAGTTGCGGATAAAGGCTTCTGTGAAATCTAGCCAGCTGTTGATGCTATCTGACTTAAGGCTATTGAGCCAGGTTCGTGCCGTGCCACGAAGCATGAGGGGCATATTTCTTCACAGCACGCTTTGTTGCCGTTCGCTATCTTGACTGCGCAGGGGTAGTCGATCAGCCAATCCTCCGGCTTCACAGAGCCGTTGTACTTGGGCGTGTCTCTTGGGAGCGAGAACCCTTTGGGGAAGGGCTCGTCGCGGATGCGGGGGCCGAAACAAGGCGGGCCGACATCGTCTTCCTCTTCTAGTGCCAGGGATCGCACTAGGCGGTCGATCCGGTGGCGAGCATCGTTCTCGCCGACACCTTCGCGGCGACCTAGTCGGCCGCTAAGAGTCGGATGCGTGACAGGTGGCGGGGTGGGATATCTCTCCCCACGAGGCGGAGGAGGAGGCAGGTTGCCCCTTCGCTCCACGACTCGAGGACAGCCTTCTACGTCACACTCGATGGAGATCCGGGTTCGGCTGTGGCTGGCAGCCGGCTCCTTTTCTTGCCGCGCGGGGGTTTTGCCCGCAGTCGGTGTCCATGACGTTGTGCCGTGCTCTCGGCGCGGGGGAGGACTTTCCGTGCGGACGCCGGCTTCATGCGGCTGCGCAACAGCACCTAGCAGCTGCTGGATGCGTCTGGTCATGTGGGGGAGCTCTTCGGCCCCCAGTCCATTCAAGTCGTCCACGGCCGCCTGGGCGGCGTCAGGTCTCGAGGGTGGCGTGGTCGGGCGGTCAACTCCTAGCATGTCGGCGGCAGGCTGCGCCACGCTGCTTGATGGTGCCGATTCGGCTCGGCCCGTCAGGAGGGGGCGTGCGGCGCGGCGATCAACTTCGGCCGGAGAGCCTCGATGGCGCCTCATGGAGGCTAACCTCCGGTCTTCCGCCATGAGGGCGAGGCGGCGTGCCTCCAGTGTTCCGGCGTCGGCGTCGGCCGGGAGGGGGACGGACAAGTCATGGACCGCCGTTTGCAGGGCGTCCTGGGCATTCTCGCCAGAGGCGCCGCTGTGATTGATGACCAGCACCTCGGTGATGGCACTGCCACAGCTGTCGGCTCGGGGGAGCGGGTCGTTGTAGATCACAACGTTGGTGGGGAAAGCGTCGAGTGATGCCGTGTCGAGTCGACAAGCATCGGTCGGTGGAGCCAACCGACTCCAAATCCACAGCTGCTCGGCTGGAGACGTGGAGTTGGTCGAGGAGGCTGACGAGGTGGCTCTCGAGGCAGCCTGTGCCAGCGTCGGAGGCGGGCTCGTCGGAAATGCGGGCCTCGCCAAGAAGATCGGCGAGGCAGCTCACCGGTCAACCGTCAGCGATGCCTTGCAGCGCGTCGGGGCAAGCGCCATCGGGCGTGCCGGGCTGGCTACGCTCGCTGGGGAGGAAGAGGGTTCCCGTCCAGAACAGGTCTACGGACGACGGTGCACCTTGCCCCATGGTGGGCGCCAAATGTCGGGTGGTAGGTGCGACATATGCCAAAGGGTGGCTTATCATTGTGGGAGCCAATAAGACGTCGCCGATGCCTGGAAACGGGATGAGGCGAAGACATGCACGCCGGCGAATCTTACCCAGCTTCGGGGCTCTTCGTGGAGATAACACCCCTACTGCTGCTGTGCAGGGTCTCCGCGTGATCACTAGATGAACAAGTGGCTACAAGAGGCTCCTTGAGCTGTTCGGTGAGAGGGAGGAGAAGGGATAGGCTAGCTCTCCTCTTCTCTCTATGTGGTGTCTAAAACTCTCTGGGATCAACCTTTTGCATGGTGCCCTGGGGGGTTTATATAGGCCTATCCCCAGGGGTACAATGGTAATCCGGCTGGGCGCGGGCCCTAGCCGTCAGTGTCTACGCTCGCCGGCTTCTCCGCCGGCCGCTGGGGCCCGCCGGCTGGTGGGTCCTGCCGGCTGCCGGCTTCTTGGTCGACAAGCTGGTCCCACCGACGAGGGCCTTGTCGGGGGCTGGCTACTGTTGCCTCAATCCTGATGACGAGGGCTTTGTCGGGGTAAGCATGGCTATAGTGTCGCTGCCTTGGCGGCGATCACTGTAGTCTCACCTCGTGTGGTCTCCTTAATGAGGCGCTTCCTTCGAGGGAGGGAACAAGCCGGCTATGGGAAGCCGGCCATATCTCAGGCCGACTGGGGGAGACCGAGCCGCCTTCGGGCATCTCTCTGACCAGGGGGCCCGCTGCCTGTGGGTCGTACTGACAGCCTGTCGTGGGTGATGTCATGGTCAGCATGGCAACAGTGCCGCGCCGGACGGGTGATGGCCGCCCCGTACGGCGCACTGTGGCCACGCGTGCTCCGGGATGTGGGGATTGCAGGCTTTACTGTAGCCATGCCCCGTCTCATCACCGTTATGTGGGTGCAGATTCTGAGGGTGCGGCCTTGGCCGCTTGCTGGGGGGCCGGCTTCTTGGAGTCGGCCTTCTCGTGGCCGGCTCCACGGAGTCGGCCCTCTGGTGGCCGGCTTCTTGGGAGCCGGCCCTCTTGTGGCCTTCTTCCTGTAGGTTTTAGGGCCGGGCCGCCTCCTGACAGCCGACCTGAGAGTCAGCCGGCCGGGGGAAGGCGGCCCCGCGTCTTGGACGCTGGAGGGCTTGATCGGCTTATAATTTTTTCAGAGGTCCCATGGGGAGCCGGCTAGGCTACCCGTGGTCATTTACTTCGACACTAGTTTCGGACATGCAAGTGGCCCGCTCCCTCTCCCGCCGCCCCCTCTAACAAAACAAAGGTCCAGTTGCAACCATGTTGGGGACATGCGATTCTTGATGCACGGCGCGTTGCGATTCTTGGGGATGTTGTCGAGCTTGCAATCGCCCGCCCCTCTCCGGCGTCCCTCCGGCAGAACAAAAAGTCCAGATTCGGTCGGGTTAAAAACATGCGATTCTTGGTCGAATGCGGTACTTGCTGTTGCGGGGCTGCTGTTGGGTTTGCAGCTGGCCCGCCCCCTCTCCCGGCGCCCCCTCCGACAAAACAAAGTCGAGTTGCAACCATGTTGAGGGGCATGCAGTTGCGGGCGGGTGTAGCGCTTGCAGTTGCAGGGCTGTTGTCGGGCTTGCAACTGGCCGGCCCCCTCTCTTGGCGCCCCCTTCGACAAAACAAAAATCGAGTAGCGCCCATGTTGGGGAACATGGAGTTGCGAGGCTGTTGTCGGGCTTGCAACTGGTCCGCCCCCTTTCCCGGTGCCCCCTTCGACAAAACAAAAGTAGAGTTGCAACCATGTTGGCGGACATGCAATTGCGGTCGAGTGCGGAACTTGCAGTTGCGGGGTTGTTGTTGGGCTTGCAACTGGCCCGCCCCTCTCCCGGCGCCCCCTTCGACAAAACAAAAGTCGAGTTTCAACCATATTGGGGGGACATGCAGTTGCGGGGCTGTTGTCAGGCTTGCAACTGGCCCGCCCCCTCTCCTGGCACCCCCTCTGACAAAACAAAAGTCGAGTTGCAACCATGTTGGGGGACATGCAGTTGCGGGCTATTGTCGGGCTTGCAATTGGCCCGCCCCATCTTCTGGCGCCCCCTCCGACAAAACAAAAAAGTCCAGTTGTGGTCGGGTTAGAAGACATGCACTTGCACCCGGATGCAAGAAAAAATATATGCCAATATTATTTTATGCATAAACAAGAAAAATATATATGAAAATGTCGGTCCTATACAAAACAAAAGTCATGGTTTAAAAATCCGCTAACAACCAACATACCCACTAACATTTATGTCTACATGGTTCAAAAATCCCCACTCATCAAAGAAGAAGCATTTCCTACATTATACAAGCATAAATAAATAAAATGCATACATAAATAAATCCACAAATAGAGATCTGGCATAAAAGAGGGGAAAACAGATGAAAAGAATGCAACTGAAGAACCTCGAGGGACAAAGACCCTTCCCCTGAGACGAGTACTCCGTGGTAGATATGTTGTGTACATGGCAATTGAAATGTCCAACGAAAACAATAAAAAACGCCTCGCACAACCAGCACATCGCACATCAATACTGAACACGAGAAAAGTAAACAAGAAGAAGCGAGCGCTAAATAGGTCGGCGTAACACTAGACAAGCAGTGTTGCGTGAATCTTACGGAAACAGTGATCTAACGACTATATATGTGTACCGGGACTTCGGTTAAACTCAATCGACTGAATTTTAGCAATCCCGCTAATAATATTTCAACTATTGCAGCCAACATTTACTTACAAATCATCTAATGGATGTGCAACTGAAAATGATTAACAAAAAATTGGTAGGATATTTCGTTGCTAAAATAGGGCTGCTAGAAAGTTGGAAAATATGCTAAAATCAAATAGAGTAAAAAACATCATTAATAAGCAAGGACAAAATGAAAAATAAAAAATTAAATTAAATAAACAAGAAGAAAAACAAAACGAAAAATATGAAACGTGACGAGCAAGTAATACATAAAAATAAAAAGAAAAACAGCTAAAATCTTATAAAAAGTAAATGAAGAGTAAAACAATAAAAAGAAGAAAAAGGAAAAATGAAAATGAAAATTTCTTTTGGGATAAATAGAAGCCAGCGAGACTTCCTCTCCTACAGGCAAAACTCATTTGTGTAGGGCGAGAAAAAGAAACAAAACAAAGTACTTATTTTGTAGGCTGACAAAAATACTAAAAAAGGACTCTCGGGAAACTTGGGCTGCACAGCAAAGGAAACAAGTCCGAGAAGAAAAATAAAAGAAAGGCTCTCTCATCTCCACCAGCCCGTGCAGCGACGAAGAAAAGAGCTCGTTCGAGCCAACATACACGTACACACAAATCTTAGTGCCATCGACTGAGACTTCCCTACTGAGATTTAGTGTAGCGGTAACAACAACGGAAAAACCCAATTAGCAAAAATATAGAAACTAGAAATACAAATAAAGTAGAACCTAAAAATATAAACAGTTATTGATAAACTAATTATATTGAATAATTTTTGAAGGAGTTTCACATGGACGATGAACATCCAGCTACGCATAGCAAACGAGTGTGCAACTATTGTTACGCAAGCAAAATTACATACATATACGTGTAATATCAAAGTTTTATATTCTTTATAAAACATGTAATTTTACAAGAAGAAAAATATTTATACAAAAAAATCTTCATATAATTCTACAATTATTCATGTACTTACAAAAATTATTTAGAAAAGAAGAAATGGAAAAACAAAAAAGACAAACATAACTGCACATGAAAAGAATTTTCTATTTTTTTGAGGACCACACATGAAAAGAAATGGACGAATACTTTTTTCTCCCTAATACATAACAACGCAGGCAAAGAGCTTACAACCGCTGTACCACAACAAAAAGCAAAATTAAAATGAAGAAAAAGAACAAATCACAGGAAAGACACTGAAAAGGCTCCCCACACGTCCTCAGCCCACCACGCAAACCCTCTGGCCCGCGAGAAAAAGAGCCCAGACAACCAGAAGACCTGAAGAAAAAACAGCCGGCTGCATTAACAGACCAGAATGAGACAAACCCACTTACAGCGCGAGTCTTAAAGCAAATACCAATCAAACGGTGGACGCGTCGACTGAGACTTAGCAGCATCGTTAATTTTTCACTCAACCTCATCTGCTCCCCACCGCCCGTCTCATGGAGCCTTGTCTGGCCGAAGCTTCCTAAAGCCTCAAGCCTCTCGACATGGAGATATCTCCATGTCGTTTTGGCTCTATTTGTGTGAAGTGCACCGTAGTTTAATTAAGGTACTTTTATGTTTATAAAGAGGCAATATATTTTATAAACTAATAAATTATAAATCTTGTTTCAATTTATGTTTTTGAGATGCCTATTTATGCAAATTTGAGTTTTCGAGGAGTTAAGAATTTAGGGAAAAGGTCTACATGCAAAAAACTGTGGAAATACAACTTGTCTCTAGGGAGCATATCCTCCAGCGCATCAAAAATGTATTTTACAAATATTTAAAATCATAGATGTGTTCACTGCCACCCCAAAATGCTACTTACAAATTGTAAGCATTTTGACTTGTAAAAAAATAAGTAAAAAGCCCAATGTTACACTTACTTTTATTTTTTCCATTGACGAAGTATCGCTATCCTGTTTTGCATGAAAAGTGTCAAGCACACTTGTTACACTAACATTTAAATAAATCAGATTTTTTAACAAATTTTTTAGGGGGGGGGGGGGGTGTTTAAGAAAAGAGGTAGAGATGCTCTAAGGAAAAGCAGCGAGTACACTCAATCACAAAACAAGGATACTAACATGGTAAAATAGAAATGTCTCAATCACATATCCTCCTATATTTTTATAATTTAATGGCTCTATACTAAACAAAAAAAGTTCTTATCAAGGACCAGGCATCCGATCGTAACAGGAGTACACTCCCACTATCATGATCTGTCATACGGCATACTTCTTCCTTACGATTGCAACTCAGCACCGCCTATGCATTAATTTTTTACTCAACCTCACCTGCTCCCCACCGCTCGTCTCATCCAGAAAGAAGAACCTAGGGGAAAACAGAGCTCTCACAACGATCAGAGCATTCTGGCCGTCAGATCGATTAGCTTGATGCGTTTCTGACCGTCCGATCAAGCTCCCGGATGACATGCGTCGTCGGATCGAGGCCTCGCTCATGTAGCAATGAATAGTTACTACTCCCACGCGCTATCCATCACTCCGCGGTTTCCGTCCGGGTCTCGCTGACGTGTGGGGTAACACGTTGGAGGTCCCTGCATGTCATTTTCTGTGGCTAGGCCACGGCCCGTGCGGCCCGTCGACGCTCTCCAAAGGCAAAAGATCTCGTGCCACCGCTGAAATTCCCGTCCCCACCGAGGGCATTTTCGTTTTTTTACATGCGCCCGTCTGCGTGGCGGTCATTCGTTGGCTCGGGGCTAGACGATGTGGGCTGGGTGGACATCGTCAGACCGCGTCGGCCTCTCTCCCTTTATCTCCTTACTTCACCCTCCCGTAACCCTAGCTCCTCTACACTGCCGCCGCCACCGCTGCCCCCGCCGCCCGTCTGATTACGCCGACGAGCTCGGTGAGAACCAGACCCTCCTACCACCGCTCCTTCTACCAAGTGATGAGATCAGTAAGCACCAGGCTCTTGCACTCCTTCTACCGATAGCCGAGGAGGAGCAGGAGGAGCTGCGGTGGCCGAGGTCGAGAACACCACTCCAGTTGCGGTGGCTGAGGTCGGCGCTCAGCGGGAGGAGCATGAGGCGTTTCACCTCTGATGCGCCGTGCTCAACTCCGGTTCATAATGGAGGTCGCCGGCAAGTAGGCATCAGCTCTTGGAGCCTCTTCATCATCAGAGAGGATGCCACCCAACAACGCCATCCTCGAGGTACGTCCTGGCGGCTTCGACACGCCTCTCTCATGCACCTTCTCCTTCCCCGTTTCTCTTCGACGCTGCTGATCCCAACCTTGGTCAGCAGGAGATGCACAGCCTCCGCCATACTGAAGAAACGGACGATGGCTTCCGTGAAGAGATTCGTCATAGTGACTGTCAATGGCCTACAAGCCCATCTATCTCTGCCGAGCTCGATCCCCTCTTTTTTGCAGGCTGGAGGTGGACTAAAAGGGGAGATGAAGGTTGGTGGTACTTACTGAGAATTTCTTTAATTGGTTAATTGATGTGCATCTCCAAGAAGCATAGAGGTTAGCTTGTGTAAACATTTTCCTGCTTATGTCCAGAGGTTCTTGAGACATGGTGCAATGTCGATGTGGTGTGCTTCGACATGGATAGTAATGTATGTTTCGATGAGGCTATAAATGAGCTTGCTGATTTTTGTGCAGCCGGGCAGGTAATTGATGAGTGGACAGGTAATGTCACATTTTCTGTAGTATGTTTGTGTTCATCATATACTATATTAGGAAGAACTAATCTTGGTCTAATGTTTTCAGGGCATGATTTGAATAAAACTTGCCAAGAGCCCAAGATGTGCTATTGCTGCTACAAATTAACATGTGTATGCTCTTGCTGCTGTAGATTTGATTATCTATAGCTTTTTTGGCTGCTACTCATCTGTCCATGGCATCCTGGAGCAGCAAAGTGTGTTGATTTGGTTGCTCTTCGCCTCGCCGTCGTCGTTGTCTTAGCCTCGCCTTAGTTGCCTCCTCCTACCTCTCTTCCTCCAGCCGGTTTCTTTGCCGCCGACCAAGAAACACTGAAAAGGACACGCAGAAGTTCAGCTGGCCACACTGAATGCCAGACTATGTGCCGCCATCGATGGGTGAAACACCTGTTTGTCGCCATGGACCTACTGGTTCGGGAGAAGGCTGAGGTGAGACATCATTGCACCCAAAATTTATTTTTCTTGGTGGATATACGTTGTTATCTCAGCTCACAGGATTTTCTATGTTGTCCAGTGCCGTTCTTTGCGTGTGTTCCTCTGATTCTTAGGTACGTCCCTATCACCATTGTGCCTTCCACTGGCTATTTAAATTTCAATATTATTTTTGGTTTTTGATCTTGCAAGTTGACACCATCTTACTGGCCCTTAATTCTGAGTGGGCCAAGGAATTGCCTTGTTACATTGTTAGCATGAGAACCGTTTTTAGCATAACAATTGATGTTGGCACTTCTCTGTGAAAATTTTGGTTCAGATCTCGGAAGAACAAAAAGATCATCTGCATTGCACACTTTGACCAATGTCTGAAGATGGCAAAAACAAGAAACCTTTCATAAATTATTTTGCTGAAGTAAGTAGGAAATGAGCATTCTACTGTATACATTGGATGTCCTGCCATGGCACGGTAAAGACTCTATCTATTTTATACAGTTTGATTTGATTAGGTCTCAGGGCTTCGAAGTTGTGAATAAGCATAAACAAACTTCACATCATTCATAGTAATTTGGATACTTAAATTCTTACAAATTGATCCATAATGCATTATGCCAAGTGAACAAAACATGCAGTTGTTACGGTGAATCTGCTAATCGGGCTTTTTTGCTTGTGGCAACTAACACTTCTGATGGACAACTATACTAATAGACTAGAACATGAGTGCAAGTTTGTCTTGGATAGAATTAATCTCATTTCCTTGCATCCTCTAAATTCAAAAACAAAACATGGATATCGTGATAGTGGTGGTAGAAACACTCCTAATTTATGTCTATCTCATGAGTCATGCATACTCGATATGTCCTATCTCATGAGTCATGCATATCCGATAAATTTTTTCTTAGCAAGCACCAATGAAAATTACCATATATTATTGATCTTTTAGTTCAAGTACTGTTTTGCATAGTAGTATCTAGTATGGCTTACACTGTATTTCTATATATTGTTTGTATCCACATATATATAAATGTGCTTATATTTCTACATATATATATATATATATATATATATATATATATATATATATATATATATATATATATATATATAAAAAGAAATCGTGCGTTGCAACGGGACAGAAAAAATACACGCTCTTAACCCAATGACCACGACTCGAGACCCTGATAGGTAGACGTTCTTTATTTAAAATGGCATCACATTTGTGTTCCCGACGGTGATCTCACTGCTCACACAACCAAAATGCATTTGAATGTGGTCAGTCCTAAGGCGTCTCTCTCACACACACACACGCGCGCTCGCACACACACAATCGCTCAGAATAAGATGAGAAAAGTGTTGTTTTTTCCCGCGAGGTTTTTCAGAGTTGTGTATGCGTGGTTATCAATGTTTTTTCCCACTCAATCCGGTTTTAATGTGTGTTTATTTGCAATTTGGATCGCCGCCGGTGCGAAAGAAAAACGGACCGTGCACTATAGATTAAGTTTGCACCAAAATTAATAGTTTAGAAATATTTAACAGCTAAAAGTAACATCATATTTATATTCTGCACATTTTTCTAATGAAATTTCATATATAATATGTTCAAATCGGAGTTACGATTTAAAAGATATGGATAATTTTGTTTTAGATAAACTACGGATTGATTAACCGAAAGGTTAGGGGGTTTTCTGTTAAAATACAAAAAAACGATTCGTATGACTTAAATATGGACGGCGGGTTGATTACCTGAAATCTTAGGGGGTTTTCTAAAAAAGTTAAAAAAAACGTTTCGTTATGACTTATAGATGGACTGCGGGTTGATTTCAACAAACTATAGGGACTTTTTTGCAAATAGGGGTGACGGACGACAGAAACCCACCACGCTTTATTATTAGGTAGAGATATATATTATTGATCTTTTAGTTCCAACACTGTTCAGTTGCGTGGAAGTATGGCTTAGATTGCAATTTAGCTTCCTCCACTCATTGCTTTGCTTAGTTAAATTTGTAGGACAACACAAATATATAAATGTGCTTATATTATGTGTACTTTATTTAGCCAAATTTAATAGAGGAAGAAATCATATTTTCTGATAAATTGTTTCATGTGGAGAACAATCACCACATGTTGTACCAAGGCCAGCAGAAAGATGATGCAGTCATGCATAGGTAAATGATTCTGCCAAACATATTCAGATTTTTAATCCTCTTAACATTTTTTATCTTGTGGTGTGTATGCTAGTGAGAGAAAGGATGGTGAGGAAGCAGATAGGGGGATTGTAGGACGAAGAGGAGATCATGGCCGGCACGTATTACCTTGATTGGTTGGATTTCAATGCGAATTTTATATCTAAATCTTGTCGTTTACATTGTTGCAGGGATTGCGCGGGGGGGAGGCAGCAGTCCATTCGAGGGATGGACGAGAACGCAGTGAGATGGAGATGCTCTCAGTGGCGGCGGCTTTCTTGGAGGGCGGCATGTAGGACGCCTACAACATCTGCCTCTTGGTCTTCTGCGAACTGAAGGGGTTATGTTACCTAGCGCAAAGGGAATTTTCTTTGTACATATTGATTTATTTACATGTATAGGAGATACACATTTATGGCTCATACCCGATCCATATGAACCAAGAAGCTTTCTTTTCTTATTAGACATATATCTATCCATTGATATGGCATCTTCTTTTTCTTATTACTTAACATAATGATTTTCTAGTAGTTAAAATAATCCTAAACAATCTAGAAACATATAGATTTGAATATGTGTATATTATTTTGCTAAAGAGTTCAGTCCATGCGTGTTTTTGCCGTCTAATTTTATATTCTGGGTTGTACGGAAGTGATACTTTTAAGTTCTATGATGATTATATAAACACATCACCCTGCTATTTTGTTATATTAGATGTTCTCTTACTTTGGCTAAAATCAGATAGAGGCTTTAAGCATATTCTGTTTAAATAATGACAATCTTTTGTACTTGCTATTGCCTTTGACTGTCTCCTTCTGGTATGGTTACTCATGTTTGCTTAGTTAAATGGCATATATGTATATAAAATTTGTAACTTCATTCTTGTTCTCATTCTCTGCTTCTACTGTTGCAGTCTTTGGGGTTTTCTCTGATAACAAGATGTTTTCTGGAAAATAAGTACCAAGAACTACAACTAGGCAGGAAGCACAAGAAAGTCGGTAATAAGATGTGTGAGCCAATATTTATCTTCTTGCTTCATGCATTTTTCTATTTTGCTCGATGTTGGATGCTATTCATGTCCTTGAGGCCTTGGTCATCGGCAACGATAGAACTAATGGTCAGGTTGTAGTGCTTTTCCTTCCAGATGTTATGTTGTTGGCCCATGTTAATGTTTGTTGTACATTTTCCTTGATTTTTGGTTCTGCCTTGCTATGCATTGGATACTGTGTGGTTGGGTTGTACTGTTGCATGAATAGAATCCATGTGCAAAAAGCATTGAGATTAATTTAGATATGTGGATGAAATATTACTTTTTGTGTATAAGATAATTGGTTTATCAATTTAGTCCCTCCTTACTGTTATTTAAAGTAGATAGATTGTCCATGATGGAGGTTCAAATTATTGGTATAATTGGTTTATCAATTTAGTTGATCCTTACTGTTTTCACGATAGTATTGCCCACCATCTTCATTTTTTATGCCCCTCTTCCACCAACAATTCCCTTATGATATTGCATTTTTCCAATTTTATTTCTGCACACGGGTTGTTATTTTTTTATGCCGCTGGTCCACCGCTTCTCTGGTTTTATAAAATGGTAGATATTGTTATTTTCGAGCTCATTGGTACTTATAGCCTTATATGTTGGCATAATCTGTCCTAGATATCAATAGAGTAGTATTTTGTTAATTGATTAATGGTCAAACATACTACTTCCGTATCTTTACTATAGGTGCCTCAAACGAAAATATCTTAGTGTTCTACACTGAATCTAACATATGTAGCTTAATTACTTATAACCATTCATCACCAAAACTACTTTGTTAGCAGTGAAAGACTTGGTAGAATTTCATAGATGTTGTTCATCATGGGATTAACCTGTAGAAGAATCTATTCATTTCTATGTTGAAAGGCTTCTTTATTTCCCTTGCTCCCATTTTCTTCCATATGCATTGAGTAAAGACAGGTTGTACAATGTGGCATGGTTTGAGCATTTCACGCTATTTTCGTGCTTCC
Source organism: Aegilops longissima (assembly GCA_021605205.1). NCBI lineage: Eukaryota > Viridiplantae > Streptophyta > Magnoliopsida > Poales > Poaceae > Aegilops > Aegilops longissima. The sequence continues at coordinate 58,507,829 of CM038679.1, forward strand.
ATTATTTCCTGCCACAACATAGCTTTGAACTATAGTGCAAGTTGGGGATTTTTTTCTGTTGAAAAAATAACTTGAAACTACCTCCCCGCATGTTTCATTAATTTCATCCATTGTGGACTCATCAGGTACTAACAAACTTATCTTTGTGATGATGCAAATCATGGTTTAATTACCTTTTCCACTGCATGTTCTGCATGTGCTTTCATTAAATATCGTGTTTTCCACAATGTTTGCTACCTGGTCTTCTAAGCAGTTAGTACAGATAGCAAGTGCAGCTTACCGCTCCCACGCGGTCCAGTTCCATCCAACCCAATAGTATACACATGATGCAAAGGTAGAGGAACAATAAAATCATGACTAACTAAACATAAATGGATGCTCCTTTGCCTTCTTGTGTGCACAAAATTTTGTGAACTCATTGTGATCCAGAAATACATGGTAGCATGCAACAGAATATTTTGTGGTTATTTTATTGATGTAGCTTACCAATCATGTTATTTGTTGTTACCAATATGTACCAGATTTTGGCCATTGTCATTTACTATAGTTTTTGGTCTCAATAACATCATGTGTTGGTGTTAAGACGAGCCGCATGGTCTGCTATGATCAACAACTTCTGAGTCATAGGATTTGATGCATTATTTTGTGTGAAAAAAGTATCTTTGTAGTGAATGTGTGAATTCAATTTTTTGTTTGATGCAACTAGCAATTTCTATGGGTAACTATACTAATATATGAGAGCATGTGTGCAAATGTATGTAGTTTTTAGGGAGAATCATGTGAAACCAGTGTGAAACTGTATCTCCTAACATTGCACTTAACTCATAACAATGCACTTATTTTGACAAATTTTGTGGATGTTGTATATTTATTTTACAAGATTTGATTTACAAACTATATCTCATAACAATGCACTTATTTTGACAAATTTTGTGGCAGGAGATAAAAGCAAGACAAGGTTGACCTCACAATGCCCTCTGATAGAAATCATCACTATGAGAAGTTGTAAGCCTAGGTGAGTTTGACAATCGAAAGAAAAACCATGCGGTATTCATATTGCTCACTGTCTACATGCTTACTTATATAATCATCTTCTGTATTATTTGACCAGCAGATAGTTCATTTTCCACTTTGATGCATGAATGTAGAGTATCTTCGATGCATTACCAGCAGATAATGCTAAAACTTACATTGTCATACTTATAGTGACAATCAGTGCATTATTGTACTTTTTTCTGCCAAGTAGTCCCAAGCATATGCGTATCTCTTGCTACAGTTTGGTTCTACAGAAGTATACAGGGAAAAATAGGATCCCATGATTCCTTGCCTCCTCACATCTTCCACTCTATTTGTTGGTTGGTTCTCTTTAGTTCTCTAAATATTGAGTGTTCTCCATACTATAATAGGATTCCCAAATATACAACTTCTTTCACTGATGTACTGTTAGCATCTTGATGTGATGATTTGTTCTTTATTTGTTTACTTACTTGGTTCCCTTTTAAATTGTTTTTGGTTCAATTGGTCCCTTAGTTACTTCCTCGGTCCACATGGCTGCCACCGAATAGATTATGTATTTTTGTATATTTTGCTCAGGGTCCTATGCTCAATTTATGCCTTTTCTACACATTTTTTAAATTCTCAACTTCATGAAAGTGGACCATTTCAGTTCTCTTGCTGGTTACGGAGATAGCAGTTCAGAAGTTCTGTTTGTTCTTATGATAGTAGTTTGTAATTGCTTTTGCATGTACTTTTTAAGTATTGAAGGGCACAAATAATTTGTTCTTGGTTTCTTTATGGTGTATCGAATATGACTTGTGGTGCCACATGACCAACACGGATTATGTCATTTTCTGAAGCCTGTATGGTGCTGACCATGATGGTGTCGTCCATGCCTGGCACAATGATAGCACTGCACTTCCACACCTGGTCCAAGGTTTGCCTGTCGATTTAGATACTGTTCTAGCACTCTCTGATTTATGGCTTACAACAACTTTGTCTATCTCCGACGGCTACTCTACTTTCATATGTTTGGCTATATTACACACTTTGTTGTTCTAGGTTTGGAATCTTTTCGGAATTGACACTCTAGACCAACGGGATGGACCGGGCAACATGCGCCAAGGCGAGACCCGTCTCTCCTCTTAAGTTGATTGGTTTCTCTCTATGTGCTCCTTTTTCGATGGTCTCATTTGGCATTTCTCCTTCATGATTATGTTTGGGTTGTCAGATGCTTTATCTCGATATCATGGTGAGATTCCTTGCTTTCTCCATGTGAATTTTCCAAAAAGCTTATCTACTTAAGGAACTATTTTTGCTCATTGATGTTGCATCAACCAATGCTTAGTACCTAATAGAACTAAAAGTCAGTTACTTGGTCAACACACCTTACAAAAATTGTGAATGGGCAATCTGTGGCCATCTAGAGTAGAATTTGGTTCATTGATTGATGTAGAAAGACAAGGGTCAAAGTGATCTTTTCCCAAGGTTATCATCACTGTTTTGTCTGAGGCTTATGTGCCTGATATTTTTCAGGATCTGTGTCAATAAGGGGATATATCAAAGTAGTGTCTCATGTTCTAATTATAAATGAAGAGAAAGTTAGGAACTTCATAATTACATAGTAATCATGGCTAGAGCATAGAGGTTAGAGTTGTGCAAACGAGGTTCAGACGCATGGGCAGCCACTACACCTTTCTATGTACTTTCGTTAATAACCTTCCAATAATTACAAGAACGAAATGCATGAATGTATATATCTTTGCACCAGGCCACTTTTGCTATGATATGTCATTTTTGTGAGTCGGCGATGATTTTGGCATTTATGTTCTTATGTAAGTGATGCGGCTTGAAACTGCATCGGTATTTCCCCAAAGAGGAAGGGATGATGCAGGACAGCTATGGTAAGTGTTTCCCTCAGTTATGAAACCAAGGTATCAATCCAGTAGGAGGACGAAGAAAGACTATCTAAACAGTACCTGCACACAAAGAACAAATACTTACAACTCGACGTGTAAGAGGGGTTGTCAATCCTTCCTCGGTAAAAAGATAAATTGTTTTGTGGTAGATTGGATAAAGAGATCTCGATAAAACACGAAATAAAATAAATAAAGAAAAAGTGCAGAAAGGTATTTTTGGGTTTTTGGAAATATAGATCTGAAAGTAAATATGGCAAAAATAGATCGGAAAGCAAATATGATAAAACATAGACTCGGGGGCCGTAGATTTCACTAGTGGCTTCTCTCGAGAAATAGCACACAGTGGGTAAACAAATATTATTGGGCCATTGATATAATAACAAATAATTATGACGATATCCAAGGCGATGATCAATATATAAGCATGACATTCAAGATTAGTAGACCGACTCCTGCCTGCATCTACTAGGCATGGAGAAACGGAGTAATGCAATAAGAACGATGACATGATGTAGACAAGATCTATTCATGTAGGAATAGACCCCATCTTGTTATCCTTAATAGCAACGATACATGCGTGCCTCGCTGCCCCTCACTGGGAGAGGACACCGCAAGATCGAACCCATCACAAAGCACCTCTTCCCATTGCAAGAAAAAACAATCTGGTTGGCCTAACTGAACCAAAGATTCCGAGAAGAAAATCATGCATATAAGAGATCAAAGAAGACTCAAATAATATTCATGGATAAAAATCTGATCATAAACTCGAACTTCATCGGATCCCAACAAACACACCGCAAAAAGTCATTACATCAAATAGATCTCCAAGAGACCATTGTATTGAGAACCAAAAAGAGAGAAGAATCCATCTAGCTACTGCCTACGGACCCATAGGTCTATGGTGAACTACTCACGCATCGTCAGAGAGGCACCAATGAGGATGATGAACCCCTCCTGACCGTGTTCCCCTACGGCGGAGTGCCGGAATAGGGCTCTAGATTGGATCTCGTGGTTCTGGAAATTGCGGCGGCTAGAATTGTGTTTCGTCGACTCCCCTAGGGTTTCTGGAATATTTGGGAATTTATAGGCCGAAGAGGAGGTGCAAGAGACCCCCGTGGCCCCCACAACTCACCAGGGCGCGCCTGGGCCTCCTGGCGTGCCCTTGTGTCTTGTGGTCCCCACGGGCCTCCTTCTTGTTACTTTCTTGGCCCCCAAGGTGTCTTCTGGTCAAGAAAAATCTCCAAAAAGTTTTTCTGTATTTGGACTCCGTTTGATAGGGATATTATGCGAAGTAAAAAACAAGCAAAAAACAGCAACTAGCAATGGGCACTATGTCAATAGGTTAGTCCCAAAAAATGATATAAAGTTTCTATAAAATGATTGTAAAACATCCAAGATTGACCATATAACAACATGGAACACGCAAAATTATAGATATGTTGGAGACGTATTAGCAAGTCATCCTATCTTTACAAGCCTACTGATAGAATACACTCAAGATAGGTCACCACATGTTTGAGTTGTCACTCCTATGTTTATAAGCTTATAGGAAGCAAACATTTTCAGTATCTTCGGCACTTTAATTGTCATTGTATTAACTTATGCAGCGGAGTTTTAAAACTAGAATGGGGCAATAAATGTCTCTACTATGACAAAGTGAAGAGAAATGCATCGAATTACTAATGGAGTGGTTTCGATGAGAACTGAAACCTTTCTCTTTCAAGGTTGGACATTGATATGAACTCTGAGTATTTAGTAGAAAATTCAGTTCACATGAAGCAAAAGACATGCATGTAGTACCTTACATTGCAGTGATTATTAGCCCATTGTGGTGCTTCAAATCTGGTCTGCTATGTTTCATGACGGAGACATGGGATTTGGAGAATGTTAGTTCTGATATGTACATGAATCTTCTTTTATTTTGTCGCACTAATGAATGTTCTGATATGAGACTATTTGTTATGTGTATCTCTTATAAATAATAAAATGGTCTATATGTAAAGTTTTCCTATTTTAATTATATTATGTTATCGATGATGCATGTTTCTAGAATTTGGAGATTAACATTCAGGCTTTCAGTATCTTGAATCTTTTTTCTTTTATACTATACTTGATGCAAACCAGTTGTCTTATCTGGCACTGCCATTCTGGCTTTTTGGAACAAAGTTTGCCATGTGTTTGCAAATTAATTATCCTATTGACTTGATATTCTCAGCTTACCTTGTTTTTGGTATATCTACTGTTCGTGATCTATACTAAACTCATTAGTCCTGAAAGAGTGTTGTAATTTTCTTTGGATGTACAAGATTTATACATGTCGGATTATGGCCCTTAGACGGGCAAGGCGCGCCAAGGCGCGCTTCCGATCTAGTGATACTGATGGCATGACATGAGAAAGTGACCCATACTACTTAGCCACTACTGCTGCCACCACTATACTTACGCATAACAGTAGAAAAAAGAATGTCAACCTCAGGTCAGATCTATCATCTTGGTTGCTAGTCCTGAGCTAGAATGAATTGCATGAGCATCTTGTGTTTACACCCTTGTTCAATACACATATTTGCTTTTTCAAGTAGCGAGGGTTGCAATGTTGTTATTGTTCAAATAAGGAAATGTTGCAATGTTCTAGCTCACCTCAAGTGAAAACCACCAGGACAAGATCAATGTTTAAAATAGATTTTATTCCTTTTAATTGAGGCCAGTTGATCAGGATGAGTGCATGGTCAAGGTTGCAATATTGTAGTTCAACCCAAGCCATGCTGTAAATTTATAAGTGCTACAGGAATTTTAGTCCTTTGAGGCCCTGTTTGTTTGTCTTGGGTTGTGAGTTTATAACTACTACAGAAGGAGTTTTGGGGCAGCCATGCTCTCAACGGCTTGTTGTAACACCCCGAGACCGATGCTTCAGAAGCCTTCCAGTTATTTCGTTGTCACCATGTGATTTATTTGCTTGTTGCACTCCATCATGTCATCATGAGCATTTCATCCGCATGTTTTCATAAAACTTGCATCCGCTCATAGTTGCAGCTTCTTCCTTGTCTCTGTTGACCTCCTCTCAGGTTAACCAGACCTCTCTCTTCTATCTTTTCTCTAAGCCCATCAAACTCCTCTCTCTTTCATCAAACCCCTCGCATGCGCGTCTGAAACTCCCCCGAACCCGACTCGGGCAGTCACGACCAATGGGTCCGGATCATCCCCAAATATCCCCAAAACATCTTCGTTTTCTCATTTGAACTCCCAGTCCTATTTATTCCAGGCCGTCCGATTACGATTGGAGGGACCGAATAGCCCCTAAGCTAACCCACCTGCTATATATATACCGGATGAAACCCTAGCCCTAGCCTGTCCAATCCATCCATGCCCTCACCCGCCGCCACCACCCTCTTCCTCGGGATTCCCCGATCCAATCCACCCAATTTACCCAGCCGACCTGACCACCTCCCTCGTTTTCTGCACCGGACCAACCATTTTGTGACGCCCTCGATTCAATCGTACACTAATCATGCACGCAAATGTGTACGATCAAGATCAAGGACTCACGGGAAGATATCACAACACAACTCTACAAATAAAATAAGTCATACAAGCATCATAATACAAGCCGGGGCCTCGAGGGCTCGAATACAAGTGCTCGATCATAGACGAGTCAGTGAAGCAACAATATCTGAGTACGACATAAGTTAAACAAGGTGCCATAAGATGGCTAGCACAAACTGGGATACAGATCGAAAGAGGACAGGCCTCCTGCCTGGGATCCTCCTAGGTCACTCCTGGTCGTCGTCAGCGGGCTGCACGTAGTAGTAGGCGCCTCCAGAGTAGTAGTCGTCGTAGGCGGTGGCGTCTGGATCCTGGGCTCCATCGTCTGATTGCAGCAATCGAATAGAGATAGGGGAAAAAGGGGGAACAAGGCAACCGTGAGTACTCATCCAAAAGTACTCGCAAGCAAGGAGCTACACTACATATGCATGGATATATGTGTAAAGGCCATATCAGTGGACTGAACTGCAGAAATGCCAGAATAGAGAGAAGGCCTAGTCCTATCGAAGACTAGCATCTTCCGGAAACCACCATCTTGCAGCAAACAAGAGGGAGTAGAGTAACATAACTTAAAGTAGCAGTAGTGTTATCAACCTCGGCCAGAGATCCTTTCTCGACTCCCTGCGAGAAAGAAATCCCAGAGCCATACTATCCAGTTATCATCACAATCCAAAGCTCATATCCATGTCTCATCTCAAGTAACCAGTTCTAGTTGTATCGATCGGGATACAACTCCAAGCGTCCGTTACCGTAGGACAGGCTATCGATAGATGTTTTCTTCCCTGCAGGGGTGCACCAACTTACCCACCACGCTCGCTTAACTCCGGCCGGACACACTTTCCAGGGTCATGCCCGGCCTCGGTCAAACAATACGCCGCAACCCGACCTAGGCTTAATAGAGAGGCCAGCACGCCGGACTAAACCTATGCCCCCAGGGGTCATGGGCCATCTCCCCGGGAACTCCTGCACGTTGCGAGGGCGGCCGGAAGCAGACCTAGCCTAACAGGCGTTCCAGCCCAATCCGGCGCGCGCCGCTCCGACGCTGACGTCTAATAAGCTTCGGCTGATGTATACGACGCAGAACGCCCATACTTAGCCCACGTGATGGTTAGTGCTATCAGGCCAGAGGCCCCTCGGATCAAATATCCAAATCGTAGTGGATTAGGAACGCGCGGTAACAAGCAGAGACTCACGAAAGATGTGACCCCGTTGCCCCGTCTCGAGGACTTGCGGCAAGGGCTAGGAATGCCCGGCCACGCCTCGTAATTATCTCGCGGGCACCCTCCAGGTCAACCCGTCTCCACATCACTGCAATTAAGCGCTGCTGGTACCCATCGTGGTCGACCCGTCTTTCCAAGTAACAGTGGTAAAAGTCCAAGTAACCGTGAGTCCAAACATCAAGGGGAAAACACGAGGAATCACCCCCGGTGTATTCCACTCAATGTAGTCATCAAGGTGAACATAAGAGGATTCACCCTCGAGGTCCACACTTGAGGGTTGCACGACGTAGTCGTGTCGGAAGTGGTTAAAGAGGAAATCACCTCGATGACCACAACCGGATAACTATACTACTGGGGTTAATATCGGAAGTGCTGCGGAGGTTTCACCCTCGGTACTCGATAGTAACCTAGTAGTGTCGAGCAACTAAGGGGAGTGATGTGCGGTGTCGGGCCTGGTCTCCGATCCCGCTGATCGGTCTTCAATGATGAAGCGAGGGCAACAAGGACAAGGTGGGGGTCACCGATGGGTCTCTAACCAACCTATACTAAGCAGTTTAGGATAAGGGGTAGGTAACAAAGCAGGTTACAATAAACAAGCTATGCAATGTAATAGGAGCAACAATAACAAAGAGCAAAAATCTAGTGCAAGCAATAAGAGAATGGAATGGGCGATATCGGGATGATCAAAGGGGGCTTGCTGGTTGCTCTGGCAAGAGAGAGTGATCGTCGACCTTGTAGTCGAATCGCCAGCTGCGGCGTCGGTCTCGTAGTCTACCGAAGAGAAGAGGGGGAAGAAACAATGAATACACGATAACAGATGCAAAACGATGCATGACATGCCAAGAAGCGAAGCTAGGCGCGCCTAACATGGTAAGAAGGGTACTTGGTTTAGGTGGGGAAGCATCCGGAAGTAATCCTGTTCGGACGTCTGTCATCTGAGATGAACCGGAGGAGAAAGTTTGCAGGTTCGATAGGTTAGAGACGTGCGGTGGACGAACGGACTGCGTATCCGAATTCGTCTCGTCGTTCTGAGCAACTTTCATGTTGAAAATATTTTAATCCGGGCTACGGATTAAAAGTTATGAATTATAAAAGGTTTTATTAATTTCTGGAATTTTAATTAATTATTTAATTAATTTCGAAAAAGCATTTATGACATCAGCATGAGGTCATGCTGACGTCATCAGCCAACAGGGTTGACTAAGTCAACCCTGCCAGGTGGGTCCCACATGTCATACACTATTAGCTTAATTAACCTAATCAGATTAATTAACCTTAGTTAATTAGGTTAATTAAGTTAATTAATAATTAGTGTTAATTAATGCAGAATTAATTAGTTTAATTAATTACTCAATTAATTTAACTAATGATTAGGTTTAACTAATCCAGAATTAATTAGTTTAATTAATTACCTAATTAATTAATTAATTAATTAATTAGTTAATTAGTTAATTAGATTAATTCCTTTTATTCATTTTTAGAATCTGTTTTAAAAACGTTCTTTTCGTTTAATGATGGGGTGGGGCCCCTGTCGTGTCACGTGGCCCTAACGTGCAGGGCGCCATGAGGTGGGTGCCGCCGATCCGGCAGACCCGGCCCGGTCGGGGGCGACCACCAAGCGGATCGGGCGCTGGGCGGCAAGTGGCCGGCCACAGCGCCGGCCGGCCAGGCAGCGACGCCGGTGGGGGCGACGGAGGCCGTGGCGGCTCGGGAGAAGGGGGAATCGGGGTCCGGTCGGAGCGGGCTCGGGAGAAGGGGGGGATCGGGGCGCTGGGGCTCGGGGCTCATGCGCCAACGTCGCCGATTTAGGTCGCCGACGGGGAGGAGAAGGAAAGGGAGAGGAGGGCACGGTGGCGGGCGCGGGCCGCCGAGGCCTCGGGTCGGATCCGGCTGGGCGAGAGGGGAAGCGGGGAGGCGCGTCGGAGCTCGTGCCTGGGCGGTCGGAGGGGACCGGAGGGGACCGGAGGGGGGAACGCCGACGAGGAGAGGGAGGAGGAGGTCGAGGCTCACGGTGGTGGGTGCAGGTCTCGGGCGGTTGCTCGAGGAGGTCAGGCAGCCGGGCGGGGGGGGCGGGAGGCACGCCGGGCGAGGGGCGAGGCCGAGCCGGACCACTGTCATGGCGCCGGGCTCGGTGGGGAGGCGCGGAGGGGAGGGAGGGCTTGCCGGGCGGCGTGGAGGAGGAGGGAGGAGCGAGGCGGCGGGGGGCGGGGGGGGAACGGCGGCGGGGGGGGCCACGGGAGGCGGTCGGTGGCGCCTGAGCCCGATCCCGATTGGATCGGGAGAGGGAGGTGGGGGCGTGAGTGGGGAGAGTGGGAGCGAGTGGGGACTAGGGTTTTCCCTGGGGATAAGGGAGAGGGGGTGGCTACTGGGCCGGCCTGGTGGCCTGCTGGGCTGGCCCAGGAGGGTGGGGAAGGAGATGGGCCAAGGGGGAGGGGAGGGGGCGGCTGGCTGGGCGGTGGGGTTTATCCTCCCAGTTTATTTTCCTTTTTTTTTTTTTTTTTTTTGACAGATTCAAACAACGATTAGAAACTTAATGAACCGGGGTTTATTGTTGCAAAACCATCCGGCGTTACAAATCTCCTCCATTACAAGAAATCTCGTCCCGAGATTTAGGAGGTAGAAGGAAAGAGTGCGGATATTCATCTCGTAGACGATCCTCGCGTTCCTAGGTGGCTTCGTCTTCAGAGTGATTCGACCACTGGACCTTGAGGAACTTGATCGCCTTCTGACGGGTGCGGCGTTCAGCTTGGTCGAGAATGCGGACCGGATGCTCTTTATAGGAGAGGTCTGTTGCAATTCGAGCACTTCATGGTCCATCGCTCGGATTGGGTCCTTGAAGCAGCGTCGGAGTTGGGACACGTGGAACACATCGTGAACTCGAGAAAGGTTCGACGGAAGCTCCGATGATAAGCCACTTTTCCACGCCTTTCCAGAATAGTGAAAGGGCCAATATAGCGAGGAGCTAGCTTGCCCTTGATCCCGAAGCGGTGAGCACCCTTCATTGGTGTAACGCGAAGATAGGCCTTTTCGCCAGGTTGATAGACCATGTCTTTGTGATGACGGTCATAATTACTCTTTTGACGCGACTGAGCAGTCTTGAGATTCTCGCGAATAATGCGGACTTGTTCTTCGGCATGTTGGATAATATCCGGACCGAAGAGTGGACGCTCCCGATTTCGACCAGTTCGGAGGGTTCGCACTTTCGTCCATATAACACTTCGAAGGGGGCCATCTTCAGACTAGCTTGAAAGCTATTATTATAAGAGAACTCAGCATACGGGAGAGATTCCTCCCATTTCTTGCCGAATGAGACGACACAAGCTCGAAGCATGTCTTCGAGAATTTGGTTGACACGTTCAACTTGCCCTTGAGATCATGGATGAAAAGCAAGATCGAAAGATAAATGAGTCCCCATAGCTTCTTGAAACTTGCCCGAATCTTGAAGTGAATAAGCTGCCACGGTCCGAACCGATAACCAGTGGAATACCGTGAAGTGAAACAATTCGGACATATAGAGCGTTGTAAGCTGGCTAGCAAGGATCGCTTTCTTTGACCGCCGAAAATGTGCAACTTTAGAAAGCCGGTCAATGACGCACGAGAATAGCATCATTACCTTTCTGCGATTTGGGAAATCCAAAGGACGAAGTCCATTTCAACATGGTCCCATTTCCATTCGGGAATAGAGATAGGCTGCAGAGTTCCAAAGCAGGCCTTTGATGTTCCGCTTTGATACGACGGCAAACGCCACACTCGTAAACATAGCGAGCAATGTCCCGCTTCATATTAGACCACCGAATCTCGGATTTAATGTCTTGATACATCTTGGTACTGCCGTGGTGGATACATAGAGGCGATCATGAGCTTCTTGCATAACCTTCGAGTCATATCCAGGTTGTCCTTCGGCAAGGCACCACTAGGCGGCCTTTGAAGTACAAGGCGCCATCATCAAATAATAGTGAAGGATGAGGGATTTCCTTTCCGACGCCTTGTTTAAGCTTGTAGACCTCGAGTCGATCCTGCATTGTCTTTATGGTGCCCAAGAGATCGGGTTCAACAGCTAGGGTAAAGAGGATCCTCGGGGAACAACACGGAGATTCATCTTGCGGAACTCCGGAGGAGGGGAGCGAAAACACGGAGGAACAATATGGAGGTTCACTGCTGAATTCTTCAACAAGTGAGGGCTGAACTTTGTGAACTCAAGGTGGTTGCAGAAGACTTGCGGCTCAAAGCATCAGCCATCACATTAGCCTTGCTCGGCGATAGGAAATTCCCAAATCAAAGTCTGCAGCAGCCTCCATCCATCTCTCACGACGGAGGTTCAGGTCTGGCTGAGTAAACAGATACTTCAGACTTTGGTGGTCAAGTAGATCTCGCAACGATTACCGAGAAGGTAATGTCGCCACGCTTTAGCGCATGAATGACAGCAGCAAGTTCGAGGTCGTGAACTGGGTAGTTCTCCTCGTGAGGGCGAATCTGTCGAGAGGCATAAGCAACCACTTTGCGCTCTTGCATTAGGACACCGCCTAATCCTTGACGAGAAGCGCCGCGAAATGACGAAGTCCTTCTTAGTATCGAGGAGCTAGCATCGGGCAGTTGTCGACTTGTCCTTGAGTTCTGGAAACTTTCCGACACTTATCGCCCATTGAACTTGACGCCTTTATGCAATAGATTAGTCGAGGCACGGCAATCTTGGAGAAGTTCTCGACGAATCGACGGCAATAGCTGGCGAGACCGAGAAAACTTCTGACTTGCTTAACGTTCTTCGGGGGAGTCCAATCGAGAATAGCCTGAACTCGTTCAGGGTTGACGGCAATACCATCCTTAGAAATGACATGCCCAAGATAGGTTACTTCGGGAAGCCAGAATTCACATTTGGAGAACTTGGCATAGAGTTGATGCTCTCGTAGCTTTTCCAAAGACAAGACGAAGATGTTCAAGATGTTCTTCTTCATTCTTGAATAGATCAGATATCATCCGGATAAACCACGCATTTAACTTGTCGAGGTAATCCATGAATATATAGTTCATCGAAGCGAGAGAAGGTGGCTGGAGCATTGGTTAAGCCGAAAGACATGACGGTGTACTCGTATGAACCATAACGAGTCACAAATGCGGTCTTGGGGATATCCTCCTCACGAACACGGATCTGGTGGTAACCCAACCTCAAGTCGAGTTTCGAGAACACTGACGAACCAGCCAGTTGATCATAAAGATCATTGATCCGAGGAAGAGGATACTTATTCTGAATGGTAGCTTGATTTATAGGACGGTAGTCTTGAACCAATCGGTTTGTCCCATCCTTCTTCTTGACAAAGAGAGAAGGTGCTCCCCAAGGAGAGCAACTTGGGCGGATGAAACCACTTTGAAGAGATTTGTCGATTTCCTCCTTTAGCTCAAGGAGTTCATGCGGCGGCATCTTGTAGGGACGCTTGGCTATAGGAGTGGTGCCTGGTTTCAAGTCGATGACGAATTCGACAGCTCTAGCAGGGGGAATCCCTGGAAGTTCTTCAGGAAAGACGTCTTGGAAATCGCAAACGACAGGAATGTTTTCAATTCCCTCGAGGGTGCGGCGCTCAATGCATTCAATGCATAGAGCCTTGCCTCGGCATTTTGAACCGATTTAGCATTGTAGCTACGATTTCATCGAAGGGTGCAGCAGATGGACGGTCTTAGTGGCGCAAACGATTGTCGCCAGATGCGCTTTCAACCAATCCATCCCCAAAATGAGGTCAATGCTACAAGACTTTAGCACGATAGGAGAGACAAGGAATTCCATTCCTTCGATTTCAACGGGACGCTGTTGCAAATCATGGAAGTCCGACATTGGCCCGCGGGGTGTGTACTAATAGTGAAGCATTCATGTCTTCGCTTAAGGCCATGCATGAATGCAAAATCTTGAGACATGAATGAATGTGATGCTCTGAATCGAATAAAACAGATGCAGTGTACTGAATTTACGAGGAGTGTACCCATCACAAGAGCAGGCTGGTCCCGAGCTTCGCTCAGTTCAACGTGGTTGGCCCGAGCTTGCCCATAAGACTTGCCGAGTTGTTGCGGTTCGGTGTTTCCACGGCCGATTCTTTGGAAGGGCCACTGCTTCGGTTCTCGTTGCATTCTCTAGCACGGTGCCTCGCTGTCCGCACCAAGCATAAGCCATTATTGGGAGTGGGAACAGGAGCTTGGGGTGGTGGAGCTGGAAGCTTCGCTGCTTAGTTGTAGGCGCACGAGGTGTAGCATAGTTCGCTTGAAGCGATGCATTGGGCTGGTACATGCTATTGGGAATCCATATCTTGCGCTTCGCGAGGACGGGCCCAAGATGAGCCGGTGTCACAGTTGCGCTGTTAGAGCTCTCGTATTCCTGCGACCAGTTTCGACGTTGATAGCTTTGTTCACCAAGGTGGCGAAATCAGCAAAGTCGTGCACTAGAAGTGCGAGCTTGATGTCGACTTGAAGTCCGTCACGGAACTTCTCTGTCTGCGGCATCGCTTGCAATATCCTCTTCAATAGCGAGACAAGTCCAAGAACTCTCACGATAGGCTTCAACAGTCTTGTTGCCTTGGGTGAGGTTATGAACTCACGCTTCTTCGGTCCATGACCCTTGAGGGATGAAGCGGCGCGGAAGGCAGCTCGGAAGTCCGCCAGTGATGAGTGTCCCAACCGGCAGAGTACGACGGTGGCTGTCCCACCATTGAGCTGCAGGTCCCTTCGGAAGAAGGAAGCAAAGGTGACATAGCTGGCGGGGGTACATTAGCGACTCCATCTCATAGGTGATGTCACGGAGCCATCATCACATCCAATGGCTGAGTTGAGCTGCGGTACACGCTGGGGTTCAGCGTATGAATTCTCGCAGAGTTGTTCCGTTTGGGTGCTGGTTCATATTGGGGCGAGGCTGAGCCATCATGTTCTCCATGAACTGGCGATTCATCTCGAGCTGTTGGATCATACCAGCCATGTACTCAAAGCGGTGGTGGAAGGTTGGCACCACGACCACGACCTGCTGGCCTAACCATCCCGCTATTAAATAACAGGGTAGTTCAGCATTTGAGAAGATAAGCAAGAGACAAGAATCATTCATGATGAAACACGATAATGAAAGCAGATGATGGGAACTACATAGTAGTTGGCATATCTTACAAAAGGAATCATGCATAGAGTTCGATACATAGAGTCCAGTACATAGACTACTACATCATAGGCGGCACGCAGGCCCGCGGCGAATACATCAAAAGCTAACAAGCAAGCCTACATCAGTCCCACGCGCATCTGCGGAGGTAGTCAGTAGCTCGAAAGTCTGGTAGTGCGGCAAAGGATAGTCCTCCACGCCGCTGACACGAGGGCCGCGGATACTCGGGTGCTGAATCCGGCGTCCGTGTGGCGTGAAAGGGCCAAGTCGGAGAGTAGCCTCCCACATCCGCCAACCAACTCCCCAGGGCATCACGGTCTGGCGGGTAGATCGCAGAACGCCGCAGCTCCGGACGGAAAAAGGGTGCATCAGCGTCGAGCACGGTAGAGGTGCCGACGGGTGATGTACAACTCGTGGCGAAGAGCTCGGTTAGCTCAATCCAGCCCATCAGCATGCAGAACAAAGTTCTGATGGTGGAAAGGCTCTCGGGTGACAGTGGTGTAGGCAGCAGTGTAGTAACCCTCCTCACCAACATCAGACGCGATAGCAATGTGCCTGAAGGGGGAGGTGTCCAACTCTCGATACTCTGCACGAAGACGTGTCAGTGCAGCATAAGCAGCATCGTGGACTGCCATATCGATGGTCACTCCAACACCATGTGCGGTGTGCAGCACAGTAGTGGACTCATACTCCCGAGAGTAGAGGTGGACGATGGCGCGCATCTTCCCTGGGTTGTAGTCCCGGTACTCCTCATAGACGGTGTACTGGGTGCCGCGATAACCCGGATAGGTCATCATCTCGGCTAGCACCGCAGTGATCCCGAGGCACCAATGGCCGTCGTGTGGCGCATTTAACCTGCCTCGTGGGTTCCATCTGAAAACAAAACGCTTCAAAGGAGTCAAATGACAGGTGGAAATTGCTCAAATACAATTCCAAAGACAACTAAGGCTATATCCATCTTCGGGTGAAAGCGGTCACGGATCCTAGTGATAGTTAGTAAAATCGCTTTAACCCGAGTAGAAGAGAGTTCAGAGCCCCGAGTAAAGGTCGAGGAGTAAAAGATCCTAATACCACCCGATGGCGGCGTGGGCCCGTAAGGCACACAGCCATGTTAGTAAAAGTTTTGCAATGTCTAGACTCGACTTCGCCAAGGAGTTGGAAGGGGATTCCTACAGCAATGGCTCGATACCAACTTGTGACGCCCTCGATTCAATCGTACACTAATCATGCACGCAAATGTATGCGATCAAGATCAAGGACTCACGGAAGATATCACAACACAACTCTACAAATAAAATAAGTCATACAAGCATCATAATACAAGCCGGGGGCCTCGAGGGCTCGAATACAAGTGCTCGATCATAGACGAGTCAGTGAAGCAACAATATCTGAGTACGCACATAAGTTAAACAAGGTGCCATAAGATGGCTAGCACAAACCGGGATACAGATCGAAGAGGACAGGCCTCCTGCAGGATCCTCCTAGGTCACTCTGGTCGCCGTCGGCGGCTGCACGTAGTAGTAGGCGCCTCGGAGTAGTAGTCGCCGAGGCGGTGGCGTCGGATCCAGGCTCCATCGTCGATTGCAGCAATCGAATAGAGATAGGGAAAAAGGGGAACAAGGCAACCGTGAGTACTCATCCAAAGTACTGCAAGCAAGGAGCTACACTACATATGCATGGATATATGTGTAAAGGCCATATCGATGGACCGAACTGCAGAAATGCCGTAATAGAGAGAAGGCCTAGTCCTATCGAAGACTAGCATCTTCCGAAACCACCATCTTGCAGCAAACAAGAGGAGTAGAGTAACATAACTTAAAGTAGCGAGAGTGTTATCAACCTCGGCGAGATCCTTTCTCGACTCCTGCGAGAAAGAAATCCCGAGCCATACTATCCAGCTTATCATCACAATCCAAAGCTCATATCCATGTCTCATCTCAAGTAACCAGTTCTAGTTGTATCGATCGATACAACTCCAAGCGTCCGTTACCAGTGAGGACAGGCTATCGATAGATGTTTTCTTCCTGCAGGGTGCACCAACTTACCCACCACGCCGCTTAACTCCGGCCGGACACACTTTCGTGGTCATGCCCGCCTCGGTCAAACAATACGCCGCAACCCGACCTAGGCTTAATAGAGAGGCCAGCACGCCGGACTAAACCTATGCCCCGGGGTCATGGGCCATCTCCCCGAACTCCTCAAGACGCTATGCGGGCGGCGGAAGCAGACCTAGCCTAACAGCGCTCCAGCCCAATCCGCTAGCGCCCCCGACGCCGACGTCTAATAAGCTTCGGCTGATGTATACGACGCAGAACGCCCATACTTAGCCCACGTGATGGTTAGTGCTATCGGGCCGAGGCCCTCGGATCAAATATCCAAATCGTAGTGGATTAGGAACGCGGTAACAAGCAGAGACTCACGAAGATGTGACCCGTTGCCCGTCCTCGAGGACTTGCGGCAAGGGCTAGGAATGCCGCCACGCCTCGTAATTATCTCGCGGCACCCTCCAGTCAACCCGTCTCCACATCACTGCATTAACGCTGGTACCCATCGTGGTCGACCCGTCTTTCCAAGTAACAGTGGTAAAAGTCCAAGTAACCGTGAGTCCAAACATCAAGGGGAAAACACGAGGAATCACCCCCGGTGTATTCCACTCAATGTAGTCATCAAGGTGAACATAAGAGGATTCACCCTCGAGGTCCACACTTGAGGGGTTGCACGACAGAGTCGTATCGGAAGTGGTTAAAGAGGAAATCACCCTCGATGACCACAACCGGATAACTATACTACTGAGGTTAATATCGGAAGTCTTTGCGGAGGTTTCACCCTCGGTACTCGATAGTAACCTAGTAGTGTCGAGCAACTAAGGGGAGTGATGTGCGGTGTCGGGCTCGGTCTCCGATCCCGTTGATCGGGTCTTCAATGATGAAGCAGGGGCAACAAGGACAAGGTGGGGGTCACTGATGGGTCTCTAACCAACCTATACTAAGCAGTTTAGGATAAGCAGGTAGGTAACAAAGCAGGTTACAATAAACAGGCTATGCAACAGAATAGGAGCAACAATAACAGTAGCAAAAATCTAGTGCAAGCAATAAGAGAATGGAATGGGCGATATCGGGATGATCAAAAGGGGGGCTTGCCTGGTTGCTCTGGCAAGAGAGAGTGATCGTCAGCACTGTAGTCGAACTGGCCAGCTGCAGCGTCGGTCTCGTAGTCTACCGAAGAGAAGAGGGGGAAGAAAACAATGAATACACGATAACAGATGCAAAACGATGCATGACATGCCAAGAAGCGAAGCTAGGCGCGCCCTAACGTGGTAAGAAGGGTACTGGTTTAGGTGGGGAAGCATCCGGGAAGTAATCCCGGTTCCGGACGTCTGTCATACAGATGAACCGGAGGAGAAAGTTTGCAGGTTCGATAGGTTAGAGACGTGCGGTGGACGAACGGACTGCGTATCCGAATTCGTCTCGTCGTTCTGAGCAACTTTCATGTTGAAAATATTTTAATCCGGGCTACGGATTAAAAGTTATGAATTATAAAAGGTTTTATTAATTTCTGGAATTTTAATTAATTATTTAATTAATTTCGAAAAAGCATTTATGACATCAGCATGAGGTCATGCTGACGTCATCAGCCAACAGGGTTGACTAAGTCAACCCTGCCAGGTGGGTCCCACATGTCATACACTATTAGCTTAATTAACCTAATCAGATTAATTAACCTTAGTTAATTAGGTTAATTAAGTTAATTAATAATTAGTGTTAATTAATGCAGAATTAATTAGTTTAATTAATTACTCAATTAATTTAACTAATGATTAGGTTTAACTAATCCAGAATTAATTAGTTTAATTAATTACCTAATTAATTAATTAATTAATTAATTAGTTAATTAGATTAATTCCTTTTTATTCATTTTTAGAATCTGTTTTAAAAACGTTCTTTTCGTTTAATGATGGGGTGGGGCCCTGTCGGTGTCACGTGGCCTAATCTCTGCGGGCGCCATGGGTCTTGGTGCCGCCCGATCCGGCAGACCCGGCCCGGCGGGGCGACCACCGGGCGGATCGGGCGCGGGCGGCGAAGTGGCCTGGCCCGCCACCCGCCCAGCGAGCGCGCCGGTGAGGGGGGGCGACGGAGGCCGGTGGCGGGCTCGGGAGAAGGGGGAATCGGGGTCCGGTCGGAGCGGGGCTCGGGAGAAGGGGGGATCGGGGCCGGTGGAGGCGGTTCTCGGGAGAAGGGGGGGATCGGGAGCCTGGGGCTCGGGGCTGCGCCAACGCTCGTCGCCGCAGGTCGCCAGACGGGGAGGAGAAGGAAAGGGGAGAGGGAGGGCACGGTGGCCGGGCGCGCTGGGCCGCCGAGGCCTCGGGGTCGATCCGCCTGGGCGAGAGGGGAACGGGGGGGAGGCGTCGGAGCTCGTCAGGCGGTCGGAGGGGACCGGAGGGGGGGAACGCCGACGAGGAGAGGGAGGAGGAGGTCGAGGCTCACAGGGTCACGAGGTCTCGGGCAGTTGCTCGAGGGAGGTCGGGCAGGCCGGCGGGAGGGGGCCGGGAGGCACGCCAGGAGGAGGCGAGGCCGAGCCGGACCACTGTCATGATCGCCGGGCTCAGTGGGGAGGCGCGGGAGGAGGAGGGCTTGCAGGCGGCGTGGAGGAGGAGGGAGGAGCGAGGCGGGGGGCCGGGGGGGGGAACGGCGGCGGGGGGGGGCCGACGGGAGGCGGTCGGTGGCGCCCAGCCCGATCCCGATTGGATCGGGAGAGGGAGGTGGGGGCGTGAGTGGGGAGAGTGGGGCGAGTGGGGGACTAGGGTTTTCCCTCGGGGATAAGGGAGAGGGGTGGCCAGCTGGGCCGCTGGGTGGCCAGATGGGGCTGGCCGAGGGGGGGGAAGGAGATGGGCCAAGGGGGGAGTGGGGGGGGCGGCTGGCTGGGCCGGTGGGGTTTATCCGCTCCCATTTATTTTCCTTTTATTTTTTTATTTTTTTTTGACAGATTCGAAACAACGATTAGAAACTTAATGAACCGGGGGTTTATGTTGCAAAACCATCCGGGCGTTACACATTTCCTCCCCTCGTCCAGGAGCACGAGCTCCCTCGCATCAGTGCCACGCCAACCGGAGTAGCAGCTCAACCGGTGTCCAGGGCCACCTCGCCAGGACCCCGACGCCACTAGGCCACTATCCCGCGTCCCTGTCCTTCTCCTCCTTCCTTCCCGTCTTCCATTCCTAACCTCTCGGCTCTCCCTCTCTCCCCTTCGCAGGAACCTTCCTGACGCCATGAACTCCGTCGCGTCGTCAACCACATGGGGCCCAGCGCCCTTGTTCGTCGCCGGATCCGGGGACGCCATGCCTGGATCCATCCGTTCCCGGCCTGCCCCGCACCATTCCCAACCCCACTGACCCGGCGCCCAGGACCTCCCGTACAGCTGCCGCGCCTGGTACCTGCCTCTGCATCGAACAGAGGAGGAGGACACCTGCTTGATCCCCTGCCTCGATTGCGTTGACTTCATTCGAGCCCTGCAGCCGCTCTTCCGCCTCCCCAAGCCGTGCCTCGCCACCAAGTTCCTTACCGCCGCCGGAGTCCTCACCTTAAACCATCGTTGTCTTATCTCGTCTGCGAGGAGACAAGCGCCTTGCACCCGCTTGCGTTGACCGCGTCGTCAACCCAGCCGAGTGGGTCGGCCTCCTCCGCGCGCGTGGGCCTCAGCCACCCGCATCCGGCCCAGCTCGACCAGCCCATCACCGAGCCGGCCTAGTGCCTCTAGTGAGCAGCTCCTCACAACCCATCGCCCATGTGCACTACTTGTCCATCACAGATCCATTAGTTTCGGCCCGGTTGTTTTTTCCTATGTCCCGCGAATTTTGCAATTTATCCGGATAATTACTGTTTTGCAGAAAAACCCTCATGTTCATGCATGTAATAACTAATTAACCGTGCATCGGATTAAAATGTTTTATATATGTAAAATGCTCAGCTTTTCATGTACTTTCATAATATGCAACTTTCATCCATGTTAAAAATATTTAAATATTTTGTTTGCATTTAAGTTGCATAAATGACATGGTAAATGGTTCATTTCATAACTAAGTAACCGTAGCTCCGAATTAAATAAACTTTATATGTAAATGGGGGTAGAAAATTGCATAGTTTAACATGGTGCAATTACTTTGCATGTTTAACAACTCTAAAATATGATTTAGGGCAGAATAGTACCAAATTTTGAATATGCACATGGGGTTTCTGGGAATTGTTGTTTGTTGTTTCTGGCCTCATTTAAATTGTCTAGATAGTGTAATTTAATTATATTGCACCTCTTGCCATGTTAACAACATTTAAAATTGTTGAGTAGCATAAACGAGAGTGAACTAAATAATTAAATGTGGTGTTTCGTCAATATGCATTCCGTTGCATATTGAGCTCCACTTAATGTGTAGTATTGTTTGTTGCACTTTGCTATGCCATGCATATCTAGATCGGACATGCATCATACTTGATTGTGCATCTTGCCATGGTTATGATATGTGTGTTTACCATGTTGTTTGCTTCTTTCCGGTGTTCCTTCTTCTCGATAGTTCCGGTAACATTGCAATTGTGAGGATTCGTTCGACGATGCCCGTTCGTCTATTTCATGGACTCGTTCTACTTCATGGACTCGTTCTTCCTAGTGGACTTGCTAGTTGTCTCGATGCTATCGCTGTGTCATGCTACCTACCACTTGTTTATCAAGCCTCCTAAATTGCCATGATAAGCCTCTAACCTCTTCCACCATCCCAACAAGCTGTTGATTGGCTATGTTACCGCTTTGCTCAGCCCCTCTTATAGCCTTGCTAGTTGCAGGTTGTTCCATGTTGGACATGGATATCATTGGATATCACAATATCTCTTATTTAATTAATGCATATATATACTTGGTAAAGGGTGGAAGGCTCGGCCTTTTGCTTGGTGTTTTGTTCCACTCTTGCCGCCCTAGTTTTCGTCATACCGGTATTATATTCCTTGATTTTGCGTTCCTAACACAGTCGGGGTTTATGGGCCCCCCTTGATAGTTCGCTTTGAATAAAACTCTTCCAGCAAGGCCCAACTTTGGTTTTACCATTTGCCTAATAACAACTAAAACTTGCATAAGGACTTCCCGAACCCCGAGGATAATTAATCAACAACCCATGCCAGTGCTCCTCATGAGTGTTGGTCCAAACCAGGCAGCCTGCGGGGCCACCACGAGGCAACTCGAGGATTGGTTTTACTCGTAGCTTGTCCCATCCGATCATGGCCTGAGACGAGATACGCGCGGCTCCTATCAGGGTGTCGTCATGTCGGGAGGTCTTGCTGGTTTTGTTTTACCATTGTCGAAATGTCTTGTGAACCAGGATTCCGAGCTTGATCGGGTTGTTCCAGAATGAACGATTTTCCTCCGCGGATCATGAGAGTCTATGATGGACTAAGTTAGAACACCCGTGCAAGGTTTAATCTTTTCGAGAGCCATGCCCGCAGTTATGTGGCAGATTGGAAATTTATAATATCCGGTTGTAGAGCACTTGACACCAGATCCGAAATAAAATACACCGACCGCGTGTGTAACCATGATTGTCTCCTTTTGAGGGAGTTCGGGAAGAGAACACGATGGGTTATGTTTGACTCGTAAGTAGTTCAGGATCACTTATTGATCATTACTAGTTTGCGACTGTTATGCGTAGTCACTCTCCTTAGTCTTGTACTCGTAAGTTAGCCACCGTACAAATGCTTGGTGCTTGCTGCAACCTCACCACTTAACCATTCCATACCCATTAATCTTTGCTAGTCTTGATACCCATGGTAATGGGATTGCTGAGTTCTCGTGGCTCACAGATTACTACAACAACAGTTGCAGGTACAGGTAATGTGATGGTCTGACGCGAGAGCGATGCCTGATCTATTTGGAGTTCTTCTTTTGCTTCTTCTTCTTTGATCAAGGGATAGGTTCCGGATCGGGAGCCTGGGAATAGTAGGCTGGATGTTGTTCATTTTTTGTTTGATTTCATCCGTAGTCGGATCCTGCTCTTCTATATGATGATTGCTATGTATTGGTATTGTAGCCTGTGGCGAGTGTAAGCCTTTATCTCGTATTTTCATCTATTTATTACATGGTATGTTGTAATGATATCCACCTTTCTATGCGCTCGAAATGCGATTGTGCCCCAATCATGAGTTCATCACGTGATTGCTATAGAATCGCATCTTGGGCGCTGCAAGTTGGTATTAGAGCCTTACCGACCTTAGGAGCCCCCTTGATTGATCGAACCGTTGTCGTTGTGGAGTCTAAAAAACTATTTTGAGTCTAGTTATTATATTGGAGAGTAGGAATTCTTTTTACTCCTCACCCCCTTCGTCGCTCTGGTGAGGAATGGTGACGTAGATGTTTTGTTCCATTACTCCTCTTTTTCACTCAATTTTTTTAGGATCACATGGGCATTGTGGAATCTTTTGATATCATTGTGATGGGAACTCTGTTCTTGGTGCCTCCTGTCATTTAGGGGTTGTGGCAGTGTCCCGGGGAGTTGAGCTCCAAGGTGTTTTCGTCAAAGTGCTTGTCGTTTCAGTTCTATAATACTAGAGGACTCCGACATCGAAAACGCTTCTATACTCTTTGTGGTGAGAGTAGTTTGGCACCACCCAGTACCGCGGAGAGCGATGAGATGTATTGCCACAACTAGTATACGGATGTTTTTTCGAAGATCTGAGGTATAGAGTTTCCGAGGTTCTTGGTTATGTGTCACTACTAGGGAAAACCTTATACACAGAACTTTAGCAGTAGCGCTGGATAAAATTGGTCGCTACTGCTACTTAGTAGTAGTGCGTGGCAACAGAAGACGCTACTGCTATTTACATAGCAGTATTACGGCTGGTGCAAAAGGCGCAACTACTAAAATTGCCCCACCGTTGCCACTGCTAGGTAGTTTAGCAGTAGCGCTTTCCTCGAACACTCGCTACTGCTATGTAGGTTATCTTCTCCACACCGTCGCCTCTCACTCTCCCCCACTCCCACTCTCACTCGATCTCCACGCAACCCGTCGTCCGCCGCTACCGACGTTCGTCCCTCCCTCGCCGCCGCATTGCCGTCGTCGTCCTTGCTCCTCCTTCCTCGGTATGTGCCCTCCTCCCACCGCCCTCTTATACCCCCTCCTCCCACCGCGCCCTCCTCATTCCTCCTCCGGCTGCCTCCTCCTCCCTCCTCCTACGGCCAAGCCCTCCGTCGGCAACCCTCCTCCTCCTCCTCCTCTCTCCTCCTCCTCCCACCCTTCCTCTCTCCTCCCTCCTCCCAGCCCCTCCTCCCTCCTCCTCCTCCCTCCTCCACCCTCCTCCCTCCATCTCTCCTAAACCCTAAACTGTTTTTACTGTTCTTGTATTATTTATTTTTTTACAGTTTTTAGTAAGTGTTTAATAGAAATAGTTTATTTAGTAAGTGGTTAATAGAACTAGTTTATTTATAGTAAGTGCTTAATAGAACTAGTTTATTTATAGTAAGTGCTTAATAGAACTAGTTTATTTAGTAAGTGGTTAACAGAACTAGTTCATATTTAGTAAGTGGTTTATATAAGATACTTTGAAATGTTTTTGTTCATATTTTCAACCATTGAAATGCAATGAGCATCACGTTTGACTACTCATAGGATGTAGATATAAACATGTATATCTAGTGTTGCTCAAATAGGATATGTGCTTGCCCAAGTGGCCATGTTTGCAGGGAACACCTCCGAGTGGCCTATGTTTTGCCGGAGTGTTGATTAATTTCTCCTCCGGCAAATTTCAGGCGCTTGACATGTCCTTTTTAGCAAAGGCAATGCCCAATATTTTCATGAATTTTGGCATAACTTGTGCTAGAATATGTAGGAAAAATCGAGTGTTCTAATTTGGTTTTTGTAGTACATATATTTAATTTTAGAAGTTTAAACTTTGAATTATGAACATAGGAAATGTCGTTCGACGACAATAGTCTTGCGGAGTGCGACTGGTGCGGCGACGAGCGAGGTTTGTGCGACAGGCCACACCTGGTAGAAGGTCGGCGCTTCAGCATTAAGCTCCAAGAGACCTTCGATGTTGAAACGTACGCAACGATGACAAGTGTTTTTTCGTAATTAAGCACGACTTCTGCTTCTTCAACGTGTAATTTTTGTCTTTTACAATTCGACTAGCCTATCCCATGCCATGCAAGACACTATGTCTTCGAGAGGATGGATTTTGGAGATCATGAAAGTATGGAAACAAAGATAGTTCATCTAAGGACCCATCATCGTATAGATTTTCCTATAAATCTATACAATTCTGAGAGCATATCCCATTTTGGTTGCCCGAATTGGAAAGCACTTTGCAAGATGTATGATTTTCATGGGGGTATGCTTGTCACATTGGATCTTGGTGATCCTGACATCGACGAAGATAATATGGACATTTGGGTCCTTGTTGATACGCTTCCAATTCTACCGCTATGTGAGTTTCTCAAACATAGTTATTAAGTAATTTATATTGTTTATTTCAAAATAGTTGACAGCTTATTTCCATTGATAGCTTATTTTCATTCTTCAAAGAATGTACGGAAGATGGTAGACAAAACCTACTACACCGATTGCACAAAATTAACTTATCGGGAGAAAGATCATCTTATCTCATTTATTAGTGATGTTGAGAATTACAATATCAATTATCAAACTCCTGCACATTATGGTCAATACGTGCCACTAGTGAACGTGTTGAACTACGGTAACATCTATGGAGATGGCATGGTAAGATTTTTTACTATTACGACATATGTGCATCTTTTGCATAAATTCTTCTAAAGCTAAACTAAATTGCTAACTACGACGTTATTACTATGTTTTTCAACAGAAAATCCCGAAGGATTGTGTGCCTCATCTCATTCTTCCGAAAGGTCACCTAGATGTTATGAGCTTATGGTCAGGTCTTCCTAGGCTTCACTACTGTTCATACCAGATTTCTAAAACCGAAGACATGACAGTCAAAGCATGGAAAAATCTATGGCCAATCGTACGGAGCTACTTGGAACCAACATTGTGTGAAGCGCAAGAATTGGAGATAGGATAGTCTCCATTCTCCATAATGGAGAGTCAGGGCCTATCTTATTTTATGCCATTTTACCTTAGAGGGGGTAGTAGGTCCTATGAGAGAGGAGTAGGTCCTAGGTACAATGTGTTGTTATGTGCTACAATGTGTTAGAGCTGATGATGATGCGGAGGACGAGTTGTGATTATGACTAGTGACCAAGTTGTTATATGATGTCTCATGGACGAAAATGATGATCATGCGGAGTTGTTAATTATATGACAATGATGTATTATGATGATAATTTGTTAATGATATGATGATGATGATGATGATGATGATGATGGTGATGGTGATGATGATGATGATGGTGATGATGATGATGATGATGATGATGATGATGATGATGATGATGATGATGATGATGATGAGTTATTATATCACTGGGTGAAATAACCGTGGATTAGTTTCAAGTGGATGGATCCTAAATGACCAAGTCATGGATTATCGTGATCCTAAGTGATCAAGTCATGGATTATCACGATAATCCATGACTTGGTCACTTAGGATCCATCCACTTGAAACTAATCCACGGTTCTTTCACCCTGTATTTAATAACTCATCATGATGTAAAAACAATCTCTAAAATGCTACTGTATGAAAACTTGTATAATGTTGTCATAAAATAAAAAATAAATAGAATACAGAATAATAGTAGCAGCATGGGCAGAGAGAAGCGCTACTAGTAATTACCAGTAGAACCCTTTTCAAAAAGCGCTACTACTAAGTAGTTATCGCAGTAGCACGGGTAAACCCACCCTACTGCTAAGGCCAAAGACCAGCGCTACTGCTAGGCTTTTCCCTAGTAGTGTGTTGAGGAGGCGGTACATTTGGAGCCTAGAATTCTGCTAGGAGTTGTGTGATGATATTTTGCTCCTTGTACTTTTTATACCGGATTGCATAACCAAACATTTCCGGAGTTCATAGGTGGGAATTCAAGTAGTTACCCAGGATATCTTTCCGACAGATGCATGATACGAGATTGGGGTTCGATGTCTAGTGGTCCGCCTATCCACGGTTGGTTTTACAGTGGTCTCATTGTGTCTTAAAGAGCCATATGTAGCTTTGCTATGGCTCGGGGACGCTTCGTATGTCATGTGCACTACCTTGTACATGATGGTGATATACGATCGAGCCCATGTGGGCCCCACCACCAGAATTTTGGACGAAATCTCTATCATATATTATTTCCGGCTTAATTTTCATGCCAATCCTTTGTTTTGTTTTGAGTTTTGGTATTCTATTTGCTTCAGTGTCAAGTGTTGAATCCATACCTTTTCCTAAGCGGTGTTCTCATATTTCTATAGGGGTGATTATCCTTCTTGATCATAAAGATTTCATGTCAATTCTTTATCAACCAGTGCACTTCTCTTCAAGTTATTCCATACGAACGTCATTGAGAAGCCTGAGGATTTGTCTATTTTATCCGTCCCATGTTTCCATTGTTTTCCCACCATCCCACCATTTTCTTCAAGGACTCGGATTTCTTAATCAAGTATCCATTTCATTGATGTGGAGTCTCTTCATTCTCATATTTTTTCTGGTGGACTCAAATCAAGGTTCCAGTGTTGATCATACCCTTTCTTTTGTTAAATGTTTTCTCATGTTGGAAGTTCTTATCCAAGCATCTCTTGATCATTCACCTCTCTGTATTTCCTATCCGAAGTGTGGAAGATATCTCAGAAGATTCGTGTTCCCATTCCTAATCCGTTCAAGCTATGTTGAGGTTGTTATATCGTTCAAGCCACTTAATTCAAATGGTGCAATCTCTCTTTAAAATCATTCAACGGTGTTTCTTTTGAGTGTGCTGATAACCCACAGGTCTTTTCCCAGGATCTTACCTGACTCTTCTAATTTTTCGTAGCTATTCTCAAATTATTTTCAAAGTTGCAGACTAAGGCATAGCCTAGTGGTGGGAAGGGGGTTGATGCCTTCCCACCGACCCAGGTTCAAGGCATGGTACTTGCAATTTGGGTTTGTTGCACCAATTATACTGTAGGGGGTTCCCTTACAGTCTTTCAATCAAAAAAAATCTTTTCAAAGTTTGACATAAGAATGGATTTCATCAGTTAGATGCCTTCTCAAAGACCGCTTTCAAAGACTTTTCACCTTTGGTTCAACCTTTTTCTCTTTTCATTGTTCCAGACTATCTCAATAATTTTGGTGGTGGTTCTCTTCATCATTCTCAGCTTTGAAGACCGAAGGAGAATTTCTCCTAAATCTTGGTCCATTATCTTGAAGATTCATGGTTCTAACTTCATGCCATCCTCTTAATTGTTTTCGATTGTGAGTATTCTTTTCATACCCATCCAGAGTATTTCAGGAGTTGTTTTCATCTTGATTCTCTGAAGGCCATCATTTCAGAAGATTTCTTCATTCTAAGTTCTCAGCTTCATTCTCCAATTATGCTAAATTGATACCTCTTCTTTTGTCTCCATATTCTTCTGGTGCATTGTTCAAGCATTCTCTAGATAGCACGCGGTCTCTTTGTTCTCTTGTATCTAAATACCCCCAAGTATCTTTGTTCATTTTCTAATCCTTCCTCGTGTTCTGTTCTCTTTTCTTCGTTCATTTTTAATCCTATCGGTGATTTGTTAAAGATTTTCCCAAGTTTGCGCTATATCTCTCTTCAATCTTTTTCAAGAGGAATAAGTACTATGCAGAATCCATGGATTGTCATCAATTTAAGTTTTTGAAGGATAATCATAACATAATTCTTATTCTTATCTCCTCAAGGTGAATTAGTTCCTCCTTCCGGTGTTTGTTCACGAGGAATGAATTCTTGGTTCCAAGTTGTTCATCTTTCTTTTCCGGAGCTTCTACTCTTTTCTTTATCTCTGTTCGAAGGAAATCATGGCAAGGCTTCACCTTGTTCTTTCAACTTCTCTTTCTTTCCATCATCCTTTTATTACCGGATTCCTCACGAAAGCTCAACATGGTGGTTCATCAAAGATTTCATTCATTCTAGAAGTGTTCTTCAAGATTCTTGTTGTAGGAGCTCAAGCATTGTTCTTCTTGCATTTTTTGAAGTGCAATTGATGACCCACACCACAAGTATAGGGGATCAATCGTAGTCCTTTCAATAAGTAAGAGTGTCGAACACAATGAGCAGAAGGAAATGACAAGCAATTTTTACTAAGTTAATGTCTGCTAAAAGTGCAACTATCCCTGGGTGGTTTTGGTAATTATTAACAACATATAGCTCATTGAACTAATGCTATTTCAAGATGAATATTTCAGGAAAGTTCAATGATTGGCATGGCATGGATTAGGAATGTGGACCCCTCAAAATGCTAAGGACAAAGGATTGGCTCAAGGTCTAATGCTCAAGACTCTACATTTTAATATTAGTGATCCAAGATCACATTGAGTCCATAAGAAAAGCCAATACTATTAAAAGGGGATGAGGTGTTGCTTAATGGCTAGCTTGCTCAAAATGCTTAGTGATATGCTCCAAAAACCCTCAACCACTTTCTCATATCCACATATGTCCCAAACCAAAAGTCAAACTCGGCCCCACCGATTTGATCTATCAGGCGCCACCGAGTTCATTTGACATAGCCACTGCCAGAAACCCTAGTCACTTCAGTCTCACTGATAGGGATCTCAGTCTCAGCGAGATGGGATTGCAAACTCTCTGTTTCCCTTTATAATGTTTCTGTCTAACAGAGATGAGCGATCGGACCCACCGAGTTGGCAATGCAAACTCTCTGTTTCCCCTTCGTAACGTTTCGGTCTCACCGAGATGAGTGAATCGGTCCCACCGAGTTTGCCTGACCAACTCTCTGGTTAGCTTATTCCCAAAGTCGGTCCCAGCGAGTTTGTGTAATCGTCTCGCCGAGATTAGGTTATACCCTAACCCTAAAGAAATCGGTCCCACCGAGTTGACATGTCGGTCCCACCGAAACGCCTAACGGTCACATTATAAACTAAATTGGTCTGACCGAGTTTTCTGATTCGGTCCCACCGAGTTTGGTAAATTGCGTGTAACAGTTAGATTTTGTGTGGAGGCACTATATACCCCTCCACCCTCTCTTCATTCATGAGGAAATCCATCAGAACATGCCTACACTTCCATCATTCATTTTTAGAGAGAGAACCACCTACTCATGTGTTGAGGTCAAGATATTCCATTCCAACCACATAAGATCTCTAGCCTTCCCCAAGTTGCTTTCCGCTCTAATCATCTTTCCACCAAATCCAATCCTATGAGAGAGAGTTGAGTGTTGGGGATACTATCATTTGAAGCACAAGGGCAAGGAGTTCATCATGAACACACCATCTATTACCTTTTGGAGAGTGGTGTCTCCTATATTGGTTCGGTGTCACTTGGGAGCCTCCGTCAAGATTGTGGAGTTGAACCAATGAGTTTGTACGGGCAAGGAGATCGCCTACTTCGTGAAGATCTACCCTAGTGAGGCATGTTCTTCGTGGGTGATGGCCATGGTGGGATAGACAAGGTTGCTTCTTTGTGGACTCTTCGTGGGTGGAGCCCTCCGTGGACTCGCGCCGCCATTACCCTTCGTGGGTTGAAGTCTCCATCAACGTGGATGTACGATAGCACCACCTATCGGAACCACGCCAAAAATCTCCGTTTCAACATTGCGTTTGCTCCCTCCAAACTCCTCCCCTTTACCTTCATATGCAATGTTTTACATTCCGTTGCTATACTCTTAGAATTGCATGTGTAGGTTGATTGCTTGACTTGTGTAAAGTTGCTAAAATCTGCCAAGACATAAAATTGGGAAAAGGCTAGATTTTTATTCGGTCATGTAGTCTAATCACCCCCCTCTAGACATACTTTCGATTCTACAAGTGGTATCAGAGCTATGGTCTCCATTTGGCTTGATTTCCATAGCTTTTGGTGATCATAGCCTTGGTTTCACAACCTAGGAGAGTATGGCGTCTAGCGACGGAAATTACCACCGTAGAGGTCCTTACTTTGATGGTACTAATTTTGCTAGTTGGAAGCATAAGATGAAAATGTATATTCTTGGACATAACCCCATCGTTTGGGCTATTGTGTGTATTGGCTTGCAAGGTGAATTCTTCGATGGGAGAGAACCGAACCGTGAAGCTACCGCGGAAGAGTTGAAGATGCTGCAATACAATGCTCAAGCTTGTGATATTCTATTCAACGGATTGTGCCCCGAAGAATTCAAAGAATGCAAAGGAAATTTGGGATTCTTTGGTTGATATGCATGAAGGTACTGACTCCATCAAGGAATCCAAATTGGATGTGCTTCAAAGTTAGCTTGACAAGTTCAGAATGAAGGATGGTGAAGGTGTCGCTGAAATCTACTCTAGGCTTGCTCTCATCACAAATGAGATTGCCGGCTTAGGAAGTGAAGAGATGACTGATAGATTCATCATCAAGAAGATCCTAAGAGCCTTGGATGGAAAATATGATATCGTGTGCACATTGATCCAATTGATGCCCAATTACAAAGATCTCAAGCCAACGGAAGTCATTGGAAGAATTGTTGCTCATGAGATGTCACTCAAGGATAAAGAAGAGCTTCACAACAAGTCAAGTGGTGCTTACAAAGCCTCATGTGATGCTCCTACATCATCAAGTGAGAAACAAACCTTCAATGAAGAATTGAGCCTAATGGTTAAGAACTTCAACTAATTCTACAAGAGTAGAAGCAAAGTAAGAAGTTCCAAGTCAAGGTCCTACAATGACAAAAGATCCTCGAGTCATGAACGTAATTGCTACAATTGTGGAAGACCCGGACACTATTACAATGAGTGTACGGCTCCCTACAAAAGAAGAGAAGATTCACCTAAAAGAAGAAGTAGAAGACAAGAATCATCACCAAGAGAGAGAAGGAATAGAGATGATCCTTATGAACGAAAAACCTCCCAGAGAAGCAAGTATTCGGAAAGGAAGGACAAATCTTTAAAGAGCTACACGAAGTGTCGGTGGGAATGACACCTATGGGATTAACGGAATCCCTAATATGGTCGGCGGGCGCGGGGTTGTGAGAAGACCGGGTCTAAGAGCCAGCACAAAGGTCGTTTACCCAGGTTCGGGCCGCGGAGATTGCGTAATACCCTAATCCTGCTTTGGTGTGTATTTCAGTGTTCTTGAGCTAGCTACAATGCGTGACTTTGCTCAAAGAGCCGAATCCCCCTCCAGTACACCTCGGGCCTCCTTTTATAGTCGAAGGAGGCGCCACAGTGGCACACATGAGGTGGAAAGGGTACAGTGTACAAGCTTATCGCTGGTCATTACAGGACAAGACGCATTAAATGCGCCCCTGAGGTGTCCCCCCACTTTGTTGCCGCCTCGCGCTGCTTCGACATGCGCCCAGGCCAGCGAGGCGGGCAGTGCCATGTAGGCTGGCTGGCTGCTGAGCTGGCACGATGGCAATGTCTTCACGAAGATCTGCATGCCACCACGCAGGTGCTTGCTGAGCTGGTCTTGGAGCCGCACATCGCCACGCAGGTGCTCGCCCTGGCTAGGCTGGCAGCTGCATGGGTACGGCAGTGGGGTCTTGGCGCGCGCGGGCCTGGCGGTGGCCCCGCTGATGTCCTCGGCAAGGGTCTTGACGGGGGCCCCGACAAGGGTCTTGCCGTGGTACTGCGGTCGTCCCCGGCAATGATCTTGCTAGAGGCCTCGTGGGTTTCCTTGGCGGGGATCATGCCGAGGATCGCCGTCTTCTGGTACTCATCTGATCTTGTGTGTTGATGGCCTTCACAAAGATCTGCATGCCACCATGGAGGTGCCTCTCGAGCCTTGGTTCCCGTGTGGTTGATGATGTTGGAAACCTCAGGCTCAAGGGTGGTGCGCTCCGCCGGTGTTGGGCAAGTTGCCCCGGCAAGGCTCTTGCCGGGGCTGTGGAAACTGCCCCGGCAAGGGTCTTGTCAGGGAAGTCTGCCTCGCCCTCTTGCTCTTTGTGTTTCTGGTCTTGGCGTTGCTTGATTGCTCTCGTGGTTTTGGCTTCCCTCCTCTACCCCGCTAAGTGTGGCCACGAGCGCGGTTACGACTGCCGGTGCACAGGTAAAGGGGTACAAAGTAGATCCCCTACTTCTATACACCGACAGGAGCCCCCGGGCCTGGGCCACACATAAGCGCGACACATTGTTGGGCTAGACTCATAATGGTGCGTGGGCAGGGGGGGCCGATTTTTACCGCAGTAATTTTTCCGCCCGCTGCGCTTCCCCACGACCCGCATTGAATGCGTGACGTGGAGGGTCATGCGTGACGTGGGGGGCATGCATGGGGCGCCTGCAGCATGCAGGCATCACGTCATAGTAAATGGTAAAGAGGCGGCCCGTGCTTTCCCCATAAAAAGGAATAACCATAGGCGCGCTGCTCATTTACCCTCTGCGCTTTCTCCAATCTCGGCACCGCTGTCCCCATTTTCTTCCTCCTCGAGATCGCCTCTTCTTGTCGCTGCTGCGCCTCCATTGCTCTCGGTCATCTGCCTTCGCCCAGCCGCCATGGCACCCAAGACTGGCAAGGGCAAGGGCAAGGGGGCGGCCAAGGATGTCATGGAGGAGGAGACGCCGGAGAACGAGGCGGCGGTGCGGCGGGCGCAGTTCGCCTACTTCTCCCCATTGTCGGTCGAGGTATTCCATCTCAAGGATTTCTTCAGGCCTCTGTGGGCGGCAGAGACGATGGGGCACCCAGCCACGCGCATCATCCCCGCCGACTGCGGCGAGGCTGGCCCAAATCGGTACCCCTTCTTCGTCGATTTCTTCTCCTGCGGGCTCTGCCCCCCTTTCTCTGATTTCTTCAATGACATCATGCGTACCTTCGGCTTCCGTCTTCTGGACCTCACACCGAACACCGTGGCGTGCATGGCGTTCTTCACCCACCTCTGCGAGGGCTTCGTTGGGGTGCTTCCCAGAACGACGCTCTTCTGCCACTACTTCTCTCCCCGTCTCCAGCTAGGGGCGCCCTCTCCGGAAGCATCTCCTAGATCTCGAGGGTCCTAGGGAGAGGCACATATCCGGAGGGTGCCTACAAGGAGAGGTGGCAGGAGTGGCGGGGTCGGTGGTGATGGATCGAGGAGAAGAATCCGTCGGAGTTCTACCGGGTTTGTCGGAGCCCGCCGATCAGTGGCGAGGACTGGAGCGACATTGACGCCGACGATGCGAAGCTCTCGATCGTCACCACCAGGATCCATCGCCTCACCACGGCCGGGATCACCCTGGAGATGATTGGGGCGGATTTCATCCACCGCCGAATCACCCTGCTGCACAACAAGGGAGGCCGGCCTAGGACTTCAGGAACGTGACCGACATCATGAGCCTCCACCCCGGCCTGAAGCATAACTTCATGGTGATGGGACACACCCATTACTGCCTGAGGCTCTTCCAGCTTGATGTGTTCCCTGACGGCAGGGTGGAGAGGACCGGCAGGGCCGCGAAGGCCGGCAAGATCATCAAGAGGCCCCTATTTGGGTTGCCTTAGGGCATGTTCCCGATGAGCAACAACACGTGCTAGGCCGCCATTCTTGAGATGATTCCGGTCTTCAACGCGCACGGCCTCGACCCGTCCTGGGTCGAGCCCCCGGCACGCCAGGTGCAGGAGTTCTTCGACAACTTGTCAGAGGGCTTCGACCACGATGAGCCGCTGCTCGTCGAGGACACCACCTAGGCGGAGATCGATTACATTGTCGCCAGGGTGGCAGAGGCGCAACTAGCCATGGAGGCCAGCAGCGCTGGCAGCATGGAGGATGATGACGGTGCGACCGCGGAGGAGAGGGAGCTCACCCAGTGGGCGGGGGCTGCCGGAGGCCAGCGGCGCCAACACCGGGGCCCCTCTCGTTGAGGAGGTGGTCGAGGAGTCGACCGAGGGAGAAGCCGAGGCCGACGACCCTCCGGCCATGGGAAGAGGACGTGTCCTGTGGCGGGCCAGCTCTGGCGAGCCGGTCTGGCCCAGGAGGACCAAACCGCGACAAGGGGTCCAGGGGGAGTCCATGCGCCAGACAAGGGCCGCGACAGCGAAGAAGAAGGCGGTGAAGACCACGATGGCGAAGAAGAAAGTGACTGCCTCTTCTTTGTCCAAGCGTCGCCGGACTCCATCCCCTTCTCCTCCTCCCGCAGATGTCGATCCGGAGATCGTCTTTGATTTTGGGTCCCTCAGCCCAAGGAGGAAAAGGAAGGCAGCGGAAGAGGAGGCGGAGGACGAGTAAGTATCTACCCTTCCTCACGTCCGCTCTCTCAAACTGCATTACTTTTCGTGACTTGTTTTCATCTTCGCGAGGACATGGAGACGCTGGCCCAAAGGGTGGCGAAGAGGGCCAAGGCGCTGGCGGGCGACCAGCCCCCGGCGGACGCTTTGCACACGCCGGTGGTGGAGATCAGCTCGGACAGCAGCACCCGGCTCAGCCCCCAGCGTACGTCCACCACCTACTCCTTATCAACGTGCGCCGGAGTACGATCTTCTGGCACTAGCCTTGCTGTGGCTGCAGGAGGAAGACGATAGCAGGAGGAGCCACCGAGGGCCACCGCCAACATGCCGCCCCCATCAACCACACTGCCCCGAGGGGCGTCCCCGGCGAGGGCACCAAGCGCCGAGCCCATGCGCACGTAGGAGGATGAGGTGGACTTGGGAACTGGTGGCTCCGTCCCGGCAACAAATGTTGGCAGGGAGGGGGCCACTTCTTCTCAACCCGGCACGGGTAGGTCACCTCTCTTCTGTTCCTGCTTTTTCTTCTATCTTTTTCGAACCTTGATCTTGGCCTTGCCTCATTCTCTTTTCCGGCATCCAGATCCTCCCTCGGCGGACCAGGAGGACATCGAAACCATCATCACAGAGGTCGCCAAGGACGCCAAGGCCGAGGCCGACAAGATCGCCGCCGAGGAGGCCGCCGAGACTGCTGCTGGGGACGCCGCCAAGGGATTTGCCGAAGAGAGCGGCAAGGCTGCCGCTGAGGAGGCCGGCAAGGGTGTTGCCGAGGAGGCCGGCAAGGGGTCTGCCGGGGATGCCGGCAAGGCCGCTGCCGAGGAGGAGGAGGTGGTCGATGATCAACCCCTGTCCTTCGCTGCCTCTGGCTCGGGCAGGTACTTGAAGGTGGGCGACGACTTGTTCGTCCACCTTCCAGGGACGGCGGGCACCAGGGTGCCGGCCGAGGGGGGTGTTCGACGGTGAGGTGCTTGCCGCCACCGGGCTTGAGGTTGTCGACGAACCAAGCGCCGGTGGCGGCGGTACCCAGGAGGAGCAGCTTGTCCGGGCCATGGGCGCCAGCTTCTGGAAGCTCCAGGCGCTCCACCGTGCCCGCCTGGACAAGGCGAAGTCCAGGCAGGCGGCAGCGGGCAAGGCGGAGACGGATCTCAAGGAGCGCGTCTCCGAGGCGCAGGCCTGGTTCCGCCAGGCCACGAAGAGCTGAAGGCTGCCAGGACCAGCTGGCCGAGCGCAAGAAGGAGCTCCTCTTGACGCAAGCCGACATCGAGAAGGCCCAGGAGGCGGCGAGGGAAGAGGCCACCAAGGCCGAGGCCGGCCGGTCCCAGCGCCAGGCCGAGCTGGACTCTCAGGAGGAGGACCTCATCGCTCGTGAGGCGGCGCTTGCCGCCACACTCCGCGGCAAGGACGAGGAGGTCGAGAAGCTCATCACGCAGCAAACCCAAGAGCTGGAGCGGAAGCACAAAGAAGCATTTGGTGCTCAAGATCTGGCCCACGGCAACAAGGTGAAGGAACTGGAGGCGGAGCAGGATGGCCTTAAGAACAGGGCCGAGCAGCTGGCGAAGGAGAAGGACACGGTCAGCTGCGCCTTGACGGAGGCGCAGGGCGCAGTCTTCAACAAGGCCGAGCTGCTCACTCGCGCCAACGATTCCTTCCAGGACCTGAAGCTGAAGCTGGAGGGTCTTGAGGGGACGCTTTCGGAGATCAAGGCCCGGGAGGAGACCCTGACCAAGAGCCTGGAGAAGGAGAGGGAGCTACAGAAGAACGAAGCCGCCAACCACGAAGATTTCGTGAAGGGCGAGAACCTCTGAATCAGCCGCCTCGCCGACATCGCCAACAGGATCACCAAAAAGCTGGCTGATATGGGCATGTCAAATGTGAGGTACACCCCATTGCGTGCAGGTTTCATATACAGAAGGAAAGATCTCTCAAGGAGAATAGCCTTATATAAAAAGAAACACAGAAAGTGTTTGTGTGACTTAGCTTCTCTGTCGCCGCGCGAGCGTTTGCTACATCCGCAGATGATGCCGCCCGTTCGATCGCCTTCTTCCTTGGAAGCCATGGCGATGAAAGATTGCTGGACTAGCTGCTAGACCAGATTCTCACAAATGCGCCCCCTACCTGGCGCGCCAAAGATGTCGGTGGGAACGACACCTATGGGATCAACGGAATCCCTACTGTGGTCGGCGGGCGCGGGGTTGTGAGAAGAGCGGGTCTAAGAGCTAGCACAAAGGTCATTTACCCAGGTTCAGGCCGCGGAGATCGCGTAATACCCTAATCCTACTTTGGTGTGTATTTCAGTGTTCTTGAGCTAGCTATGATGCGTGATTTTGCTCAAAGATCCGAATCCCCCTCCAGTACGCCTTAGGCCTCCTTTTATAGTTGAAGGAGGCGCCACAGTGGCACACAAGAGGTGGAAAGGGTACAGTGTACAAGCTTATCGCCGGTCATTACGAGACAAGACACATTAAATGCGCCCCTGAGGTGTCCCCTCGCTTTGTTGCCGCCTCGCCCTGCTTCGACACGCGCCCAGGCCAGCGAGGCGGGCAGTGCCATGTAGGCTGGCAGGCTGCTGAGCTGGCGCGGTGGCAGCGTCTTCACGAAGATCTACACCACCACGCATGTGCTTGCTGAGCTGGTCTTGGGGCCGCACGTCGCCACGCAGGTGCTCGATCAGCTAGCTAGGCTGGCAGCTACATGGGTACGGCGGTGGGGTCTTGGTGCATGCGGGCCTAGCCGCGGCCCCGCTGATGTCCTCGGCAAGGGTCTTGCCGTGGTACTGCGGTCGTCCCCGGCAAGGATCTTGCGGAGGCCTCGTGGGTTTCCTCAGTGGGGATCGTGCCAAGGATCGCCGTCTTCTGGTCCTCATCTGATCTTGTGTGTTGATGGCCTTCACAAAGATCTGCATACCACCATGGAGGTGCCTTCCGAGCCTTGGTTCCCATGTGGTTGATGATGTTGGAAACCTCATGCTCAAGGGTAGCGCGCTCCGCCGGTGTTGGGCAAGTTGCCCCGGCAAGGCTCTTGCCGGGGCTGCGGAAACCGCCCCGACAAGGGTCTTGCTGGGGAAGTCCGCCTCTCCCTCTTGATCTTTGTGTTTCTGGTCTTGGCGTTGCTTGATTGATCTCGTGGTTTTGGCTTCCCTCCTCTGCCCCGCTAAGTGTGGCCGCGAGCGTGGTTCCGACTGCCCGTGTACAGGTAAAGGGGTACAAAGTAGAGCCCCTACTTCTGTACATCGATACAAAGCAAAGACATCAAGCTCACGTTGGTGAATGGGTATCCGGCTCCGATTCCGACCATCACTCCGAAAGAAGTTATCACTTCGACTGCAAATATACTCAAGATGAAGGTGTTGCCGGTCTAGCACTTGTGTCAACCAACTCCTACAACTTATTTGACTCACCAAATGAAGGAATTGGAATATGCTTCACGTCTAAAGGCCCAAAGGTATCACAACCCGAGTATGTTGATTTCAATAGTGATGAAGATGATTTTCTAGGTGATGATGATTTACTTGTTGATAACTCTAGCTATGAAAACTATGATGAATTTGCTATTAATAATCAAGATAAAGCAAATGACAATGCTAAGAAGGAGATTGATCATCTAACTAAATAACTAAATGCTCTTAAGTTAGCTCATGAAACTACCTTGGAAGATCATTGAGAACTTTTAAAGACTCATGAGAAGCTCCGCTTTGAAAAGCTCAACCTAGAGAAAGAGCATGAGTTTTTAAAGGCAATCAATGACGATCTTCGCAAGAAAAGTTCTTCTTACATTGCCGAGCGTTTACTCTTGTCTACTTACATGCCACAAGTTAAATCTAGCAGCAAAGGTAAGAAAGATTCTTCCTCTAGTACTAACAATAATCATGTTAAATCCAATGTTGTTGCTTCTAGTAGTTCTCTTGATTCCACTAATGATTCTCTTAGCCAAGTTACACTTGAGTAAGAAAATAGCTTATTGAAGGGAATTATAGAGAAAGGTGTTTACAAGAGCCTTGCCGGAAGTAAGCAATTTGAAGAAATTGTACGCAAGCAAGGAATGCACCGGAAGAACCAAGGTGTTGGTTTTGAATGAAAGTTCAATGCCAATGGAGTTGAGTGGGAAGAAGATCAATACCCCAAGACAAAGTTTGTTCCTCAACAAGAGAAGTATGATCCTACTTCTTTCCAAGGGACACAAGCTCAAGATGATCTTCCACCACAAGACCACAAGCAAAAAGGCAAGGATAAGCTTCAAGAGGAGATTGATGCATTTGAAGAAGCTCCCAAGGCCTTGGTCAAGTGGGTTCCCAAGACTACATCAAGTTCTAATTCATCAAGTACGACTACAACCCCAAGGATTCCCATCAAGATGATGTGGATCCCGAATAAGAAGAACTATAGAGTTCTTGAGGGTGACTCCGCCAACACACTTCACTCATATCATTTTGGCAAGAACAAACAACTTCCGTATCTTGCACTAGTTCAAGGAGTCACAAACCCTCTTGTTGGTAAGACAAGGGACAGGGTAACCTAATGCTTTCATGCATCATCTTGTGTGTACATCATTCTATGTCCATGGATATCCTTGTTTGTTCCTTGTGGGACTAACCCGTGTAGGTATTGAAAGTGCAACTCACTCCAATGGATTGCTCCGAATGATCTACATCAACATTGAGCGTCCACATCTTCAACACCTACATGAAGTCATCATGGACAAAACCCAAGGTTAGTTCATCCCTCTTAGGGGGGATATCATATCTAGGGGGAGCTTTACTCTAAGAATTGAGCTAAAGCAACTCTAACAGTGTGAACACAACAATGCTTTATGTAAAAGTGGTAACCCCTTGCGCTTAAACGATGAGTATGACCTATGATCAAATGTTCTCATTTGAATCCTAAGTCAATATACTCATATATAGATGACCTAGTCATCGCAAATTGCTTGATAGATGCTAGAGTGTCTGTACATGCTTTGCCACATATTTCATTTGCCATTTTATTGTGTGAGCATGTTGGTTGCATATTTTACTCATTCGAGGACATCCACTTGTTGCTTTGATTGTTTGGCTCTTTCTCTTTTGCCAAGTGGATGGATAAGGATGCCTAAGAACCTCCTCTAGCTATCTATGCTTTTCTTGTCTCAAACTCTATTCATACTACATCACAAAGTTTGATCAAGTCAGATTCGAACCACTCTGTGTGAGGAGCACTCGGAGTCCCCAATTCATCATAGACTTAAACTTCCAAAACCTCTTTGTGCATTTTGGTATGACCGAGTGATCCATTTCGGTCACACCGAGTTCACTAAGTTTATCTAGGTTTTCATCTCGGTGCAACCGATTTGAACATTTCGGTCACACCGAGTTGCAGTAACCACTTGCGATTCTGCATCTCAGTGCCACCGAGTTGTTCCACTCGGTCACACCTACAGGGTCAGGATATATATATCCACGGGTGAGATTTCAGAAATTTCTTCAAAAGCCCTCAGCCCGCGCGTATCCTGCTCTGCCTCCTCGGGTCTCCGGATCGTCTCCTCGCTGCTAGTAACCTCCCGCCGCTGGATTCTATCACCGTCAACGGGAATCTGCTTCGCCGTTGCTGCCGTGGCGAACTCCCGCCAAACTAGGGTATGAGTTCGACCCCTTGTGCTCTCTTTTTACCTCCGATTCTTAGCACAAGGTCAATGCCATGATCATTTCCATGTATGAAATCAATCTATCTAGAGAAACTTCCTTTAGGCTAAGTTTGATTCAAAAATTTAGGGTTAGGTCTCCGCTGAACTCATCTCGAACCGACCGAATCGTAGAAATCGGTCTCACCGATTTGGCTTAGGCCATTGCACATGCGCTTTTCGGTCTGACCGAAAACTGCAAATTGGTGTGACCGAGTTCAATTCTCTGTGAAACCCTAGCGATCTCGGTGCCACCG
Organism: Aegilops longissima; assembly: GCA_021605205.1. NCBI lineage: Eukaryota > Viridiplantae > Streptophyta > Magnoliopsida > Poales > Poaceae > Aegilops > Aegilops longissima. The sequence continues at coordinate 58,548,765 of CM038679.1, forward strand.
AACTGTGACTCGGTCTGACTGAGTTCACTAGTTTTGGTTCCAAAGTTGCTTCGGTATCACCGAGTTTATCTATTCGGTAGCTCCAAAATCATTTCAGTAGAGAACTAAAACTAAGTTTTTGACTCATTTGTTTTGCAAAAATCTCTGCACTTTGTGATGCTCATCTACGCTACCTCATCCATATCTATTCACAGGGTTTGTTGTCAGTTTGCCTGCCAAGATGTCTGACCAGAGTGATAGCCAGAATAAATCTGAAGAGCAAATGCAAATGAGTGAGGGCACTAGTCCCTCAAGCAGTTATGATGAGGGCAGCAGGAGCACTCCAAGCAACTTGCCAAAGGCAGCCACCCGGACAAGAAAGAAGAGAACCTCACACTCTGAGGATGAGGACTATGTAGGTGTTGCAGATGAGGCCACCTCAAAGAAGAAAGTGTTGAAGAAAGAGTATGGCACTGCTGCTGCAACTAAGCCAGGGTTGAATAACAAGGCACCAGCAAAGAGAGTCCCAATGTCAAAGCCAAGGAAAGTTCCAACAAGAGAAACCATGAAATTCACAATAGAATCAGATGATGGTAAGGCAGTTGGAGCTGGCAAGAAGAAGAAGAGGGCAAGAACCACTTTTGCAAAAGTTCTTGGAAAGTAAACTATGGTAAGAGATTCAGAGGAAGAGGAAGAGGAAGAGGATGTTGCACCAGCACCCAAGTCACAAAAGCTTATGGGAGATGCAATCAAGTCAGGTGTTGTTACATCTAAGCCCAAACCTGCTGCCCAAAGCTGCTGCTCCAAACACCAAGTCTGCAGCTAAGAGAAGCACCAGAAACATCCCAGCTGAAGAGAAGAACAAGGCCCTAGTGCCCGAAGTTGAAGAAGAAGATGCTGAAGCCCAAGTGCTGAGAAAGATCAAACCGAAGATTCCAAACCACAATGGCACTCATCCAGTGGCAGAGGACATGAACATCAGAAAGGATGCATGTCTAAGAATTTGGAGGAAGAATGATCCTTATGTTGTGAGAAGGAGAACTGCAGTGGACTACAGGTTCCACACGAAAGAACAACAAGATTTCTATGAGACCATTCTGCTTGACAAGAAGCCAATTGTCTGTGATATGAGATGGGTTGACTGGGAATATATTAAGAGAATGAAGATCACTTTCTAGGTGTACATGACAGTTTCAAATCTTGTGGAGTTGACAAGTTCGTTGGACAAAAGCTCACCAAATGGAAGGATGAGCTAATCATGCAATTCTACTCCACTGCTCATTTCTATCCAGATGGAAGGATAATGTGGATGTTTGAAGGTACAAGGTACTAGTCAACTGTTGAAGAATGGGCAAAGTTGATCAATGCTCCAGAAGACCATGAGGATGATTTGGATGTGTATGCCAAGAAGAAGAAAGACCACAACTCCATGGCAAGTATGTATAAGGAAATTCCTAATGAAGCCCTGCAAACTCATAAGTTGGGCTCAGTGAAATACTTGTTGTCTGGTCTGCCTACTATCAACACCATCCTAAGGCATACTTTGTTGCCCAAATCTGGAGATCATAGGATGATAAGAGGACATTCAATCAACTTTCTGCACATTTTTTATGTGCCTCAAAAATTCAAGGTCATGAGTCTGGTTGTAGAGACAATCAAAAGGACAACTGCTGCCCAGAAAAGATCTTGTGGGTATGCTCCACACATTCAGGTGCTCATCAATTCAAAGATGGGCACAGGAACTTAGTTGTTGGATAAGGAGCATTTACTTCTCTACCCAGAATTTGAAGACAACACAGTTGTAATGGATGAGAATGAACCTTCATCAGTGCAAGCATAAGAGAAGAGAGCTAAGGCAAAGGCAGAAAAAGCTGCAAAGATGCCAACTGTTGAAGAGGCATCTCAAGTGTTCTTGAAGAGCAAACAAGATCAACTTGGATATCCGATCCAATATACTTTGAGGATTGAGAAGGGCTTGGCCACCCTGACTCAGAATCAGGAGAGCTTGGAGAGGATCATTGAACAAAAATTCTATGGTCTTGATCTAAAAGTGACTGAGATGTAAACAGCAGTTGAGCAGCTCCAGGAGGAAGTAGAGGAGAAGAAAGGGAAGGCAACTACAGATGCTTTTCAGCGAGTGCCAAGAGGTCAGAGGTCAGCTGTAGTGCCAGTACCAGATACTAGAGCTACCACATCAACACCAGCAGCTACAGCTTCAGTGCCACCTCCAGCAGCCACTCCACCAGCTCCAGCTACATTGACAGAAGCTTTCGTCCTTGGAGTCATCTCTACACCACCTCACGGAGACCAAGCCTGAGAGACGCATAGCACTATGCATATTTTAACTTTTTGGTAACTTGTTGCCAAAGGGGGAGAAATATGTATAGATCATGGGCTTCGAGGAGAGTGTTGCTTTTTGTCTCTCTTGTTATTTGTTTGGTTGAAATTTATTGTGTGCTTGTTTGATACCTTATGCCCTTGTGCGAGATACTTGTATGATCATGTGTTTGATCATATGCTACTTTAATGCTTGCTTGGATGATATTATCTCTTATATCCATATGTGATCATTCACTTTGCTTGGTGATGAGTGCATGCTTTTAATTGCTATCATTTTGAGCGCTCCACCAAGATGTATGTGACATGGAAGAGTAACCCATGATACTAATCGATTGTGCATTTGCATTCAAAAGAAAATCTTAAATAATGCACAAATTTAGGGGGGACTCTTGCTTATCACATACTTCTCAAAGTGAAGATGTATTTCAATCTTATTATCACTTGTCGAAGCTTTGATCTATATGTTGTCATCAATTACCAAAAAGGGGGGGATTGAAAGTGCAACTATCCCTGGGTGGTTTTGGTAATAATTAACAACATATAGCTCATTGAACTAATGCTATTTCAAGATGAATATTTCAGGAAAGTGCAATGATTTGGCATGGCATGTATTAGGAATGTGGACCCTCAAAATGCTAAGGACAAAGGATTGGCTCAAGCTCTAATGCTCAAGACTATACATTTTAATTTTAGTGATCCAAAATCGCATTGAGTCCATAGGAAAAGCCAATACTATTAAAAGGGGATGAGGTGTTGCTTAATGGCTTGCTTGCTCAAAATGCTTAGTGATATGCTCCAAAAACTCTCAACCACTTTCTCATATCCACAATGTCCCAAACCAAAAGTCAAACTCGGCCCCACCGATTTGATCTATCCGGCGCCACCGAGTTCATTTGACATAGCCACTGCCAGAAACCATAGTCACTTCGGTCTCACCGATAGGGACCTCGGTCTCACCGAGATGGGATTTCAAACTCTCTGTTTCCCTTCGTAACGTTTCGGTCTAACCGAGATGAGCGATCGATCTCACCGAGTTGGCAATGCAAACTCTCTGTTTCCCCTTCGTAACGTTTCGGTCTCACCGAGATGAGCGAATCGGTCCCATCGAGTTTGCCTGACCAACTCTCTGGTTAGCTAATTACCAATGTTGGTCCCCGAGTTTGTGTAATCGGTCTCACCGAGATTACGTTATGCCCTAACCCTAAACAAATCGGTCCCACTGAGTTGACATGTCGGTCCCACCTAAACGCCTAACAGTCACATTATGAACTAAATCGGTCTGACCGAGTTTTCTGATTCGGTCCCATCGAGTTTGGTAAATTGTGTGTAACGGTTAGATTTTGTGTGGAGGCTATATATACCCCTCCACCCTCTCTTCATTCGTGAGGAAAGCCATCAGAACATGCCTACACTTCCAACATTCATTTTCTGAGAGAGAACCACATACACATCTGTTGAGGTCAAGATATTCTATTCCAACCACATAAATCTTGATCTCTAGCCTTCCCCAAGTTGCTTTCCACTCAAATGATCTTTCCACCAAATCCAATCCTATGAGAGAGAGTTGAGTGTTGGGGATACTATCATTTGAAGCACACGAGCAAGGAGTTCATCATCAACACACCATCTATTACCTTTTGGAGAGTGGTGTCTCCTAGATTGGTTAGGTGTCACTTGGGATCCTCCGTCATGATTGTGGAGTTGAACCAAGGAGTTTGTACGGGCAAGGAGATCGCCTACTTCGTGAAGATCTACCCTAGTGAGGCAAGTCCTTCGTGGGTGATGGCCGTGGTGGGATAGACAAGGTTGCTTCTTCATGGACCCTTTGTGGGTGGAGCCATCCGAGGACTCGCGCAGCTGTTACCCTTCGTGGGTTGAAGTCTCCATCAACCTGGATGTACGATAGCACCACCTATCGGAACCACGCCAGAAACCTCCGTGTCAACATTGCGTTTGCTCCCTCCAAACTCCTCCCCTTTACCTTCATATGCAATGTTTTACATTCCGCTGCTATACTCTTAGAATTGCATGTGTAGGTTGATTGCTTGACTTGTGTAAAGTTGCTAAAATCTGCCAAGACATAAAATTGGGAAAAGGCTAGATTTTTATTCGGTCAAGTAGTCTAATCACCCCCCTCTAGACATACTTTCGATCCTACATCTGCAAGCACTGCAATTATAAGTAACGAGTTGTTTGATAGCAAGGTAATTTGTAACGAGCAAGTAACGGTAACGGTGAAAAAAGTGCAGCAAGGTAGCCCAATCCTTTTGAGGCAAAGGACAGGCCAAAACTGTCTCTTATGATAAGCAAAGCATTCTTGAGGGTACACGGGAATTTCATCCAGTCACTTTCATCATGTTGGTTTGATTTGTGTTCGCTACTTTGATAATTTGATATGTGGGTGGACTAGTGCTTAGGTGTTGTTCTTACTTGAACAAACCTCCTACTTATGACTAACCCCCTCGCAAGAAGCCACAACTACGAGAAAAGTATTAAGAATAAGTCTAACTATAGCATTAAACTTTTGGATCCAAATCAGTCCCTTACGGAATAGCGCATAAACTAGGGTTTAAGCATCTATCACTCTTGCAACCCATCATCTAATAACTAATCCACAATGCATTCCCTTAGGCCCAAATATGTTGAAGTGTCATGTAGTTGACGTTCACATGACACCACTAAGAGAATCTCAACATACATACCATCAAAATATCGAACACATATCAAGTTCACATGATTACTTGCAACAAGATTTCTCCTGTGACCTCAAGAACAAAAATAACTACTCACAAATGATAATCATGCTCAAGATCAGAGGGGTATTAAATAGCATAATGGATCTGAACATATAATCTTCCACCGAATAAACCATATAGTAATCAACTACAAGATGTAATCAACACTACTAGTCACCCACAAGTACCAATCTATAGTTCCGGTACAAAGATTAAACACAAGAGATGAACAAGGGTTTGAGAGGAGATGGTGCTGTTGAAGACGTTGATGGAGATTGCCCTCCCCAAGATAGGAGAGTTGCTGGTGATGATGATGACGATGATTTCCCCCTCCGGAAGGGAAGTTCCCCCGGCAGAATCGCTCCACCGGAGGGCAAAAGTGCTCCTGCCCAAGTTTTGCCTCGAGACGGTGGCGCTTTCTCCCGAAAGTCCTCTCCTCATTTTTTCTAGGTCAAAATGCCTTATATACCAGAAGATGGGCACCGGAGGCGGGCCGAGGAGGGCACAACCCACCTGGGAGCGCCTGGGCTCCCTGGCGCGCCCAGGTGGGTTGTGCCCACCTGGTGGGGCCCCTTGATACGTCTCCGTTGCATCTACTTTTCCAAACTCTTTTGCCCTTGATTTTGACTCTAATTTGCATGATTTGAATGGAACTAACCCGGGCTAGTGTTGTTTTCAGAAGAATTGCCATGGTGTTATTTTTGTGCCGAAATAAAAGTTCTCGGAATGACTTGAAACTTCACGGAGATTACTTTTGGAATAAATAAAAATATTGGCGAAAGAATCAACCGAAGGGGGCCAACACCCTGGCCACAAGGACGGAGGGTGCGCCCTACCCCTTGGACACGCCCCCTGTCTTGTGGGGCCCCTGGACCTCCACCGACCTAAACTCCAATTCCATATATTCACGTTCGAGGAGAAAAAATCCGAGAGAAGGATTCATCATGTTTTATGATACGGAGCCGCCGCCAAACCCTATTATTCCTCAGGAGGGCAGATCTGGAGTCCGTTTGGGGCTCCGGAGAGGGGAATCTGTCGCCATCGTCATCATCAACCATCCTCCATCACCAATTTCATGATGCTCACCGCCGTGCATGAGTAATCCCATCGTAGGCTTGCTGGACAGTGATGAGTTGGATGAGATTTACCATGTAATCGAGTTAGTTTTGTTAGGGTTTGATCCCTAGTATCCATTATGTTCTAAGATTGATGTTGCTATGACTTTGCTATGCTTAATGCTTATCACTAGGGCCCAAGTGCCATGATTTCAGATCTGAACCTATTATGTTTTCATGAATATATTTGTGTTCTTGATCCTATCTTGCAAGTTATAGTCACCTACTACGTGTTATTATCCGGCAACCCGGGAGTGACAATAGTCGGGACACTTCCCGGTGATGACCGTAGTTTGTGGAGTTCATGTATTCACTAAGTGCTAATGCTTTGGTCCGGTACTCTATTAAAAGGAGACCTTAATATCCCTTAGTTTCCAATAGGACCCCGCTGCCACGGGAGGGTAGGACAAAAGATGTCATGCAAGTTCTTTTCCATAAACACGTATGACTATATTCAGAATACATGCCTACATTGTATTGATGAATTGGAGCTAGTTTTGTGTCACCCTATGTTATGACTGTTGCATGATGAATGCTATCCGACATAATTATCCATCATTGATCCATTGCCTACGAGCTCGTTTCTTATTGATCTTTTCTAAGTTACTTTTTCGTTGCCACTGTTACGATTGCTACAAAACTTCTACTATTACTTTTGCCACTGTTACCGTTACTTCCATACTACTTTGCTACTAAATACTTTGCTGCAGATATTTAGTCTTTCAGGTGTGGTTGAATTGACAACTCAGCTGCTAATACTTGAGAATATTCTTTGGCTCCCCTTGTGTCGAATCAATAAATTTGGGTTGAATACTCTACCCTCGAAAACTGTTGCGATCCCCTATACTTGTGGGTTATCAAGACCTTTTTCTGGCGCCGTTGCCGGGCAGCATAGTTCTATTCTCTGAGTCACTTGGGATTTATATCTGTTGATCACTATGAGGAATCTGAAAGACAACAAAACCAAGATCTATCCCTCAACTACGAGGGGAGGTAAGGAATTGTCATCTAGCTCTGCAGTTGATTCACCTTCTGTTTTGAGTGAACTTGCGACACATACAACTGCTATTGATTTTGATATTTTGCATGTTATTGATGATGCCACTTCTGCTATGCATGATGCTTATGATAATACTACTTCTCTGCTTGATAATACTGTGTCACTAGGTGAATTTCTTGATGAACAACTTGTTAGGGTTAGAGAGAATGAAATTACTGAAACCGATGATACTATTGATACTGATGATGAAGATTCTCCCCCTAGATATGAATTTCCTATTGTACCTGAGGGTTATATTATGGATGAAGAAACTGCTAGAGTCTTTTTTGCTTGCAATGATAGATATGATCTTAAGAAACTGTTAGCTAAGCTGAAAGAAAAGTCTTTGAATGCTAGAATGCAATATGATCCCGCGTTTGCTACTTCACCTATCTGTGTTAATGATAAGGATTATGAATTCTCTATTGATCCTGAGTTAATTACTTTGGTTGAATCTGATCCTTTCCATGGTCATGAATCTGAAACTGTTGTGGCACATTTTACTAAACTGAATGATATAGCCACCCTATTTACTCATGAGGAAAAAATTCGCTATTACTACATTCTTAAATTGTTTCCATTCTCGTTAAAGGGTGATGCTAGGATATGGTTTAATTCTCTTGCTCTTAGTTGTGTGCATAGTCCCCGGGATATGATTTACTACTTCTCTGTAAAATATTTTCTTGCTCATAAGAAACAAGCCGCCTTAAGGGAAATATTTAACTTTCTGCAAATTGAAGAAGATAGTCTCCCACAAGCTTGGGGGAGGCTTCTCCAATTACTTAATGACTTGCCTAACCATCCTCTCAAGAAAAATGAAATACTTGATGTCTTTTATAATGGACTAACCGATGCTTCCAAAGACCACATGGATAGTTGTGCTGGTTGTGTTTTCAGGGAAAGAACTGTTGAGCAAGATGAACTGCTATTGAATAATATATTGAGCAATGATAATGATTGGACACTTCCTGAACCGACTCCTAAGCCAACTCCAAAGAAAAGAGGTATTCTATTTTTCAGTCCAGAAGATATGCAAGAGGCAAAGAAATCTATGAAAGAAAAAGATATTAAAGCTGAAGATGTTAAGAATTTACCGCCTATTGAAGAAATACATGGTCTTGATAACCCGACACGGGTAGTAGAGGTAAATTCTCTCTGTAGATTTGATGAAGGTGACATTCCTCATAATAAGTCTGCTACTCAATGCTTGGATGAGTTTGATAACTTTATTGTTAAACAAGAAAACTTCAATGCTTATGTTGGTAGACAATTGAAACATAATGTCAAGATTCTCCATGATTCAACTCTTCAAATGTGCATTGCCTCAAAAGCAAATTCCTCACTATGCACATCTTCAGGGGGAGTTCTTCTATATCTTGCAATCAAATTCCTCATTATCAGTATTTACACTTCATATGTTTATCCCCGTTGAAAACTTAACCTATATTGTCATCAATCACCAAAAAGGGGGAGATTGTAAGTGCATCTAGTGCCCCTTAGTGATTTTGGTGGATTGAAGACTTATAGGTTAAGGAACTAATGTGTTTGTGAGAGGTCTATAAGTCTATAAGGAGTTTGATATTTACAGAGAAAGTCGACCCCTAAAAATGAAGTTCTTCGACTGAAGACTTTGATATTTTGAAGACTTTCTGAAGACTTTGAAAGTGAAGAAATTGGTGTGACCTTGAAAACTTGGTATTCATTTGAGGAACATGAAGCGTGAAGACTTTGTTTTTGTAGTTTCATTTTCTCTTTCTTGAGTCATAGGAAACACCGTACTGTTAAAGGGGTTTGAGGAAATACTAAGGAAAAATTTCCATGTGATGCTCAACTCAAAATCCTACACCTACCAATCCCTTCGAGTGAAGCCTTTGGAAATCTCATACAGTTCAGTCAATTTTTTCAGTGACAGAGACGAAGTTCTTCTGGTCGCTGAGGAATTTGTTCCGACTGAGGAGTTAGGAATTCACCAGTGCAGATTGCCTACATAGTGAGGAACATGATAGCCCTGAGGAATTTGAGATTCAAATTTTCGACCGTTGCTGTGTTGTGCGCCAGCTGTCCCAAAATATCTTATCCACCTAACGGTCATATCATTGAAGGGCATTTATGTCTTATCATGTCGGGCTGCTCCCTAGGCTATAAATAGCCGCCCCCTACAACCACTAGCTGGTTGGCTGCTCCGAGAGAACTTGACACTTGTCATTTGAGAGCAACCCATCCTCCGAGGACTTTGAGCGAAAATCATCGAGTGAGGAAAAACCCCAAAACCAAACCCCTACAAACCCAAAGTGATTGAGCATCACTGAAGAAATTGATCCTGCGTGGATCCGACGCTTGTTACCTTTGAATACTGTGCTTCTTCCAGACGGTTAGGCGTCATGGTCTAGAGCATCCAAGAGGAATTATGGATCGCCGAGTGACCAAGTCTGTGAAGGTTTGGAAGTCGCCTGAAGACTTACCACGAGTGATTGGACGAGGTCTGCGTGACCTTAGTTCAAGGAGAATACGGTGAAGACTTGGTGTCCTGAGCTGCGTGCTCAGCGACTGGGTGTCCGGGACCGTGTGTCCTCGAGTTTAAATACTCAGCCGCTCCAACCAGACGTACAACTGAGACAGCAGTTGGAACTGGTCTACCAAATCATTGTCTTCACCAACCTAACTGGTTCTATTTCCTCAACCCTTTCATTTCCTCATTACTGTGTTGAGTGTTTGTTCATATCTGTGTTTGAAGACTTTGGCTGAAGACTTTCTCAATTTCCTCAGTTCAATTTCTTCAGTCTGTTTGTCTTCATCTTGTGTTATCCTGTGATTACGCTTTCTGTACTCTGTGCTTGTCTTCATTTCATCATGATGACCATGCGTGTATTCTGTTATGCTTACTTCTGAGTACTTATTCCGCTGCAAGTAGTTCTTTGCTAAGGAATTTCCTCATCGGCAAATTCCTCAGTGAAGAATTCATAAAAATCGCCTATTCACCCCCCCCCTCTAGTCGATATAACGCACTTTCAATTGGTATCGAGCAAGGTACTCCTTGTTACGTGTGATTTTGTTTAACCACCGGAGTTTTAGTTATGTCGATCGCAGTATGAAGAAAGTGACATGCCCTATCTTTGACGGTCACGATTATCCCAAGTGGAAGGCCATGATGAGGAAGCGCCTCATGGCAACGGACAGCGAGTTGTGGACCGTCACTGAAATTGGTCTTAGTGATCTATGCAAGACGGCGAACGCAGATGATATTCGCAAGTACACTCGACTTGACATCATGGCGAAGGATATCATCTGTTCCTGCCTATCTAGAGATGAATTCAAGCGCATTATGCATCTTTGCAATGCGAAGCTTATCTGGGACCGAATCTCTGACGTCTATGAAGGTCATCGAACCCGTCATGATCCTTGGTTTGAGGACTTCAAGGAATCTCTCAAAACGATGACTTTCGAACCAGAATCATCATCTTCTGCATCATGTCTCATGGCAAAGGGTGTCGAGGTAACCGATTGTTCCTCATCTGAATTTAGTGACTGTGAATCTGATGATGATGGATCTGATGATGATATTGAACCTAGCTATACCAAACTTGTTTGCATTTCCACCAAACAACAAGATGCCTTGGTAAAGGTTCAAAACATGTTAGGTAAAAGTGATGATATGTTGGGTGAAGAAATGGATCGCACTAAAGCCCTGACTGAAAATCTTCAGAGACTTCAGTCTAGGTTTGACAGCCTTCAAGGTCATCATAACACTCTCTTATCTGATCATGAGAAACTTTCTTATGAATTTCTTCAAAGAAAGAAAGATCTTGAGAAGCTAAGATTGAGTTATGAAGATCTTCAGAAGGAGCGCGATTCATTACTTGCTCAACAAATCAGCGCTTCTCGAAGAAAATTTGTTCCTCCATGCTTAAAGTGCATTGAGCGTGAATCGCTAATTCTTCACTGAATGTTCAAATGCTTCAACTGTTACAAATTCTTCACCTGCCTCTGCTATCACTAATTCCTCATCCGAGGACATTGCTAGTATCACTGACGATGCAGGGCTGAAGGAATTGTATATGACAGGCATGTACAAAAGCCTCAAAGGGCATCGGACTCTTTGTGATGTGCTTAAAAGCAGATCCTCAACAGAACCCTAGGAAAGAGGGTATTGCCTTTGAGAGGAAACTCAATCTTGATGGAACATATTGGAAGCCTGAGCAGTATCCCAAAACCTCATGGGTTGCTGCAAAGGGACCTCTAGTTGATCCATCTAACTTATCTGGCTTTACATGCAAATCTCCTCATTCTTCTGATGAGTCATTTGACTCCAACTATAAACTGTTCAAAAATCAGAATGGTGAAGTATTTGCTAGATATGTTGGCACTAACTACAGGAACGGTTCTCCTATGAAGAAAATCTGGGTTCCCAAGAAGTGCCTTGAAAGTCTTCAGGTGAATGTCCTCATGGCACCACCTGTGAAGAATAGGAACCCCAGATCAAATTCTTCATATGGACCAAATTCTTCATATGGATCCAAGTCCTCATACGGACCAAATTCCTCACATGGATCAAATTCCTCGGAAGGATCAAAGTCCTCATATGATTATCATCGTGCTAACAACTCTGTTTCGCAGGGTAGAGCTAAGGGCTATGAATATGTGCATTATTCTTCAAACCAATATGTTCATAAGTCCTCGAAGAATTTCACTGCTTATTCATATGCTTACCCTAACCCCTCTTATGTGAAACGAAATGGTTTGGCTTCTATGCCACCATTCTCGTATGGTGCTCGCAGAGTGATGAACTCTTTGCCACCCCTTCAGATGTGGGTGGTGAAGAAAAAGAACTAACCTCTTCTGCAGGGTCAGGTCTCGGGCGTGCATTAAGCGTCTGAAGAATTTCTTGGGGACGACAAAATTGCTGAAAGGACGCAGAGCTAATCATGATGAAATGAACTTTCATTTCACACGTCCTCATCTTGCTTATCTGTTATCTTGGTGATGAAATTCATCGATGAACTTGATATCATATTCTTCACCGATGAAGTATATGAGATCGTAAGTTGTACTAATTCATCTGCAGGATGATCAACCCAAAGCCACCGAGTGGGTTCTCGATAGTGGATGTACAAATCACATGACCGGTGACAAGAATCTATTGATGGATGCTCCTTATCACCGTCACATCTGAAGCATATCATCTTTCTTGACAAAGGCAAAAGTCGGTATTGGGTCTTGGTAAGGTTGCGATCTCTAAGGACATACACATGGACAAAGTCATGCTTGTTGAGTCCTTAGGATACAACCTCATGTCAGTCTCAATGCTTTGTGATCTTGATATGGTTGTTATCTTTGGCAAGTATCGTTGTGTTGTGATTATGGAAGCTGACAACTCCAAAATCTTCGAAGGCTTTAGGAGAGGAGACTTGTATATTGTTGACTTCTCTACAGGACCACAACCAGCCGTGTGTCTACTTGCAAAAGCTTCAGAAGGCTGGTTATGGCATCGGCGACTTGGTCACGCAGGCATGAGGAATTTGCATACGCTTGCAAAGAAGAAGCATGTCATTGGCATTGAAAATGTCAAATTCCTCAAGGATCACTTGTGCGGTGCCTGTGAAGCTGGAAAAATGACCAAGGCCAAGCATCCAGCGAAGACTATCATGACCACTACTCGTCCCTTCGAATTGCTTCACATGGACCTCTTTGGTCCCAATCATTACTCAGTATCGTTAATGATGCATCTCTATATGGCTTTGTTATTGTTGATGATTACTCTCATTACACATGGGTACAGATTGTTACTTACAAAAATCAAGTGCGGAAGTCTTCAAGCGATTTTCCTCGAGGGCTTCAACTAACTTTGGTGTGAAGATCAAACACATCGGGAGTGACAATGGAACTGAGTTCAAGAATTCGGTCTTGATGCCTATCTTGATGAACTTGGTATTACTCATGAGTTATCGCTCCTTATACTCCTTAGCAAAATGGCGTCGTGGGCGCAAGAACAGAACTCTTGTTGAGATGGCTCGCACTATGCTTGATGAATACAAAACGCCTAGTCGTTTTTGGATTGATGCAATTGATCTGCGTGCCACATCATCAACAGAGTATATCTTCACAAATTCTTCAAGAAGACTGCCTATGAACTCCTCACGACAAGAAACCCAATGTAAGTTATATCAAAGTCTTGATTGCTAAATGCTGGATTAGAGATCCTCATCACAATTCTAAATTTGCACCGAAAGCACATGAAGGTTTTATGCTTGGTTACGGAAAGGACTCGCACACCTACAGAGTCTTCAACATCGCTCTTCACAAGATTGTTGACACTGTAGATGTGCGGTTCGATGAAACTAATGGCTTGCAAAGAGAGCACCTACCTTCTGTGTTAGATGAACCAACACCTGAGGATTCAATCAAGTTCAAGGCAACTGAGGATGTCATTCCTACTGAAGAATCTGCTGAAGAATTCATTCCTGTACGCGAAGAACATCGAGCTGATGCACCTGAAGATAATGCTGAAGACAATGGTGCTGAGGAAAATGATCAAATTCCTCGGCGACAACCAACTCATCCTCGTGTTGCAAAAGAAGTGCAAGTTGACAAGATCATCGATGACATTAAAGCGCCAGGTCCTCTCACACGCTCAAAAGCTTCACATTTATCTAACTTTTGTGGGCACTATGCTTTTGTCTCTATCACAGAGCCCACTAAGGTAGATGAAGCATTTCTGGAGACGGAGTGGATTCAGGCTATGCAAGAAGAATTACATCAGTTCGAGCTCAACAATGTCTGGGAACTGGTCAAATGTCCAGATCCTCGCAAGCATAATATCATTGGCACAAAGTGGATCTACCGCAACAAGCAAGATGAAAATGGTCTTGTGGTGAGGAATAAGGCACGACTAGTAGCTCAAGGCTACACACAGGTTGAAGGAATTGATTTTGATGAAACTTTTGCACCTGTTGCTAGACTTGAGTCTATTCGCATATTACTCGCCTATGCTAACCATCACAATATCACCTTATATCAAATGGATGTGAAAAGTGCATTCCTCAATGGTAAGCTTGTGGAAGAAGTATATGTTGCTCAACCCCCAGGTTTTGAAGATCCAAAGAATCCTCACAAAGTCTTCAGACTTAATAAGGCCCTCTATGGTCTCAAACAAGCCCCACGGGCATGGTATGATACATTGAAGGAATTCTTCGTGAAGAATGGCTTCACACCCGGTTCACTCGACCCTACTCTCTTTACTAAATCTTATGATGGTGAACTGTTTGTGTGCCAAATATATGTTGATGATATTATCTTTGGCTGTACTGACCAACGTTATAGTGATGAATTTGCCTATATGATGAGTGAAGAATATCAAATGTCTATGATGGGAGAGTTGAAATTCTTCTTAGGTCTTCAAATTCATCAAGAACACAATGGCATATTCATATCTCAGGAGAAATACCTCAAAGATGTCCTCAAGAAATTCGGCATGCAAGATTGCAAAGGCGTCAAAATTCCTATGCCCACAAATGGCCATCTATGCACTGATGAAAATGGTATTGACTTTGATCACAAGGTATGCCGCTCCATGATTGGTTCCTTATTGTACTTATGTGCATCTAGGCCAGATATAATGCTTAGTGTTTGCATGTGTGCCCGATTTCAAGCTACACCGAAGGAATCACGCCATAAGGCTGTGAAGCATATTCTTCGATATCTAGCTCACACACCAACACTAGGATTATGGTACCCCAAGGGCTCTACTTTTGTTCTCATTGGATATTCTGACTCTGACTATGCTGGTGATCGCGTGGACCGCAAGTCAACTTCTGGCACTTGTCATTTCCTCGGACGATCTTTGGTCTGTTGGTCCTCGAAGAAACAGAACTGCGTATCACTTTCTACTGCGGAAGCTGAATACATTGCTGCTGGCTCGTGTTGTGCTCAATTGCTGTGGATGAAGCAAACTCTCAAGGACTACGGCATCAACGTGAAGAATGTGCCTCTCTACTGTGACAATGAGAGTGCCATCAAGATTGCTCACAACCCAGTTCAGCACTCGAAGACAAAGCATATTCAGATTCGTCATCATTTTCTTCGTGATCATGTGTTGAAGGGCGACATCTCCATCGAGCACATGAAGACTGAAGAACAGCTAGCAGATATCTTCACTAAGCCCTTGGATGAGAAGAGATTTAGCAAGTTGCGGTGTGAGCTAAATATCTTAGAATCTTCGAACGTTCTTTGAAAAGGACACACATCCTGACACTTATGCAAAATTGATGACTTAGATGTGCAACACATGAAGAAACGTTTTCTTCAATCAATGAAGAATAACACTCTAAGTGTGAAGAAATTAATGAAGAATTTGATTCTCGAACCCCTCGACAATTGTACAGCGGTGTCTGAAATCATCATTCTTATCTGATGGGTCACGCCACCACCAAAGTTGAAAATCTTCAATTTGAGTTTTCCTCAGTTTTGAAATTCTTGATTTTCAAATTCTTCAACTTTGCAAAATCTTCACTGTTTCCGTCGTTTTTCTTCATTGGCAATATATATATGGGTTTATGTCCTCTACAGCATTGACTTATGGCTATTTCTTCAAGTCGCTTTTTTCTGCTAAGTGAATATGATCGGACCCTTCCCCTCTATGCTATATTCAACCCAATCTATTCACAAATTCTTCATGTGCGTTCTATTTGAAACTCGTTCAAAATCTTCACTGTGTCCTTGTCAGCTGAAGAAATTGCGAACGGAACTTTAAAACTGATCTTATCCAAATTTTCGGTTTTGCCGCTCAAACCGTTCCGCATCCCATGATGCATTATTTTACTCACCCACGATCGTACACGATCTCCACTACACAGTACGTGGGTGACACATGTCGCGTGAAGGAGAATGGTCAGGGGCACGTTCGTCCTAAATCTTCGGGCGAACCGTTTTTCACCGTGTCTATAAATACCCCTCTCCCCTTCCTCACTTCTTTTACTCCGCTCGACCTCTCTCTCCGCCGAGCTCCTCAAACCCTAAGCGCCGCCCTACTCCATCGTCGCCGGTGAGGAAGAGCTTCATTGTCTCGACCTCGTCGCCCGACGTACTCGCGCCGATCATGGAAATCCTCACTCCGCCGCCGCCGTAGCTGTCTTCCTCCGCCAAGTTAGGGCTTGGAAGATCTGAACAGACGAGCTTCACATCTACAACACCCAGTTCGTCGTGTTCTTCATTGAGGGTAAATAAAAGTTACTTTTACTACCCTCGTTGATCCAAATCTTACACTACAAAATCTTCAAAGGTGTTTTATTCTTCAAATCCCCACACACAAACACCTCACAAGTTATATGCTCTTGATTCGTTTCTCTAAGCAATCATTTTCTTCAAGATTCCTCAATTGTGTGGATCCTCGATCTGTACAACTCTGGAACCTAAGTCAAAGAACGCTTAGTGAAAATCTTCAAGGCTCATCTGGTCAAAATCCTCAAAACTTGTTCTTTTTAAAAAACCTTCTGAGAACGCATATGACCTCTCCAAAATTCCTCGCAACGATACTCTGTTCACAGGTACACATGTCCGCTGCTGAATCACTAGGTTCTCATCAACTTAACTCATTTGCAGCGTTCCTCGAAGAAAAACTGCATACTTCTTGAGAGAACTCAATTGTTCAAATTCCTCAAGCTGAAGAATATGGCGACGGTAAGAAGCCACGAAAGGAGGAAAGAAACCTGAGGTTATGACTGCGTTTGAGATCCCCGAGGAAATTTATGCTGACTATTGCACACCGATGAAGAAAACAAAAATCAGCGCAAGGTGCGTATTCGGAAGATTGAGCGGAGATGGGCAAGGAATGGAGGAATACAGATATGTGACTCCAAAGTACATGAAGAAATTCGCTCTCAATCCTCCATGCCCAAGAGCTCCATTGGCACCTGGCCAAGTAGCTGATCCCACAAGCATTAAACGTGGTGAGGACTTTCCTGAAGAATGGGCTAAGCGCCTTGGCAAGACAAGCCAAGGAGGCAGTGAAGAAATTCAATGAGGATTCTGCCACTGCTACTGCTACTGAGGCCTCCGTCAAACTGAGGAAATCCATGCCAAAGAAGCCTGCTCATAAGCCAAGTGCTTCACCATCAGCGCCCTCAAGGCATATTCCTCACACTGCTGCAGCTCCACCAAAGTCCTCAACAGCTCCGTCAAAATCCTTAGTTCCTGTGCATCTGGCTAAATGTCAAAGGACTGCTGGCTTCTCGATTGCCTCTGGCGTTTCAGCAAGTTCCTCAGCAGCACCAATTTCATCATCTGGCCCGACTATGCTGAAGACCAAATCAACAGCTGGACGAGGTCCTCGGCCAAGTCCAAAGAAGAAACAGGTTGCATTCCATGTGCCTTCTGATGATGAAGCTTCTGATGATGAACTTGCAGAAATCATCAGAGATCGCCAAGAAAGGGCCGCTAGAGCCAAAGGCACATTTGTGCCCTCGCTGTTGGATCCAAGAAAATCCTCGATTATATTGATCTACGCACAAGGATCCAAACACCCTATGCCTGATTTTCATCGACCCTGGACAAAGTCATATGTTGACCCATTTCATCGCTGAAGAGAAATGGAAGTTTGAAAAGGCAAGAGAGATCAAGAAGGCTCAATACGAAAGGAGAAGTTCACGAAGAAAACATTGTCACAATGACACGAGGAACTTCTCAAGGTTCGAGACGAAATTCAAGACCTCGGCAAAAACTTGATTCTTACTATGCTGATTGGCAAGGAGCCAAGGTCGATTCGCAACTGACGAAGAAATTCACCAATGTTGCTGCCCCAACGCAACATGAAATTCCTCAGTGAAGCCTCACTCAGCCGATCGAAGAACATGCCAAGACCACCGATGACGCTCAGCTGCGATGAAAATGCTAGTTCGGGGCTGATGATCCAATTCCAGCCATCGAAGAAATTGCCGGGGCATCCACTAGTGGTGCGCTGAAGAAATCGAACTAGTCGGGCAAGCTGCATCGATTGCCAAGAAAGTCAACCAGATTCCTCGGCTCCTCCTGCGCCAACACCAACTCCAATTCTTCCATCGCCTCGATGTGAAGAAAACCAAGGCTGCGAACGAGCTGCGAAGAAGAAAAGGAAGGCATCAGCTGTGTCAAATTCTTCGGCTGCGAAGAAAATGAAGCAAATGACCAGCTCCTTTGAAAATCCAATTGATGCTGTTCCGATTTCCTCCATGCCATCAAAGGACCTTGTATCTTTTGGAGAAGACTATGAGATCCCAATCGGATCTGATGAAGAACATCATTCTGCTGCTTCGTCAGAGCAGATTGATGAAGAAATTGAAGTGGACGCAATCCCTTCAACCCCAATCATTTCCTCACCTATGCCTTAGTTCACAGCTGAAGAGGCTGGTGTTGAGGAAATTGAAGATGAAGATGTGGATATTGGGTGCACCACACCAGTGATGAATGATGACTTTTGGGAAAGTCTGCATCCCAATACTCCTCTCTTCACACCGCTCCAACAGATTCCTCAGTCCCCTGCACAAACAGTCCAAATGGACTCTGAAGAAACTCAACCCACTTGCTCAGTGCATGAAGAAATTCCAGCCACTAGTGTTGATGAACCTCTTCTTCTGATCCTCGGTCGCACTGTTGAGGAACAAGAAATCCTCGACTTGAAGAACCTGAACTCACGATTCCCGAGGTGGTGATGCAACTCACTGACACCCCTCTGCCCAAGCAAAAGAATCCGTTCTCAAGCAAACAAAAGTTCAAGGCTGAAGATTTCTTTGCCGAGCACGTATTCTTCACTTACTATAATCCATATGATTCTGCTCGCATAAGGAAGAGGCATTTCTGGACTGCCAGCCAAGCCAACTTCTATTCCTCAGTGCTCTTCAACAAAGATAAAGTCTTCGATCATGCTCATATTCCTCATGTGGACATGGAGTCTCTGCCCGGCTTTGAGCCAGTCCTCAGTGTTCTTCACGATGCAGGACTTCGAATTTCTGCACCGATATCTGTGGATGGAATGAAGAACTCATTCTTCAATTCTATGCAACGCTGCACATCACCGGAGACGCCAAGACGTGAACTCATGGGTATTAGACGGATGTCTGAAAATACTCACTACAAGGCACCAAGAATGAATTGCTTCGTGCTCTACCACTCAGTCATCCACTTGATGGTGCTCGTTGTATCTACAACGAACCAGAACTTTCAAATCACTATATGCAAGTGCTGATGAAGCCTTTGAAGCCAAGGCAGGCCCCAAGAACCAAATTCCTCGTCAAGGAATTATTGTATGTGCCTCGGACTGTCTATCAGATTCTGACGAAGACAATGAGTCCTATCAAAGGCCACGACTCAAGTGATGAAGAAGTCGTTGGCATCATGAAGAATATGCTTTTCAACATCATCCATGGCGTTCCTGTCAACTTCCATGATTTCTTCATGAGGACTCTGGCAAACATTGCTCTGTCACCATTTGAGCTGAAGCCTTATGCGCCTTGGATAATGAGATTCATCAGGACAAGGTCTTCACTCAATTACAAAGCTGATACTCTGAACCACTGCAGCTACTTGCCCCCGATTGAAGTCCTCAAACGGACATTTACCTCAGCTGATGACAAGGGCAAGGCTACTGCTGTGATAGATGAAGGCATTCGTCCATTGGATGGACAGTTTCGCAAAGCAGCATCCTACTCCACCAATGATGACTCCGCCGCAAATACCTCAGTCAAGCAAAGTCCTCAAGCTACTGCACCCAGGGTGATGACTGATCGTGAGTTACTCCTCAGTCTTCATCAGAAGGTTGATCGCAATCATAAATGGGTCAAGCGTCAGTTTGGTTCAATTCTTCACAACATGACCTCAACACACAATGTAGTGAAGAAAAACCACTACTACCTCCATGAAACCTTCAAACACTCCTGGGCTGTTCTTTCACATGTCTACAGTGCGGAAGAACTAACGTCAATGGGACTCAAGGAAGAATTTGACTGGTCTGCACCTCCTCCGAAGAAATACAAGAAGGTCAAAGTTCCGTCCTTGGTGGCCAGCTCCTATTCTTCATCGCGCGACACTGATGAAAATGAAGACTTGGACGACACCGCGGCAGGTCCTACTACAACAACCAACCCCAACAACGCTGGCGCTCCTTCTTCAACTTGAAATTCTTCAGGAGCGTTAGTCCTCAGTTTCAATCCCTTTAGTCATTCGATGACAAAGGGGGAGAAATTTGAGTTAGTCTTCAAGCGGGTCTATTTTACTGGCTATATATAACAATTTGTTTTTGTTAAGTTACAACTCTCGTTCTTCTGAAACTTTTATTGGATTGAGTTGTAATCTTAAACCCGATGGTGCTTTGATACTTTTGATGCATTATGCTCTTGCACTATACTCTGATTCTCTTGAGCTTCTTGAAAATCTTCAAAGCAGATCTATTTGAGCTCTGATACTCTTGATGCGTTATTTTGCATGCTTGTTCCTCATTAATGTTATCGCACGCATGCTGAATTACATCAAGCACCATATTTCATCATGCATTTCAAATTCTTCATATTAAATGACAAATGCGTGTATGAATTACAAGATATAGGGGGAGATCTCCATGATTCAACTCTTCAAGTGTGCATTGCCTCAAAAGCAAATTCCTCACTATGCACATCTTCAGGGGGAGTTCTTCTATATCTTGCAATCAAATTCCTCATTATCAGTATTTACACTTCATATGTTTATCCCCGTTGAAAACTTAACCTATATTATCATCAATCACCAAAAAGGGGGAGATTGTAAGTGCATCTAGTGCCCCTTAGTGATTTTGGTGGATTGAAGACTTATAGGTTAAAGAACTAATGTGTTTGTGAGTGTACACATGTCTATAAGTCTATAAGGAGTTTGATATTTATAAAGAAAGTCGACCCCTAAAAATGAAGTTCTTCGACTGAAGACTTTGATATTTTGAAGACTTTCTGAAGACTTTGAAAGTGAAGAAATTGGTGTGACCTTGAAAACTTGGTATTCATTTGAGGAACATGAAGCGTGAAGACTTTGTTTTCGTAGTTTCATTTTCTCTTTCTTGAGTCATAGGAAACACCGTACTGTTAAAGGGGTTCGAGGAAATACTAAGGAAAAATTTCCATGTGATGCTCAACTCAAAATCCTACACCTACCAATCCCTTGAGTGAAGCCTTTGGAAATCTCATACAGTTCACTCAATTTTTTGAGTGATGAGACGAAGTTCTTCCGTCGCGAGAATTTGTTCGACCGAGGAGTTAGGAATTCGCCAGTGTGGATTGCCTACATAGTGAGGAACATGATAGCCCGAGGAATTTGAGATTCAAATTTCCGACCGTTCTTTGTCTTGTCGCCACCTGTCCCAAAATATCTTATCCACCTAACGGTCATATCATTGAAGGGCATTTATGTCTTATCATGTCGGGCTGCTCCTAGGCTATAAATAGCCGCCCCTACAACCACTAGCTGGTTGGCTGCTCCGAGAGAACTTGACACTTGTCATTTGAGAGCAACCCATCCTCCGAGGACTTTGGCGAAAATCATCGAGTGAGGAAAACCCCAAAACCAAACCCTACAAACCCAAAGTGATTGAGCATCATCAAGAAATTGATCCTGCGTGGATCCGACGCTTGTTACCTTTGAAGACTGTGCTTCTTCCAGACGGTTAGGCGTCATGGTCTAGAGCATCCAAGAGGAATCGTGGATCGCCGAGTGACCAAGTCTGTGAAGGTTTGGAAGTCGCTGAAGACTTACCACAGTGATTGGGCGAGGTCTGCGTGACCTTAGTTCAAGGAGAATACGGTGAGGACTTGGTGTCTGAGCTGCGTGCTCAGCGGCGGGTGTCCGGACTGTGTGTCCTCGAGTTTAAATACTCACCGCTCCAACCAGACGTATAACCGAGACAGCAGTTGGAACTGGTCTACCAAATCATTGTCTTCACCAACCTAACTGGTTCTATTTCCTCAACCCTTTCATTTCCTCATTATTGTGTTGAGTGTTTGTTCATATCTGTGTTTGAAGACTTTGACTGAAGACTTTCTCAATTTCCCCAGTTCAATTTCTTCAGTCTGTTTGTCTTCATCTTGTGTTATCCTGTGATTACGCTTTCTGTACTCTGTGCTTGTCTTCATTTCATCATGATGACCATGCGTGTATTCTGTTATGCTTACTTCTGAGTACTTATTCCGCTGCAAGTAGTTCTTCGCTAAGGAATTTCCTCACCGGCAAATTCCTCAGTGAAGAATTCATAAAAATCGCCTATTCACCCCCCCCTCTAGTCGATATAACGCACTTTCATTAAGGCACAAGATGATCAGCTCAATTAGTAAAATAATAAGAACAATGATAATGTTGTTAGAGTTATGACTAGAGGTGGTAAAATGACCCAGGAACCTTTGTATCCTGAGGGCCATCCTAAGAGAGTTGAGCAAGATTCTCAGAGAATTAATACTGATGCACCTAGTCCTTCTAATAAAAAGATAAAGAACACTGATAGGACTTTGCATGCTTCTAGTGAACCTATTATAGACACACCTGAGAATCCCAATGATATTTCTATTTCTGATGCTAAGACACAATATGGTGATGAACATGAACCTAGTGATAATATTAATGATGATGTTCATGATGATGATCAACCTAGTAATGATAATGAAGTAGAGATTGAACCTGCTGTTGATCTTGATAACCCACAATCAAAGAATCAACGTTATGATAAGAGAGACTTTGTTTCTAGGAAGCACGGTAAAGAAAGAGAACCATGGGTTCAGAAACCCATCCCTTTTCCTCCTAAGCCATACAAGAAAAAGGATGATGAGGATTTTAAGCGCTTTGCTGAAATGATTAGACCTATGTTTTTGCGTATGCGTTTGACTGATATGCTTAAAATGCCTCCTTATGCTAAGTATATGAAACATATTGTCACTAATAAAAGAAAGATACCGGAAGCTGAAATTTCCACCATGCTTGCTAATTATACTTTTAAGGGTGGAATACCAAAGAAACTAGGAGACCCAGGAGTACCAACTATACCATGCTCCATTAAAATAAACTATGTTAAAACTGCTTTATGTGATCTTGGAGCTGGTGTTAGTGTTATGCCTTTCTCTTTATATCATAGACTTGATTTGAACAAGTTGACACCTAGTGAAATCTCTTTGCAAATGGCTGATAAATCAACTGCCATACCCATCGATATTTGTGAGGATGTGCCTATTGTGGTTGCAACTGTTACTATCTTAATGAACTTTGTTATTCTTGATATTCCCGAGGAAGACAGTATGTGTACAATCCTAGGTAGACCCTTTTTGAATACTGCAGGGGTTATTATTGATTGCAACAAAGGCAATGTCACTTTTCATGTTAATGGTAATGAGCATACAGTACACTTTCCGAAGAAACAACCTCAAGTTCATGGTATCAATTCTATTGGAAAAATTTCAACTATTATTATTGGAGGTTTTGAATTCCCGCTTCCTACTGTCAAATAGAAATATGATATTCTTATTATTGGGGACATGCATATCCCCGTCGAGGTAACCTAGTGTTATTCGAAAATTCTCCGGTTTCATGTTATTCGAAAGAGGTTTGTTAATAAGAATTGATCAACCTTGTTAATGGATTCCTTTCGATGAGCATGAGATGGATGAATTTAGGAAACACAACTTTTTATACCCTCCTTTTACTTTCTGTTATTTAGATTAAATAAAGCAAAAATAGTATTTTCTGTCTGTTTTCTGAATTATCCATGCAATAAAAAATACCCCAAAAATAAAAGTTCTCCAAATGCCCTCAAAATTTAGTATTATTTTTTATAGAATATTTGAGAATTTCTGGCAATGAGAACACACCAGAGGATGCACCAGTGAGCCACAAGGACGGAGGGCGCGCCCTACCCCATGGGGGCGCCCCCCTGTCTTTTGGGCCCCAGGTGGGTCCCCTTCACTTATTCCAGCACCCATCCACTTCGTCTTCCTCCAGAAAAAAACATCATGTAGCTCAAACCCGTGTTCTTGCTCATTTTGCAGCCATTTTCGATCTCCTTGCCCAAAGCTCCATTCACAAAAGTGCTTTGGGGGATTGTTCTTTGGTATGTGACTCCTCCAATGGTCCAATTAGTTTTTGTTCTAGTGCTTTATTTATTGCAAATTTTTGCTGCTATGGTGACCCTGTTCTTGAGCTTGCATGACAAATTTATATGGTGCAAAGTGGTTTTGATGCATGATATAGTCTCTAGTCACTTGTGGAAGTAGTTGCTATCAGTTTTATTGAGTTTGGTTCACTTTTATTTTGAGTCACTAAAAATTTTAGAAATTTTTCAGAGGAAGAAAAATGTTTAGGAAAATGTACCAAGGTGGTTCTTCGAGGAAGCAAGCCCCGAGGCTCGCGATACGTGAGCCGGACCTTGAACCACCAAGGGAAGCCCAAGTGTGGCCTAGTGAATGGTCGTCGGATGAATTTCTGGTCCATGCAGGCTTCAAGGATGAATTTGATGCGTGTGTACGTATCTTGAGGACTTCGTATCAGATAAGTGTCGACAATACTATTACCTCACCGATTCCTTTGTGTGGAGGTTTGAATTTTCATCTAAGCGCAATACTCATACTGTTATATTTGACCTTTATGATGAATCATATACCACGGACCTTGAAGATTTTAATACTGCCTGCAAAATCCCATAGTGGGGTTCTTAGTGAGCCTCACAAATCTGAATATAATGATTTCCTTGCTAGCATCATGGTGGGAGAAACTAGAAATATCACACAAGCTACCATAGGGAGCATTCATTTTCCTGCCATACATTACTTTGCTCTCTTTATAGGTAGATGCATTAACGGTAAGCATGAGCATAGCCACCTTTGCGTCCCAGATCCTAGTGTCCTCAAGAGTGCGGTGTTAGGTGATAAGCGATATAACTTGGGGGCCATTATTGCAAGGAGGTTACATCTTAATGCTAACGATGGAGATTTATTTGGTGGGATTTATGGAAATCATTTAGCTAATTATCTTGGTGTATCTATAAGAGAAAATGACATTGAGTTGCTGCCTGTTTTCCTATATTATAATGCTATGGTATGCTACCAGTTTCTTGAGAGGAGCGATCAGTCCCTCCAGTACTGACTAATGTTTGAAAGACGGCGTGTTGTCCATATTACCCTTCTTGCTCATGCCTTCTTTAACTTTCACGTAAATGGGAGATATTTTATAACCAGAGAGGAGGCAAACGAGTATGAGAGAACAGCGAAGGCCGGTCGCCTCCAGGAAGCAGCTCGTCAGGAGGTAGCTGCCGCAGCACCGTACAACCCCAACTATGACTTCGGATATCATCTGGGCCAGTGGTGGCCTTAGACCAACTTAGGCCAAAAGCCTAAGCTTGGGGGAGTACGTATTTCTCACTGACATTACATTCATGTTCACACACTCATTCTAGTTGTTGGTGCTCATACTTTTTTATTGTATTATCCATGCTAGTTTATTTTCTTTTCTTGCTTTCTTCTTGAGTGTTTGAAAAACTATGAGGAAAAAAAATTAGTTATAGTTTAGTTTACTTTCCATGTTTACTTAGTAGTAGTATTAAAAGGAAAACCCAAAAAGATTTCTCGTTCTTCTTTTGCTTGTTGGGACCTATCCTGTGTAAATAGTTTTTCTCGTTCTTGTTTTATTTCCTTCAGAAAAATAAAAACTCCAAAAACATTTCAGTGTGTTTCTTTGAAATTCTTTTCTTTTCTTTGGGGGTCGAGAGGAGAAGACCACGATGAAAATGATGAATGGCTCTCATATGCATTATTGTTGATCTAACAAAGAGCCCATATTACCTTGTCTTCTCCTTAAATAAATGTTCGCAGATTCCAGCTTAGTCCAATGCACATGCACTATTATTATTATTCACACCGTTCGGTCGTGCAAGTGAAAGGCGATAATGCCGATATATGATGAAATGATTGAGATGAGGAAAAGCTGGTATGAACTCGACCTATCTTGTTTTTGTAAATATGATTACTTCATCGTTCCTGATTCAGCTTATTATGAATGAAACATGTTTGCAATGACCATTATAGATTATAGTTACACATGCCATGCTTATTAGCTAGGAGTTTATAATGGTTTACCTTGCGTGCCAACATGCTATTAAAATGGTTGTGATGTAGTATGATAGGATGGTCCTCCTTTGAATGATGCGGGTGACTTGACTTGGCACATGTTCACGCATGTAGTTGAAACAAAATTAACATAGCCTCCACAATATTTATGTTCATGGTGATTTATATCCTACTCATGCTTGCACTCAGTGTTGGTTAATCTTAATGCATGTTTATGACTGTTGTCGCTCTCTAGTTGATCGCTTCCCAGTCTCTTTCTGGCCTTCACTTGTACTAAGCGGGAGTACTGCTTGTGCATCCACTTCCATAAACCCCAGAGTTGTTCCATATGAGTCCACCATACATACCTATATGCGGCATTTACCTACCGTTCCAAGTAAATTTGCATGTGCCAAACTCTAAGCCTTAAAATGGAATTCTGTTTTGTATGCTCGAATCGCTCATGTAGCAACTAGGGTTGTCTATATCTTCCATGCTAGGTGGGTTATCCTCACGATGAGTGGACTCCGCTCATCATTCATGAGAAAATGGATGGTAATCGGGATGCCCAGTCCCATGCTCAAATCAAAATAATTGCAAACAAAACTCCCCTAGGATTTTTGTTAGTTCGACGGTACCCGTTGTTTCGGACCAGCCGTGGAATGTGCTTGTTGGTGGTGGGGGAGTATAAACTTTACCATTCTTTTTGGGAACCGCCTATAATGTATGTAGCATGTAAGATGTCGAGATCTCTTGGTTGTTATGTTGACAATGGAAGCATGCCGCTCAAAATATTATTTATCTCTGTTTCAAAAACTCGAGCTCTAGCACCTCTGCAAATCCCTGCTTCCCTCTGTGAAGGGCCTATGTGTTTATTTTTATGTTGAGTCATCATCCTCTTATAAAAAGCACCTGTTAGAGAGCACCACCGTATTTTGTATGCATTGTTATTAATTGATATTGAGTATGACTGTGACTGGATCTCTTTTGCCATGAATTACAATGTCTAGTCAGTCCTTGATCTTAAGGGGGGCTCTGCATTTATGTTTTGCAATCTCAAAAAGGGCTAGCGAGATACCATCTTGTTATATCATATCATGATTGTTTTGAGAAAGTGTTGTCAGCCGAGATTTATTATTATTACTTGCTAGTTGATTGTGCTATTAATATGAGTAAACGTGAGACCTAAATGTTATTGTGAATATGGTTAGTTCATAATCTTTGCTGAAAACTTAAATGCTAGCTTTACATATTTGCAACAACAAGATCAAACAGAGTTTGTAAAAGTTTTTCTTTATCACTTTCATTTTATCAACTGAATTGCTTGAGGACAAGCAATGGGTTAAGCTTGGGGGAGTTGATACGTCTCCATCGTATCTACTTTTCCAAACTCTTTTGCCCTTGTTTTGGACTCTAATTTGCATGATTTGAATGGAACTAACCCGGACTGACGTTGTTTTCAGCAGAATTGCCATGGTGTTATTTTTGTGCAGAAATAAAAGTTCTTGGAATGACCTGAAACTTCACAGAGATAACTTTTGGAATAAAAAAATATTGGCGAAAGAATCAACCGAAGAGGGCCCACACCCTGGCCACAAGGACGGAGGGCGCGCCCTACCCCCTGGAAATGCCCCCTGTCTTGTGGCCCCCTGGACCTCCAACGACCTCAACTCCAACTCCATATATTCACGTTTGGGGAGAAAAAAATCAAAGAGAAGGATTCATCGCGTTTTACGATACGGAGCCGCCGCCAAGCCCTGTTCTTCCTTGGGAGGGTAGATCTGGAGCCCGTTCGGGGCTCCGGAGAGGGGAATCCGTTGCCATCGTCATCATCAACGATCCTCCATCACCAATTTCATGATGCTCACCGCCGTGCGTGAGTAATCCCATCGTAGTCTTGCTGGACGGTGATGGGTTGGATGAGATTTACCATGTAATCGAGTTAGTTTTGTTAGGTTTTGATCCCTAGTATCATTATGTTCTAAGATTGATGTTGCTATGACTTTGCTATGCTTAATGCTTGTCACTAGGGCCCGAGTGCCATGATTGCAGATCTGAATCTATTATGTTTTCATGAATATATTTGTGTTCTTGATCCTATCTTGCAAGTTATAGTCACCTACTATGTGTTATGATCCGGCAACCCCGGAGTGACAATAGTCGGGACACTTCCCGGTGATGATCGTAGTTTGAGGAGTTCATGTATTCACTAAGTGCCAATGCTTTGGTCTAGTACTCTATTAAAAGGAGGTCTTAATATCCCTTAGTTTCCAATAAGACCCCGCTGCCACGGGAGGGTAGGACAAAAGATGTCATGCAAGTTCTTTCCCATAAGAACGTATGACTATATTCGGAATACATGCCTACATTGTATTGATGAATTGGAGCTAGTTCTGTGTCACCCTATGTTATGACTGTTGCATGATGAATGCTATCCGACATAATTATCCATCATTGATCCATTGCCTACGAGCTCGTTTCATATTGATCTTTTCTAAGTTACTTTTTCCTTGCCACTCTTACGATTGCTACAAAACTGCTACTATTACTTTTGCCACGGTTACCGTTACTTCCATACTACTTTGCTACTAAATACTTTGCTGCAGATATTAAGTCTTTCAGGTGTGGTTGAATTGACAACTCTGCTGCTAATACCTGAGATTATTCTTTGGCTCCCCTTGTGTCGAATCAATAAATTTGGGTTGAATACTCTACCCTCAAAAACTGTTGCGATCTCCTATACTTGTGGGTTATCACCCCTCTGGTAGTTATTTGCTCCAATAATTCTTATTTATTCCATAAAAAGTCCTCGTGAAGTTTCAGCTCATTTGGAGTTGTGCAGAATATGTAGCCTGGCGTAGCTTTTTAGGTCCAGAATTCCAGCTGCCGGTATTCTCCCTCTTTGTGTGAACCTTGCATATTATGAGATAAAAGGTATTAGAATTACTCCAAAAAGCATTATTATGCATAAAAACATTGTAAATAACAGTAGGAAAACATGATGCAAAATGACGTATCAGCAATTCGTTCTCCCTTATCTTTTGAAGTGGATTTTATTTGCATCTCTTTGTTCCTCTCGTCTAATCAATCATTTGTTAGAGGCATCAATTCACCTGAATTGAGATGTTTTCCATAAGCCCACAACAAGGTTATTCTTTTCGTTGTTGATTTTCCATCAACCCCATTCAATCCATCTTTCAAAGGATGCTTTTCAAATTCAAATGTGGGAGAAGTTTTCATTTTCTTCTCCGTTCTTTTCTTTCATCGATCTAGCTTCTATTCGTTCGTTCCGGAGGCATTTGATGTTGCTCCCTTCGACCAATCATCTCGTTTTCTGCTTTTCCGTTCAGCGGGAGTGTTGTGTCCTATATCCAAGTTCTTTTCATCTTATCAAGTTTTGCTCTTCTTTCAACCCGAGTGCTGCCCAAATTTGTTTTTTCGCATTCCTTGTATATCTCATTTCAACCAGAGTGGTTTCTAATTATTTTGTCACTTGAGTTTTGATTCATGGCTTCGAACATCCAAGGTTCTCTGCGTGTTCCTTCGTTCTCTTTTCAACCAAAAAATGCTTTCAACTTTGTTGTGCTCCTTCTTTCAAGTTTTTCAACCTCCAAGGTTCTTTGGTTTCACTCGTTTGTCAAAGAAGCAACTTTGTTATACCTCTTCTTTCCATTGTCATCCCTAGATCTCGGGGCGAGATCTCTTGTAAGTGGGAGAGTGTTGTGACACCCCGAGACCGATGCTCCAGAAGCCTTCCAGTTAATTCGTTGTTGCCGTGTGATTTATTAGCTAGTTGCATTTCATCATGTCATCATGAGCATTTCATTCGCATGTTTTCATAAAACTTGCATCCGCTCGTAGTTGCCGCTTCTTCGTTGTCTGTGTTGACCTCCTCTCAGGTCAATCGAACCGCTCTCTTCTCTACTTTCTCTGAGCCCATCAAACTCCCCTCTCTTTCGTCAAATCCATCGCGTGCGCGTCCGAAACTCCCCCGAACCCGACCCGGGCAGTCATGACCAATGGGTCCGGATCATCTCCAAACATCCCCAAAACATATTCGTTTTCTCATTTGAATTCCCTGGCATATTTATTTCGGGCCATCCGATTATGATCAGAGGGACCGAATAGCCCCTAAGCTAACCCACCTGCTATTATGATCGGAGGGACCGAATAGCCCCTAAGCTAATCCACCTGCTATTATGATCGGAGGGACCGAATAGCCCCTAAGCTAACCCACCTGCTATATATATACCGGATGAAACCCTAGCCCCAGCCTGCCCCATCCATCCATCCCCTCACCCGCCGCCGTCACCCTCTTCCTTGGGATTCCCCGATCCATTCCACCCACTTCACCCAGCCGACCCGACCACCAGCTCCCTCGTTTTCAGCATTGGGCCGACCATCCCCTCATCCAGGAGCACGAGCTCCCACACCTCGCTGCCACGCCAACCGGAGCAGCAGCTCAGCCGGTGTCTAGGGCCACCTTGCCAGGACCCCGACGCCACCAGGCCACCGTCCCGCGCCCTGCCCTTCTCCTCCTTCCTTCCCGTCTTCCATTCCTAACCTCTTGGCTCTCCTTCTCTTCCCTTTGCAGGAACCTCCCTGACGCCATGAACTCCGTCACGTCGCCAATCACATGGGGCCCAACGCCCTCGTTCGTCGCTGGATCCGGGGACGCCATGCCAGGACCCATCCGTTCCAGGCCTCCCCTGCACCGTTCCTAACCCCACCGACCTGGCGCCCAGGACCTCCCCTACAGTTGTCACGCCCGTACCTTCATCTACATCAAACTGAGGACGACGATGCCTGCTCGATCCCTAACTCGACCATGTTGACTTCATTCGAGCCCTGCAGCTGCTCTTCCGCCTCCCCAAGCCGCGCCTCGCCGCCAAGTTCCTTACCGCCGCCGGAGTCCTTGCCTTCAACCGTCATCGTCTTCATCCTATCTGTGAGGAGACGAGCACCGAAGCACCCACTTCCATTGACCGCATCGTCAACCCAGCCGAGCGGGTCAGCCTCCTCCGCGCGTGTGGGCCTCAGCCACCCGCATCCGGCCCAGCTCGACCAGCCCATCACCGAGCCGGCCTAGTGCCTCTGGTGAGCAGGTCCTCACAGCCCATCGCCCATGTGCGCTGCTTGTCCATCCTAGATCAATCAGTTTCGGCCCGATTGTTTTTTCGTATGTCCAACGAATTTTGCAATTTATCCGAAGAATTACTCTTTTGCAGAAAACCCCTCATATTCATGAATGTAATAACTAATTAACTGTGCATCGGATTAAAATGTTTTATATATGTAAAATGCTTAGTTTTTCATGTACTTTCATAATATGCAACTTTCATCCATGTTAAAAATGTATAAATTGTTGTTTGTATTTAAGTTGCATAAATGACATGCTAAAATGGTTTATTTCATAACAAAATAACCGTAGCTCCGAATTAAATAAACTTTATGTGTAAATGGGGTAGAAAAATGCATAGTTTAACATGGTGCAATTACTTTGCATGTTTAACAAATCTAAAAATATGATTTAGGGTAGAACATTACCCAGATATGTATTCTAGTTGCCACCTTAAGTTGAACCATTAATTAACAACTCACATCTGTCATGGATACACTCAAACCCAATCCACGTCTACGAGCATAGCCTAGCAATATAAGTATAACGTTGAAGTAACTCCCAAGGGTTTGGTAATAAACAGGGCAATAGGTTCTACCTCATCAACTACTTCCCAATACCCACATGTTATCAACTCCTAACCATGCAATGTTTGAGGGTTGAAACTAATGCATAAAAATTGGGTATGAAAGGGATATGATCAAAGTGTGAACTTGCATGTACTGTTGATGAAGATGCTTCGCACTCAATACTCCTGATAGTTCTATCGTCACACTCCGCTCAATCTATCGTAAGCAAGCAATAGTAACCACACATAAGCAATCACTCAAAAGCATCGGAAAGAATGAAGAAAACAATTCGGAAAACTTCAAAACCAAGCAAATACTCTTGCAACAGAAAACAATTTCTAACAGTACCAAAATTAATTGAATTTGGCCTTATCAGAAATTTTAGGTCAAGAGCTTCGATTTGCAACAAGAATCGACTAAATCGGAGTTATAAAACTCAAGTTATGATCAAATGAAGTTCAAATACTAAACTGTTTGAAATTCAAATTTTAAACTTTCAAAAACATGTTTAAGTTGTTTATCTGGATAGAGGGGATCATAACAAAGAAGTGGGCATTGGTTTCGTTGGATTTGGATACACGAGTAAAAAGAAGTGAACGCTTAAAGATTAGGGACAAATCTATAAAAACTTTAATTGCGAAAAGGTCCCTCACCTAAATAAAACAGAAAAAGAAAAAAAACTTAACAGAGGAACGTTCGCTACAGAAGCATAAGCGACGAATACGTCCACTACAAAGGCCTATCCAATGAGCTTTCGCTATATAAACGAAACCTAAATAAAAACGATCTAAAAGAATAAAACCGAATACTAAAGAAAAACCGCGGCGGGTTTTATAGCAGTTATATCGGTTCATGAAAATAAACCGGTGACGGTGGTTAACTCCGGCGAGTCCGGCGTCGGGCGTGGTTGCCGGCGGTGCTCCGGTGGTCACTGGCTGCGCGGCGAGGGGCGAGGGCGGCGAGGTGGCGGCGGTGGCGCACGGGGTGGAGGCGCAGAACGGCGGCGATGGCGGCAGTTGGCAATGGCAGCGGCGTCGGCAGGAGGAGAAAAGAGGGCCGGGGGGTCCGGGGCTCCGGATTTATAGGAGACCGGGCCGTCGAGGCGTGGAGAAGAGGGCGATCGGTGGCGGGGCGCTGGTGGACTTCGGGAGGAGTCCCGGTCGGGGACGACGGGCGAGGCCTTGGCCTGGCTTCGGCTGGGCCGGCCCAGTTCGGTTGGGAGAAAAGTTTTTTTAAAACACAGACAATCAAAACAAATAAAACAAAGGAAATAAAAATATTATATAGGCATATAATATATCAAAATTTTCATAAAAAGATGTTCTACAACGTGAACATTTTTCTAATGTCAAATAAAATCCACAGAAATTTAAATAAAACAAAGAGTGCTACTGCTCTACTAAAATCCACTAAAAACATTTTAAAAATACCAAAATGATTTCACATTTATTCCTCTCCAATTTTCTATTGTAGGAATCATTTTACCCTAATTTCCATATATTTTATTTTTGGAGAAAATAATTTGAATAAAACCCAAATAAGTCCAAAATGAACAATAATTCTCGAAGGGACTTTAAATTGGATTTTTTAAACTCCCAAATCATATTTCATATGTTTTGAAGAAGTCATTTTATCTTCTCTCATGAAAATCATTGAGTTGCTTAAAGTTTTTGAATTTGAAATAGTTCCAAATGGAATTCAAATCTTTTCAAAACCCTTTTCATTTATTTAACTGGAAGAAGTCATGTCATCTTCTCTCCAGGGTTTTGTATTTGAAAAGAATTTGAATTCAAGGAGATCAGAAAGCAGAGATGAAAGTTTTGGAAAGTCCTTTTATTCCCTCTCATTTAACTTTCAAAAGTTTTAAATTTCACTCAACTTCACACAATCAATCAAACAATCAATCATAACTATCTATTTAATATAACATTCCAAAATTTAGAATTTTGGGATGTTACAAACCTACCAGCCTTAAAATGAATCTCCTCCTCGAGATTCGGAGAGGCTAGAAAGAAATAGGTCAGGTTCGGGAGTCTTCTCAAAATCCATCGGTGGCCATAGGGGGTCTGGGGTGCTACCACCCTTAGAAGCATGGTTACAGTTCCATCAAAATTCTTATAATCCATCCTTATTGTTGACAGTATCGGTCTTCTCAGATTCTCAGGAAAATTCCTTCTCTGGGATCTTCCGGTAGTGGCATAACCTTTCCCTTAATTCTCGTGTCCTTTCATTTTGACAAGGTTCTTCTATGACTGGGTCTTCTTAGCTGACGGGTCTGGCGTCAATACTAAACAACTATTATATCTCATGGTGGTCAACAATTTATGGTTTCTCCTGCAGGAAATGGGTCTGGGTTGAACCTCACCGTATATCCTACGTTTGGCAACAACTGCCTTGTAATAGGGAAAATTATCATACCATTCTAAGGTTTAAACAAGGTTTTGATTGTCGACTCTCTACTATTGGTAAGTCACTCAGATTTACCATCCCATATAGCAAGGCGAATAATAAGATTAAGTCGGTATGGTGATCAATCCATCCCGCACCCAAATCATTATCTTGTATATGGTTTAGCGAATCTTGCATTCTAACACTCGGTCATCCTCACAAGCATTGCAGACTTTCTCTTGTCGACGAACTAAGTTCCGATAAATCCATTGATTCTGCAAGCCAAACAAACATCTATCGTTTCTTCACATCTCTTGGGTTTTTCGTAACTCCTATAAGATCGTCTGTCGATAAAATCGTAACTTCTTTCAGGGTTTCCTTTAGCAAGAATGTGCTTGCTTCTTGGCAGGTCCTGGAGCCTGTGGCTTATGGCCCATCTCATCACTTGTAAACCTTGAACTCATCCTCGGCGCAACTGATCATTATTCAAACATCCACCTTCTTAGCATCTTAAATCCATCCAATTGTACTGTCTTTCTTCCTTTTTCTATTGGTACTAAACTAAGACGTGATTACTCAGACTCATCATGGAGTTACAATTGCTCCATATTCCAACATCATACCTCCTTTATATCCAATAATACTTCATCTCTCCATACTCTTGGGGTATCCCACATATCGAGACAAAACTCGTACTTATATTTTCCATAGTCCACTTCATGGAACATCATTATATTTTTCTCCAGGGGTCAAGGGTCCTCACAGTACTACCACCCTTGAAATGCACAAATTCATCCATAGGCCATATTTCTCATATCCTCGAAGATGGTCAAAAATATTTCTTCGTAGAGTAACAACTCATAAAATCCACATCACTACTAACTTCATTGATTATCAAATTATTACAATCACCTGCATTTCCATTACATGGCTCAACTCAACACCTCAATATAAAAGAATTGTTCCCACTACTACTACATTTCTTATTGTTGCTAACTCAACTTTTTAGCACAAGTCTCCTTCTCCTTGGGCCAATCTCTTGCAAAGTGCCCTTCTTCATTACAGAAGAAACATATTACTTCTGACAAGTCTCGAGTTTTCCTCATGATTACATAGCCTCCTTGGGTCCTCGGCTTCCTTTTTGGGCAACTGCTAAAGTAGTGCCCTGACTCCTTGCACCTGAAACAGGTGATATGGCTCAGGTCCTTCCTGGAATCCAATCTACTTCTCTTCCTGGACTTTTCCATTCCTATCAGGGCATCTATTTCCTATGGGTCATACTCTACTTCCTCTGTCGGGAATTCTACTAGATCCCCATTCAAACAATTCTGGGAGATGTGTCCTTCTTCTCCACATGAATAGCATGACTTGGTGCAGGCTTTAATTTTGTTTCCTTTGTGTGTGTCCTCGACATCTTCCTCCATCACCGATTCTTCTAAAATTTCCATGAGGGCTCCTTTCATTACTTCTTTCTCCTGCTAGATGGTTCTTTGTACCATGGGGTAAATGTGACATTGAGCAGGGTAGTGGGTAGTCCCTTCACACAAGAAACAAGTAATCTGCCTAGTTGGGCATTCTTCAGCTGGGTGACTTCCTTCACAATTTAGGGCATTCATCCTTGTGTTCTTTATGGTTGTGTCCTATTTCTCCACAGAGCTTGCAGGCACAAGATTTCTTCATATCATTTCCATAAGGCTCCAATCTCTGGGACACAAAGACTTTGGCAAAGTCAACTTAAATTCCTTCCAAGTGGTTACTCCTTGCCATCCATTGATGTTTTGGTACATCCTCCACCAAGTAGTAGCACCTCTTTCAAAGCATTGAAGAGCATGTTGGGCCATATCCTTTCCGGCTATAGGGTTATTCTTCATGTGATCCTCCATGTTCCATATCCAGTGTGGTACCTCCGGTTGTGTCAGGAATCTCGGAAATACTCGTCCATCTCTATTCATCCTCTATTGGGTCCAGGGGTTTTGGGGTGAGATAAGAGAGATAGGGAGGGATACACACAATACAAACAATAGTTTTGAAAAGATAGATTTTTATTGTGGCTGTTGGAAAAACAACAAACAAATGACAGCTCACAATCGTCGCATCTAAAGTAAGTATATAACAGGGGTTTGGTCCTCTAAAGGTCAATAAATCTTCAAAGTCTTCAAGTTCTTCCAGTCCATGTTTCAATGGGATTCTTCCGATCGTGCTTGTCCTTCTCACGTTCTTTCTACCAGGTCATTTCCGTTGACGCGAAGTCGCTCGCGATGTCCTGTAATACTTCTGGAGTTGTGCTCCAAGCTTCTGGATTTCAACATCTTTGTCATGAGTCATGGTTCTACTGTCCTTTAGTTCCTGACAAATCTCCAGTATCTCAAGGTTTTGCTCCTCTAGCTTGGCTATTTTAAT
Source organism: Aegilops longissima (assembly GCA_021605205.1). Classification (NCBI taxonomy): domain Eukaryota; kingdom Viridiplantae; phylum Streptophyta; class Magnoliopsida; order Poales; family Poaceae; genus Aegilops; species Aegilops longissima. Next base: position 58,585,513 of record CM038679.1, read on the forward strand.
CTTCTGGGTCCTGAGTTCTTCACGAACTTCTTCCTTGTCAAATATGGCTTCCTGCAAATCCACCCTAAACTTCTTGATGTAATACTCCGTATCCTGGTGATACACCAACTATGTTAAAATTGCATCCTTTGCTGACAGATCCTCCATCAGCCTTCTACCATCCAATCCTTCCATGCATATGCATGCTTAACTTAGCATGGTGAAAATAGCATAGGCGAACGATAACATCATGAATGTCCATGTTTCCACTCTTGTTATTTCCATGAGCTATCATTCCATAGTTGATATCTCCTGCCTTAGGGTTTTCTTGACAAAACTTTGAGTTCTAATGCTCCATGTTCCGGTCTTTCTCCGATACACCTTGATCTCGGGTATTGACAGCTTCCATAGTCTGCCAAGTTCCATAAGGGGTGCCTTCCTAGGTTATACAAATCTGGAAAAATTCTATAGGGCCTTCAAATTCTCCTAGTCTTCGGAGTCTTCAACCGTTGTAATTATAACAAATGGTCGGTAAAATACTCTTCATTCTGAAGTGGTCTTGGTTGTCCGATATCTTGTCCTTCTTGGAGTGGTCTCATCAGTCGAATCTTCGTGGTCAAAAGGGGAAAGGGGTATAGTCTCACTAAAAGTGAATATTTGAATAAGCTCAAAAGAGAAGAGAGGTAAAAGATCTTTTTGAAAAGAAAGTAGTAGAGGATAAATCTTCCTATGGGCTTGCCAGTATCTAGGGACACATCCTACAGACAACATGTGCTCTGATACCATCTTGTAGCGGCCCGACCTCAAACGGTCAAGTCTCTGTGCTTAAGTGTCATCCCTGGATCGGTATGCTGACACACACAGTACTCGAGGATTTATAACAGAGGTAAATCACATGTATAAAGTAACGTAAATACTATTACCTCAATCCATAAAGTGGAAGAACAACAAGGTTGTGGATTCCCATCAACACCAATGACAAGGTTGAGTGTAGAAATCGCAACCCTAACGTATCACTTACTCGTCGTAAGATTCCTGCAACATGAGACATTGCAGCCACAGAGGGTCAGTACATTGAATGTACTGGCAAATTCACACCATAGGATAAATGATGAATAATGTCTATCACTACATGCATATTTGGCTAGTGGAAAGCTCTAGGTTTTGTTTTGTATAAAGCCAGTTTTTTTCCTACAACAAAGGAATATATTTTATTTAACTACAAAGTTTGTTGAAAATATTGAGAAGGTAAACCCCAACTCAATCCCAATTAAAAGTAATTATTAACAACCCAACAATTCAATTATAGAGTGATTAGATCAACATGATAATTCAAGAACCAGATACTCAAGATGTCCATAACCCGGGAGACAACTAACCATGATTAGTTTGTACACTCTGCAGAGGTTCGAGCACTTTTCCCCACAAGACTCGATCTCCTCTGTTGGATTTCTCGCACTACATGGTGTTTGAGAAACGGATGACCGAGACACAGTCTTTCAGAAACACTAACTCTTTACTCTGGGTGGACAGTTACACCTACTTTCCCCTACATCTGCTAGCCCACCACTGAAAGAGGTCATGCAATATACTCAACTATGCTAGAGCCCATAATATCTTGTGGCTGCACACGGAAGTTTCTAGCATGAATAATCTTATGATCCCTTTGAGCCCGGGTGGCTGTCCATAGGAAAATCACACGGAACTCCGGGATTTCCAAAAAAACAGGCAAGACTGGGTTCCCCAGGTGCCTCAATCCACCCAGATGTGTATTTAAGTTGCCACCTTAAGTTGAACCATTAATTAACAACTCACATCTGTCATGGATACACTCAAACCCAATCCACGTCTACGAGCATAGCCTAGCAATATAAGTATAATGTTGAAGTAACTCCCAAGGGTTTGGTAATAAATAGGGCAATAGGTTCTACCTCATCAACTACTTCCCAATACCCACATGTTATCAACTCCTAACCATGCAATGTTTGAGGGTTGAAACTAATGCATAAAAATTGGTTATGAAAGGGATATGATCAAAGTGTGAACTTGCCTGTACTGTTGATGAAGATGCCTCGCACTCAATACTCCTGATAGTTCTATCGTCACGCTCCGTTCAATCTATCGTAAGCAAGCAATAGTAACCACACATAAGCAATCACTCAAAGCATCAGAAAGAACGAAGAAAACAATTCGGAAAACTTTAAAACCAAGCAAATACTCTTGCAACAGAAAAAAATTTCTAACAGTACCAAAATTAAGTGAATTTGGCCTTATCAGAAAGTTTAGGTAAAGAGCTTCGATTTGCAACAAGAATCGACTAAATCAGAGTTATAAAACTAAAGTTATGATCAAACAAAGTTCAAATACTAAACTATTTGAAATTCGAATTTTAAACTTTCAGAAACATGTTTAAGTTGTTTATCTGGATAGAGGGTATCATAACGAAGAAGTGGGCGTTGGTTTCGTTGGATTTGGATACACGAGTAAATAGTAGTGACCGCTTAAAGATTAGGGACAAATCTGTAAAAACTTTAATTGCGAAAAGGTCCCTGACCTAAATAAATCAGAAAAAGAAAAAAACTTAACAGGGGAACGTTCTCTACAGAAGCATAAGCGACGAATACGTCCACTACAGGGGCCTATCAAGTGAGTGTTCGTTATATAAATGAAACCTAAATAAAACCACTCTAAAAGAATAAAACCGAATACTAAAGAAAAACCGCGGTGGGTTTTATAGCGGTTATACCGGTTCGTGAAAATAAACCGGCGATGGCGGTTAACTCCGATGAGTCCGGCGTCAGGCGTGGTCGCCAGCGGTGCTCCGGTGGTCTCCGGCTGCGCGGCGAGGGGCGAGGGCGACGAGGTGGCGGCGGTGGCGCGCGGAGTGGAGGCGCAGAACAGCGGCGGCGGTAGTTGGCAACGGCGGCGGCAGGAGGAGAAAAGAGGGCCGGGGGGTCCGGGGCTCCAGATTTGTAGGAGAGCGGGGCGGCGAGGCGTGGAGGAGGGGGCAGCCGGTGGTGGGGCGGCGCCCGACTCTGGGAGGAGTCCCGGTCGGGGACGACGGGCGAGGCGGCGCGGAGCTGGGCCTTGGCCTGGCTTCGACTGGGCCGGCCTAGTTCGGTCGGGAGAAAAGTTTTTTTTTAAACACAGACAATCAAAATAAATGAAACAAAGGAAATAAAAATATTATATAGGCATATAATATATCAAAAATTTCAGAAAAAGATGTTCTACAACGTGAACATTTTTCTAATGTCAAATCAAACCCACGGAAATTTAAATAAAACAAAGAGTGCTACTGCTCTACTAAAATCCACAAAAAATCATTTTAAAAATACGAAAATGATTTCAAATTTATTCCTCTCCAATTTTCTATTGTAGGGAATCATTTTACCCTAACTTCCATATATATTTTTTTGGAGAAATATAATTTGAATAAAACCCAAATAAGTCCAAAATGAACAATAATTTTCGAAGGGACTTTAAATTGGATTTCTTTTAAACTCCCAACTCATATTTCATATGTTTTGAGGAAGTCATTTTATCTTCTCTCATGAAAATCATTGAGTTGCTTAAAGTTTCTGAATTTGAAATAGTTCCAGATGGAATTCAAATCTTTTCAAAACCCTTTTCATTTATTTAAATGGAAGAAGTCATGTCATCTTCTCTCCAGGGTTTTGTATTTGAAAAGAATTTGAATTCAAGGAGATCATAAAGCAGAGATGAAAGTTTGGGAAAGTCCTTTTATTCCCTCTCATTTAACTTTCAAAAGTTTCAAATTCACTCAACTTCACACAAACAATCAATCATAACTATCTATTTAATATAACATTCCAAAATTTAGAATTTTGGGATGTTACACAAGTAGTATCTCTACTTAGTGCGGAATTTTTGGCTAGCAAAGATGGGGGGCAAGCACCACATGTTGAAGGATCTATGACAATATAACTTCTATATGAATATGAACAAACATAAGTCATTACATTGTCTTCCTTGCCCAATGTCAACAATTTTGGCATATAATATTATGACGGGGGCTCACAATCACAAAAGATGTCCAGGATAGTGTATTTGCATGTGAATCTTCTCTTCCCTTATTAATTCTTTCATGAATTGCATCATTGACCAATGTTATATATGTTTGTGAATCTCTAATAAAATTTTCTACTTATACTCTTCCTTATGTGATGTCATTACTTAACATAAGATTAGCATATGATCTTTTCATTTATTTCCTTTCTTTTTATTGAACAAGAAAGTAAAGTAAACAAAACTCAAACTAAACTTTATTATATATCTTGCACGCAATTACAAGGATAGATCACTAAGCAAACACTCGAAAAGATAGGATATAACTAAACTTTTATTCATTTAAAGAAAAAGATAATTATGGATCGAACTAAGATAAATAAAGGAAAAAGATAGTGGGGGTGATACGATACCGAGGCACCTCCCCCAAGCTTGGAAGAAGCCAAGGGAAGTGCCCATACCTGATACTCAAGTTTCCTTTGGTGATGAAGACGGAGGTGGTGGTGATGAAGTAGAGGGTTTGTCCTTTTCTTTCTCCAGCTTATGTCGAAGAGTAAAGTTATCTATCCTCAATTCATCGTTCTCCATCTCAAGCTTTATTATCCTCTTGCATAACGCCTCCATGCTTTCATGCTTGAAACAAGGAGGATCTGGTTCATCTTCATCCTCTTCATCGAAAAACCATATGTAGGGATAGGTGTCCATGAACATTTTTTTATCTAAAGGATGATAAGAAACTGGGCACTCTTCCTCGGAATCTTGAGACGACATACTTTCAGACCTGTCAGAAAACAGCGAGAAAAGAAGAACAAAAGATTTCTCCACGATACAGTGGTCAATAGGTTCGGGGGGTATATAAAGATTTTTCTTATCTTCGGAAACAAGTAAACGAAAGAAAAATGGAGTCCGGGAGGTACCCGAGGTGGGCACAACCCACCTGGGTGCGCCAGGCAAACCAGGTGCGGCCTGGTGTCTTGTGCCCACCAGGGTTACCTTCCTGGTTGTTTCTTATTTTTTCCTAATTTTTAATATATTCCAAACTGACAAAAAATATTTTTGTGGATCTTTCGGAGTCCGTTTACTTACCGTATCATGTACCTCCTATTTGTGAGTCATTCTGGAGTGCTCCAGAAGGTTTCTTTTATGTGTTCTCCTAGTGTCATAGTTTGGATAAAATTACTTTCATCATTAATGGGCATACCTGAGATATAATGTTTTATTCTTTGCCCATTGACAACCTTTGGGTTGGTACCTTCGGCATTATTTATTCCAATGGCTCAAGACCGATAAACCTCCTCGATAACATACGGTCCTTCTCATTTGGGGAGAAGTTTGCCTGCAAAGAATCTGAAATGAGAGTTGTACAAAAGAACATATTCTCCAACTTTAAACTCATGCTTTTGGATTCTCTTATCATGCCATCTTTTCACTTTTTCTTTAAATAACTTGGCATTTTCATAAGCTTGGGTTCTCCATTCATCTAGCGAGCTATTCAAATAACCTCTTTTCACTGGCAAGTTTGAAATCATAGTTGAGTTCTTTAATTGCACAATTTGCTTTATGTTCTAACTCAAGAGGCAAATGACAAGCTTTCCCATAAACCATTTTATAAGGAGACATACCCATAGGATTTTTATATGTTGTTCTCTAAGCAGAAAGTGCATCATCTAATTTCTTAGACCAATTCTTTCGGGGCCTATTAACAGTTTTTGTAAAATTAACTTTATTTCTCTATTTCTAAGTTCAGTTTAACCACTAGACTGAGGATAATAAGGTGATGCAATTCTATGGTTAACATCATACTTAGCAAGCATTTTACGGAAAGCACCATGCATAAAATGTGAACCATTATCAGTCATTAAATATCTAGGGACTCCAAACCTTGGGAAAATAACTTCCTTAAGCATTTTAATAGAGGTGTTTTGATCAGCACTACTAGTTGGAACTGCTTCTACCCACTTAGTAACATAATCAACAGCAACCAAAATGTGTGTATACCCATTAGAGGAAGGAAAAGGTCTCCTATGTAATCAAATCCCCAAACGTCAAATGGTACAACATCAAGTGAATAAATGCATAGGCATTTCTTGACGCTTACCAATATTTCCAATTCTTTGACATTCATCACACGATAAAACAAACTTACAGGCATCCTTGAAGAGAGTAGGCCAATAAAAACCAGATTGCAGTACCTTGTGAGCAATTCTATCTCCCGCATGATGCCCTCCATAAGCTTCAGAGTGACATTTTTGTAGGATTTGTTCCTATTCATGCTCAGGTACACAACGTCTAATAACACCATCTACTCCTTCTTTATAAAGATGTGGGTCATCCCAAAAGTAATGTCTTAAATCATAGAAGAATTTTTTCTTTTTTTGGTATGTGAAACTAGGTGGTATGTATTTAGCAACAATGTAATTAACATAGTCAGCAAACCAAGGAGTATTATGAGAAACATTTATTGCAGCTAATTGTTCATCAGGGAAGCTATCATTAATAGGTTGTGGGTCATCGAGAATATTTTCTAACCTAGACAAGTTATCAGCCACGGGGTTCTCAGCTCCTTTTCTATCAGTGATATGTAAGTCAAATTCTTGTACCAAAAGAACCCACCTAATGAGTCTAGGTTTAGCATCTTTCTTTTCCATAAGATATTTTATAGCAACATGATTGGTGTGAACAATCACTTTAGAATCAACAATGTAAGATCTACATTTGTCACAAACAAACACAACTGCTAAAAATTCTTTTCCAATAGTAGCATAATTTCTTTGGGCATTGTCTAGAGTTTTACTAGCATAATGAATAACATTTAGTTTCTTATCAAATCTTTGTCCTAGAACAGCACCAACATCATAATCACTAACATCACACATAATTTCAAAAGGTAAGTTCCAATCAGGTGGTTGAACAATAGGTGCAGAAATTAAGGCTTTCTTAAGTGTTTCAAAGGCTTCGACACAATCATCATAAAAAACAAATGGAACATCCTTTTGTAAAAGATTTGTAAGAGGCCTAGAAAGTTTAGAGAAGTCTTTAATAAATCTCCTATAGAAACCAGCATGACCGAGGACATTACGAATACTTTTGATATCTTTAGGACAAGGCATTTTCTCAATTTCATCAACTTTAGCTTTATCCACCTCAATACCCCATTCAGAAATTTTATGTCCCAAGACAATACCTTCATTAACCATAAAGTGGAACTTCTCCCAATTCAAGGCAAGATTAGTTTGCTTGCATCTCTTCAAAACTCGATCATGGTTGCTTAAGCAATCATCAAAAGAAGTTCCATAAACAGAAAAATCATCCATGAAAACCAGGTTGTGAGACACGTATTTGAGAAAAAACAGAATATCCATCAAGGAAGTAAAAACGTGTGTGCTTTGACAATTTTTCTAGCACTTGATCAATAAAAGGTAGAGGATAATTATATTTTCTAGTTGCTTTATTTAATTTTCTAAAATCAATTACCATTCTATAACCAGTGCCAATTCTTTGTGGAACGAGTTAATTTTTATCATTAGGAACAACAGTAATACCTCCCTTCTTAGGGACACAATGAACAGGACTTACCCATCTACTATCAGTTATGGGATAGATTATACCTGCTTCCACAAGCTTCAGTATTTCAGTTCTTACCACTTCTTTCATTTTATGATTCAAACATCGTTGGTGATCAACAACGGGTTTAGCATCAGGTTCCATATTAATTTTGTGCTGAAAGAGAGTGGGACTATTGCCCTTTAAATCATCAAGAGTATATCCAACAGAAGCTCGGTGCCTCTTCAGAACCTTCAATAATCTCTCTTCTTCATGTTCTGAAAGGTTAGGACTAATAATAACAGGATATATCTTTTTCTCATCAAGATAAGCATATTTCAAAGTGTATGGCAATTGTTTTAATTAATTCAAACACAGGATCACCTTTAGGTGGATGAGGACCTCCTAGAGTTTCAATAGGCAAATTGTGTTTAAGCATAGGTCGTTGTTCAAAGAAAATTTTATCTATCTCATTTCTTCACGTGCATGCATATCATTTTCATGGTCTAGCAAATATTGTTCTTGCGGATCAGTAGGAGGCACGGCAATAGAAGCAAGACCAATTATTTCATCCTTGCTAGGCAATTCTTTCTTATGATGCTTTCTACTAAACTTAAAAAAATTAAACTCATGAGATTCATCACCAGAACTAACACGACAGTTTGTTTCTCACAATCTATCTTAGCATTGATGGTGTTCAAGAAAGGTCTACCAAACATGATGGGACAAAAATCATCGTGTGGGGAACTAAGAACAAGAAAATCAGTAGGATATATTATCTTCCCACACAAGACTTCAACATCTCTAACAATCCCAAGTGGTGTGATGGTGTCCCTATTAGCAAGTTTAATAGTAACATATATGTTTTCTATTTCAGCGGGTGCTATGTCATTCATAATTTCTTGATATAAAGTAAAAGGAATAGCACTCACACTAGCACCTATGTCGCATAAACCATGATAACATTGGTCTCCTATTTTAACTGATACAACAGGCGTGCCAACAACAGGTCTATGTTTATCTTTTTCATCGGATTTGGCAATTCTAGCAGCTTCATCACAGAAGTAAATAACATGCCCATCTACATTTTCAACCAGGAGATCTTTAACCATAGCAACACCAGGTTCTATTTTGATTTTTTCAGCAGGTTCGGATGCTCTAATATAACTTTTGTTTGACCACAGTTGAAACTTTAGAATGTTCCTTTATCCTAACAGGGAAAGGTGGTTTTTCAATATAAGCAATAGGAACAACTGAATCAACATTCTAAATAATAGTTTCATATTTAGCTATTACTGGTTCTTTAATTTCTTCTTTAATAGGTGGGTGATATTTAAACCACTTCTCTTTAGGGAGATCAACATGAGTTGCAAATGATTCACAAAAGGAGGCTACCATCTCAGAGCCAAGTCCATATTTAGTGCTGAACTTTTGAAAAGCATCGGTATTCATAAAAGATTTAACACAATCATACTTAAGCTTAATACCATACTCTTTACCTTGTTCGAGTTCCCAATCTTCAGAGTTGTGTTTAATTCTTTCTAAAAGACCCCATCGGAAGTCAATAGTCTTCTTCAGAAAGGAACCAGTACAAGAAGTATCTAGCATGGATCGAACATCATGAGAAAGCCGAGCATAAAAATTCTGAATGATAATTTCTCTTGAGAGCTCATGATTGGGGCATGAATATAGCATTGAATTAAGCCTCCCCCAAGATAGAGCGATACTTTCTCCTTCATGAGGCCAAAAGTTATATATATAATTCCGATCACGATGAACTAGATGCATAGGATAAAACTTTTGGTGAATTTCCAAGTTCAATCTATTCCAATTCCAAGATCCAATATCATCGCATAGCCTACACCACGTCAATGCTTTTCCCTTCAAAGATAAAGGGAAAACCTTCTTCTTAGCTTCATCTCTGGGTAAACCTGCAAGCTTAAATAATTTACAATTTCATCCACATATATCAAGTGCATATCATGATGTTCGATTCCGTCTCCTGCATAAGGATTAGCTAGCAGTTGCTCTGTCATACCCGAAAGAATTTCATATCCAATATTTTTAGTAGGTGCAGTAGGTTGAGGGGTAACTAATTGTGGTTCCGGTCGAGGTGAAGATACCCCGAACAAACCTCTCAAAGGATTGTTCTCCATAGTAACAAGTGACAATAAATTTCAGCACGTAGTAATAATGTTTCCTTACGGATTTCCACTTACCAAGAGAGCTTCACTCCCGGGAAACGGCACCAGAAAAGAGCCTTGATGACCCACAAGTATAGGGGATCAATCGTAGTCTTGATAAGTAAGAGTGTCGAACCCAACAAGGAGCAGAAGGAAATGACAAGTAGTTTCCAGCAAGGTATTCTTTGCAAGCACTGAAATTATAAGTAGCGAGTAGTTTCATAGCAAGATAATTTGTAATGATCAAGTAACAGTAAAGGTAACAAAAGTGCAGAAAGGTAGCCCAATCCTTTTGAGGCAAAAGACAGGCCAAATCGGTCTCTTATGATAAGCAAAGCGTTCTTGAGGGTACACGGGAATTTCATCTAGTCACTTTCATCATGTTGGTTTGATGTGTGTTCGCTACTTTGATAATTTGATATGTGGGTGAACCGGTGCTTAGGTGTTGTTCTTACGTGAACAAGCCTCCTACTTATGATAAACACCCTCGCAAGCATCCGCAACTATGATAAAGTAATAAGGATAAACATAACCATAGCATTAAACTTTTGGATCCAAATCAGTCCCTTACGGAATAGCTCATAAACTAAGGTTTAAGCTTCTGTCACTCTCGCAACCCATCATCTAATAACTACTCCACATCGCATTCCCTTAGGCCCAAATATGGTGAAGTGTCATGTAGTCGACATTCACATCACACAACTAAGGGAATCACAACAGACATACCATCAAAATATCGAACACATATCAAGTTCACATGATTACTTGCAAGAAGATTTCTCCCGTGACCTCAAGAACAAAAGTAACTACTCACAAATGATAATCATGCTCAAGATCAGAGGGGTATTAAATAGCATAATGGATCTGAACATATAATCTTCCACCAAATAAACCATATAGTAATCAACTACAAGATGTAATCAACACTACTAGTCACCCACAAGCACCAATCTAAGGTTCTGGTACAAAGATTGAACACAACAGATAAACTAGGTTTTGAGAGGAGATGGTGTTGTTGAAGATGTTGATGGAGATTGCACTCTCCAATATGGGAGACTTGTTGATGATGACGATGATGATGATTTCTCCCTCCGGGAGGGAAGTTCCCCCGGCGGAATCGCTCCACTGGTGGGCAAAAGTGGTCCTGCCCAAGTTCCGCCTCGAGACGGCGGTGCTTCATACCGAAAGTCCTCTCTTTATTTTTTTTCTAGGTCAAAATGACTTATATACCAGAAGAGGGGCACCAGAGGTGGGCCGAGGAGGGCACAACCCACCAGGGCGCGCCTGGGCTCCCTGGCGCGCCTAGGTGGCACTACAAAAAAATACACTTCCGTGATGATACGTGTTTGTCATAGTAGGTCACGTTTTCTGTCATGCATGTACATCCATGACGATTTTATGACAGAATCAAGATAGTCATACCTGTGCTGTCGTAGAAGTGTTCCATGACATTACCAAAATTATCATCACGGAAGTGTCCACTTCCATGACGATAAATCGGGCGTCATAGAAGTGCTTTCGTCAATGGTGACTGCTACGTCTTGAGCTTGCGTTGGTTTTCCCCGAAGAGGAGAGGATGATGCAGCAGAGTAGCGTAAGTATTTCCCTTAGTTTTTTAGAACCAAGGTATCAATCCAGTAGGAGGCCACACACGAGTCCCTCGTACCTACACAAAACAAATAGCTCCTCGCAACCAACGCGAATAGGGGTTGTCAATCCCTTCTCGGTCACTTACGAGAGTGAGATCTGATAGAGATGATAGATAATATTTTTGGTATTTTTTTGGTATAAAGATGCAAAGTAAAATAAAAGGCAAGGTAAAGAGCAAAGCAATAATAAAGCGTAGGAAGATTAATATGATGAAAATAGACCGGGGCCATAGATTTCACTAGTGGCTTCTCTCAAGAGCATAGGTATTTTACGGTGGGTGAGCAATTCTGTTGAGCAATTGATGAATTGAGCATAGTTATGAGAGTATCTAGGTATGATCATGTATATAGGCATCACGTCCGAGACAAGTAGACCAACTCATGCCTGCATCTACTACTATTACTCCACTCATCGACCGCTATCCAACATGCATCTAGAGTATTAAGTTAATGAAAACAGAGTAACGCCTTAAGCAAGATGACATGATGTAGAGGAATAAATTCATGCAATATGATAAATACCCCATCTTGTTATCCTCGATGGCAACAATACAGTACGTGCCTTGCTACCCCTACTGTCACTGAGAAAGGACACCGCAAGATTGAACCCAAAGCTAAACACTTCTCCCATTGCAAGAACTACCAATCTAGTTGGCCAAACCAAACGGATAATTCGAAGAGACTTGTAAAGATAACTCAATCATACATAAAAGAATTCAGAAAAGATTCAAATATTGCTCATAGATAATCTTGATCATAAACCCACAATTCATCGGTCTCAACAAACACAGCGCAAAAAGAAGATTACATCGAATAGATCTCCACGAGAGAGGGGGAGAACATTGTATTGAGATCCAAAAAGAGAGAAGAAGCCATCTAGCTACTAACTATGGACACGAATGTCTGAAGTAAACTACTCACACTTTATCGGAGAGGCTATGTTGATGATGTAGAAGCCCTCCATGGTGGATTCCCCTTCCGACGGAGCTCCGGAACAGGCCCCAAGATGGGATCTCATGGATACAGAAAGTTGCGGCGGTGGAATTAGGTTTTTGGCTCCGTATGTGATCTGACGGGGGTACGTAGGTATATATAGGAGGAAGAAGTACGTCGGTGGAGCCTCGAGGGGCCCACGAGGTAGGGGGCGCGCCCTAGGGGGGGCGCCCTCCACCATCATGGCCGCCTCAGAGCTTTCTTGACGGAGGGTCCAATCTCCCGGGTCATATCCGATGAGAAAATCACGTTCCCGAATATTTCATTCCGTTTGGACTCCGCTTGATATTCCGTTTCTTCGAAACACTGAAATAGGCAAAAAACAACAATTCTGGGCTGGGCCTCCGGTTAATAGGTTAGTCCCAAAAGTAATATAAAAGTGGAAAATAAAGCCCAATATATTCCAAAACAATAGATAATATTGCATGGAGCAATCAAAAATTATAGATACGTTGGAGATGTATCAGGCATCCCCAAGCTTAATTCGTGCTCGTCCTCGAGTAGGTAAATGATAAAAAGAGAATTTTTGATGCGGAGTGCTACTTGGCATAATTTCAATGTAATTCTTCTTAATTGTGGTATGAATATTCAGATCAGAAAGATTCAAGACCAAAGTTCATATTGACATAAAAATAATAATACTTCAAGCATACTAACAAAGCAATCATGTCTTCTCAAAATAACATGGCCAAAGAAAGTTATCCTACAAATTCATATAGTCTGCTATGCTCTATCTTCACCACACAAAGTATTTAAATCATGCACAACCCGATGACAAGCCAAGCAATTGTTCATACTTTTGACATTTTAAAAACTTTTTCAATCTTCACGCAATACATGAGCGTGAGCCATGGATATAACACTATATGTGGAATAGAATGGTGGTTGTGGAGAAGACAAAAAGAGGGAAGATAGTCTCACATCAACTAGGCATATCAACGGGCTATGGAGATGCCCATCAATAGATATCAATGTGAGTGAGTAGAGATTGCCATGCAACGGATGCACTAGAGCTATAAGTATATGAAAGCTCAACAAAAGAAACTAAGTGGGTGTGCATCCAACTCGCTTGCTCATGAAGACCTAGGGAAATTTGAGGAAGCCCATCATTGGAATATACAAGCCAAGTTCTATAATGAAAAATTCCCACTAGTATACGGAAGTGACAAAACGAGAGACTCTCTATCATGAAGATCATGGTGCTACTTTGAAGCACAAGTGTGGTAAAAGTATATTAACATTGTCCCTTCTCTCTTTTTCTCTCATTTTTTTATTGGGCCTTTTCTTTTTTTTATGGCCTCATTTCCTTTTTTTTCGTCCGGAGTCTCATCCCGACTTGTGGGGGAATCATAGTCTCCATCATCCTTTCCTCACTTGGGACAATGCTCTAAAAATGATGATCATCACACTTCTATTTTTCTTACAACTCAACAATTACAACTCGATACTTTAGAACAAAATATGACTCTATATGTCTGCCTCCGGCGGTGTACAGGGATATGTAATGATTCATGAGTGACATGTCTGAAAGAATTATGAAAGGTGGCTTTGCCACAAATACGATGTCAACTAAATGATCATGCTAAGAAATATGACAATGATGGAGAGTGTCATAATAAACGGAATGATGGAAAGTTGCATGGCAATATATCTCGGAATGGCTATGGAAATGCCATGATAGGTAGGTATGGTGGCTGTTTTGAGGAAGGTATATGGTGGGTGTATGATACCGGCGAAAAGTGCGCGGTATTAGAAAGGCCAGCAATGGTGGAAGGGTGAGAAAAGTGCGTATAATCCATGGACTCAACATTAGTCATAAAGAACTCATATACTTATTGCAAAAATCTACAAGTTATCAAAGCAAAGTATTACAATCCTAGGGGGATAGATTGGTAGGAAAAGACCATCGCTCGTCCCCGACCGCCACTCATAAGGAAGACAATCAATAAATAAATCATGCTCCGACTTCATCACATAACGGTTCACCATACGTGCATGCTACGGGAATCACAAACTTTAACACAAGTATTCCTCAAATTCACAACTACTCAACTAGCATGACTCTAATATTATCACCTCCATATCTCAAAACAATTATCAAGCATAAAAAATTTCTTAGTATTCAACACACTCAAAAGAAAGTTTTACAAATCTTGAATACCAAGAATATTATTATTAAGAAAATTACCATGCTATTTAAGACTCTCAAAATAATCTAAGTGAAGCATGAGGATCAATAGTTTCTTTAAAACAAATCCACCACCGTGCTCTAAAAGATATAAGTGAAGTACTAGAGCAAAACTATAAAGCTCAAAAGATATAAGTGAAGCACATAGAGCAAAACTATCAAGCTCAAAAGATATAAGTGAAGCACATAGAGCAAAACTATGAAGCTCAAAAGATATAAGTGAAGCACATAGAGTATTCTAACAAATTACAATTCATGTATGGATCTCTCAAAAGGTGTGTACATCAAGGATGATTGTGGTAAACTAACAAACAAAGACGCAAACAATACAAGACGCTCCAAGCAAAACACATATCATGTGGTGAATAAAAATATAGCTCCAAGTAAAGTTACCGATGGAAGTGGACGAAAGAGGGGATGCCTTCCAGGGCATCCCCAAGCTTTGACTTTTTGGTGTCCTTGGATTATCTTGGGGGTGCCATGGGAATCCCCAATCTTAGGCTCTTGCCACTCCTTGTTCCATAATCCATCAAAAAAATTCACCCAAAACTTGAAAACTTCACAACACAAAACTCAACAGAAATCTCGTGAGCTCCGTTAGCGAAAGAAAATAAAAGATCACTTCAAGGTACTGTAATGAACTTCTTATTTATTTATATTGGTATTAAACCTAATGTATGCAAACATCCCTATGGATCATAAACTATTTTACTAGCCATAGATTCATCAAAATAAGCAAACAACACACGAAAAACAGAATCTGTCAAAAACAGAACAGTCTGTAGTAATCTGTAACTAACGCAAACTTCTGGAACTCAAAAAATTCAGAAAAAATAGGAATACCTAGGAAATTTTTTTATTGATCAGAAGAAATTGGAATCACTATTTTATCACGTTCTGGTGATTTTTAACAATTGTTTTCGTGAACCAAAAGTTTCTGGAAATTACAGCAAGATCAAATAACTATTATCCAAGAAGATCCTATAGGTTTAACTTGCCACAAACACTAACTAAAACATAAAACCACATCTAAATAGAAGGTAGATGGATTATTTATTACTAAGCAGCAAGGAAATGGGTTGTCTCCCAACAAGCGCTTTTCTTTAAAGCCTTTTTAGCTAGGCATTGAGATTTCAATGATGGTCACAAGAAAGACAAGAATTGAGGCACAAAGAGAGCATCATAAAACATGTAACAAACACACTTAAGTCTAACATAATTCCTATTCATAGGCATATTATAGGCAAACAAATTATCGTAGCAAGCAAAAACTAGCATATGCAAGGAAGCGGAAAGGAACAATAGCAATCTCAACATAAAGAGAGGTAATTTAGTAACATGAAAATTTCTATAACCATATTTTCCTCTCTCATAATAATTACATGTAGGATCATAAGAGAATTCAACAATATAGCTATCACATAAAATATTCTCAACACGATCCACATGCATGTGAAGTTGACATTCTTCCAAAATAGTGGGATTATCGTTAACTAAAGTCATGATTTCTCCAAGCCCACTTTAATCAAAATTTCATAAGATTGAATGTTATCCAAATATGTGGGATCTAAAGTTGACACTCTTCCAAACCCACCTTCAATATTATTGCAAACACTATTATCAATCTTATATTCATCATGGGGCTTAAATAAATTTTCAAGATCATAAGAAGAATCTCCCCAATCATGACTATTGGACATAGCAAAACTAGCATCCCCAAGCTTAGGGTTTTGCATATTATTAGCACAATTGACATCAACAGAATTTATAATAAAATCATTGCAATCATGATTTTTATTCAAAGATCTATCGTGAAGCACTTCATCACAATTTTCAGATTTACGGATTTCAGGCAAAAGCTTATAAAGATAATCTAGTGCATCCAAATCACTAGGAATTGGTTCATCATAATTGGATCTCTTAAAAAGATTGGCAAGCGGATGAGGATCCATAGATATTAGCTTCTTTGTTTAGGAATAAATACTCAACTATTTCAACCAAACGAGCAAATGAGCCAAGTAAGAAATTCAAGGCAAGACGAACGGAAAAAGGGCGAATAAAACGGCAAGGGTGAAGTGGGGGAGAGGAAAACGAGAGGCAAATGGAAAATAATGTAATGCGAGAGATAAGGGATTGTGATGGGTACTTGGTATGTTGACTTGTGCGTAGACTCCTCGGGAACGGCGCCAGAAATCCTTCTTGCTACGTCTTGAGCTTGCGTTGGTTTTCCCCGAAGAGGAGAGGATGATGCAGCAGAGTAGCGTAAGTATTTCCCTCAGTTTTTGAGAACCAAGGTATCAATCCAGTAGGAAGCGATGCGGGAGTCCCTCATACCTACAAAAAACAAATAGCTCCTCGCAACCAACGCGAATAGGGGTTGTCAATCCCTTCACGGTCACTTACGAGAGTGAGATCTGATAGAGATGATAGATAATATTTTTGGTATTTTTTTGGTATAAAGATGCAAAGTAAAATAAAAGGCAAAGTAAAGAGCAAAGCAATAATAAAGCGTAGGAAGATTTATATGATGAAAATAGACCCGGGGGCCATAGATTTTACTAGTGGCTTCTCTCAAGAGCATAGGTATTTTACGGCGGGTGAACGAATTACTGTTGAGCAATTGACAGAATTGAGCATAGTTATGAGAGTATCTAGGTATGATCATGTATATAGGCATCACGTCTGAGACAAGTAGACTGACTCATGCCTGCATCTACTACTATTACTCCACTCATCGACCGCTATCCAGCATGCATCTAGAGTATTAAGTTAATGAAAATAGAGTAACGCCTTAAGCAAGATGACATGATGTAGAGGAATAAATTCATGCAATATGATAAATACCCCATAATTTTTATCCTCGATGGCAACAATACAATGCGTGCCTTGCTGCCCCTACTGTCATTGGGAAAGGACACCGCAAGATTGAACCCAAAGCTAAACACTTCTCCCATTGCAAGAACTACCAATCTAGTTGGCCAAACGAAACGGATAATTCGAAGAGACTTGTAAAGATAACTCAATCATACATAACAGAATTCAGAAAATATTCAAATATTGCTCATAGATAATCTTGATCATAAAGCCACAATTCATCGGTCTCAACAAACACACCCAAAAAGAAGATTACATCGAATAGATCTCCACGAGAGAGGGGGAGAACATTGTATTGAGATCCAAAAAGAGAGAAGAAGCCATCTAGCTACTAACTATGGACCCGAAGGTCTGAAGTAAACTACTCACACTTCATCGGAGAGGCTATGATGATGGTGTAGAAGCCCTCCGTGGTGGATTCCCCTTCTGGCGGAGCTCCAAAACAGGCCCCAAGATGGGATCTCGTGGATACAGAAAGTTGCGGCGGTGGAATTAGGTTTTTGGCACCGTATCTGATCTGACGGGAGTACGTAGGTATATATAGGAGGAAGAAGTGCGTTGGTGGAGCCTCGAGGGGCCCATGAGGTAGGGGGGCACGCCCTAGGGGGGGCGCCCTCCACCCTCGTGGCCGCCTCGGAGCTTTCTTAACGGAGGGTCCAAGTCTCCTGGTTCTTATCCGATGAGAAAATCACGTTCCCGAAGATTTCATTCCGTTTGGACTCCGTTTGATATTCCGTTTCTTCGAAACACTGAATAGGCAAAAAAACCAGCAATTCTGGGCTGGGCCTCCGGTTAATAGGTTAGTCCCAAAAGTAATATGAAAGTGGAAAATAAAGCCGACCATGGTTTATGAATTATTCGGCACATGTCATTTCGGCCGAGGAGAAGGCGCGCTTGATGAAGTTACGAACCTACCCTCGATGTACAACGGGTCAATTGATGTTGTCCCACATAGGACGGTAATTTCACGTCTCCCATTTATTTGCTCGGGTGAATTCCACCGAGTAGAGGATGTTTAACTGTTCGTTCAAATTTTGGGAGAACGAGCATCCACATCTACCTTACCAAGTCGATTCAAATCAATTTTTGAAATATTAGCTTGCCACTTCTTTTTTAGATGGAGAGATGATGCTCGGCAGTAATGTGTTTTTACATGCTCGTTGCTAACGATTTACTATATGACAAATAGTTGACCCACTCAAAAACGTGAATCAAACCCAAAATGAAATATCTCGATTCAATGAAATAGCTCGTTCACTAGGTCAAAATAGTGAACTAAATCCAAAATTGAAGACCTCAATCGAGTAGCATGTTGTATTATAGTACTCCATGAACATGTTGAAAGTCAAATTAATGAACTTGTTTGATATACGCATATATCCGTTCATGTGTGGATTGCAGACAACATGTTCTCCAATTTAAATATTTGAATGCAAGTTTATATCGAAACATGGTTTATATCAGTCTTCGATGCATAAAACGCGACCCCCTCTCCTGGACTCCTGTTCTCTCTCTCTCTCTCTCTCTCTCTCTCTCTCTCGACAATCTTCAATTCTGCCGCACGCATCCGACACAAAAACCTTGTTGGTCCCTCTCCATCTCTCCCTCTCTCTCTCTCTCTGTGTGTGTGTGTGTGTGTGTGTATGTGTGTCTGTGTGTCTCTGTGTGTGTGTGTGGGGGGGGGGGGGTCTTTCTAGTTCGCATGCATATATACACCATCTATATGTCTCTCTCGCACACTATGTATGATACTCTAGCTAGTCCAAGCTAGATATCTTGGGTGCACTCATCGTACGCACACAAATTCCTTTGATCGTTGCCTGTAACTCTCTCATGCACCACTCTGTCGTCTCGAAGCTCTTCCCCCCCCTCTCTCAAACTCTCCATCCACCTGGGTCACACATACACATGCATATCTCACTCGCACTCGATAGGCCTATCTAAAACTCTATGTCTCTCCCTCATTCTATCTCCATCTCACACGCGCACACACACACAATCTCATGCCTAGCTAGCCAAGTATGATGGTCTCTCACTCAATTGTAGGCACGCGCAGTCCCCCCTATATGTATATGACTAGCTAATCTTAGTCTCCATCACAAACATGTGCATGGTCTATCTCGATTTCTCTTGGGGCATCTTTCTATCGTGCACGAACCTCCCTCGATCTCCCACCCATATAGTCCCCTCACGATCTCGAGGGGAGCTCTCTATCACAAACACACCCTCTCTCCCTCCCCATGCGTCCATGTCCTCCATGTGTCCCTCTCGACCTTTGTTCCTTGTTGGCCAAACCTCTATTGGACATGTGCTACAGGGGCGTCTCTCTCCGTTGCAAACAATCACACACTAGCTATCTTTGTGTATTTCCTCGCCTCGCTTTTCTATCTCGGAGATGCATGCGTGATATGTTCGCATAAGAAACGAAAAAACACACTCTCTCTAATTTATTGTTTGTTGTCACTTTCTCTTTCACACACATACTCTTTTTGCACACTTACTCATTCTCCTTCACACGCACTAGATCTGTCTCGACTTCGGCACTCTCCTTGGTCCATAGCATATAGATTTATTGATAAGTCAAACATCACAAAGTTTGACCATGTACATGGAGAAAAAAATTACATCTAGAACGACAAACATATACCATTAGATTCACCATGAGATGTAGTTTTGTATGATGTATCTTTGGTATTGTAGATATAAATAACATTTGCGTAAACCTGATTGAACCCTACTGTCACTGGGAAAGGACACCACAAGATTGAACCCAAAGCTAAACACTTCTCCCATTGCAAGAACTACCAATCTAGTTGGCCAAACCAAACGGATAATTTGAAGAGACTTGTAAAGATAACTCAATCATACATAAAAGAATTCAGAAAAGATTCAAATATTGCTCATAGATAATCTTGATCATAAACCCACAATTCATCGGTCTCAACAAACACACCGCAAAAAGAAGATTACATTGAATAGATCTCCACGAGGGAGGGGGAGAACATTGTATTGAGATCCAAAAAGAGAGAAGAAGCCATCTAGCTACTAACTATGGACCCGAAGGTCTGAAGTAAACTACTCACACTTCATCGGAGAGGCTATGATGATGATGTAGAAGCCCTCCGTGGTGGATTCCCCTTCCGGCGGAGCTCCGGAACAGGCCCCAAGATGGGATCTCGTGGATACAGAAAGTTGCGGCGGTGGAATTAGCCTTTTGGCTCCGTATCTGATCTGACGGGGGTACGTAGGTATATATAGGAGGAAGAAGTACGTCGGTGGAGCCTCGAGGGGCCCACGAGGTAGGGGGGCATGCTCTCCACCCTCGTGGCCGCCTCAGAGCTTTCTTGACGGAGGGTCCAAGTCTCCTGGGTCTTATCCGATGAGAAAATCATGTTCCCGAAGATTTCATTCTGTTTGGACTCCGTTTGATATTCCGTTTCTTTGAAACACTGAAATAGGCAAAAAACATGAATTTTGGGCTGGGCCTACGGTTAATAGGTTAGTCCCAAAAGTAATACAAAAGTGGAAAATAAATCCCAATATATTCCAAAACAATAGATAATATAGCATGGAGCAATCAAAAATTATAGATACGTTGGAGACGTATCAGTGACCGACACGTGGCATCCACCATAACGCAACGCCGTTAAGCTATCGGGGCCGGTTTTGGATCCGATAACCCGTTAACAGCCCCGACCAATGGGGATTTTCCACGTATAAAATCATCAATGGCTGGAGGAAACACGTGTCGGCTCACCGTTGGGACAGATGTCGTCCACTCATTGGACCGAAGGCACCTATGATACGTCGACACGTTGCACGGCCCAACAGAGGCCCATTCCTTTGAAAAGGCCGGCCCGTTTGACTTGGTCAAAAGGTGGCGGGTCGGCCCACGAAAAGCCTGTTAATGGCATGTTCGCATATAGCCCATTTACAGCCCGCTAACCCAGGGCCCGTTACGACCTATCCGAATTAGACCCAGTAGTGTCATATGGGCCGTCCAATATGATTCCAGCCCGTTTTAAATTCCGGCCCATGTATGGCCCATGACGTCTTTCGGCCCATATGAGGCCCTTTGTAACTCTTGGCCCATTAACAGCCCGTGGTGAAACTAGCCCGTAATGAACAGTGTATCACTTTGTAGGATCGAAAGTATGTCTAGAGGGGGGGTGATTAGACTACTTGACCAATTAAAAACTTATCCTTTTCTCAGTTTTAGTCTTTGGCAGATTTTAGCTATCTTAGCATAAGTCAAGCAATCTTAAGACAATTCAAGCAAGCATGCAAAGAGTATATGTGCAGCGGAAAGTAAAGCATGCAACTTGCAAGAATGTAAAGGGAAGGGTTTGGAGAATTCAAACGCAATTGGAGACATGGATGTTTTGCGTGGTTCCGATAGGTGGTTCTATCGTACATCCACGTTGATGGAGACTTCAACCCACGAAGGTAACGGTTGCGCGAGTCCACGGAGGGCTCCACCCACGAAGGGTCCACAAAGAAGCAACCTTGTCTATCCCTTCATGGCCGTCGCCCACGAAGGACTTGCCTCACTAGCGGTAGATCTTCACGAAGTAGGCGATCTCCTTGCCCTTACAAACTCCTTGGTTCAACTCCACAATCTTGTCGGAGGCTCCCAAGTGACACCTAGCCAATCTAGAAGACACCACTCTCCAAGAAGTAACAAATGGTGTGTTGATGATGAACTCCTTGCTCTTGTGCTTCAAATGATAGTCTCCCCAACACCCAACTCTCTCTCACGGGATTTGGATTTGGTGGAAAGAAGATTTGAGTGGAAAGCAACTTGGGGAAGGCTAGAGATCAAGATTCATATGGTAGGAATGGAATATCTTGGCCTCAACACATGAGTAGGTAGTTCCTTCTCAGAAACAGCAAGTTGGAAGTGTAGGTTTGTTCTGATGGCTCTCTCCACGAATGAAGAGGAGGTGCAGGGGTATATATAGCCTCCACACAAAATCCAACCGTTACACACAACTTGCCAAACTCGGTGGGACCAAATTGATAAACTCGGTCGGACCGATTCAGCAAATCTAGTCACCATTAGGATTTTCGGTGGGACCGACATGCAACTCGGTAGGACCGATATGGTTAGGGTTAGGGCATAATGTAATCTCGGTGAGACCGATTACACAAACTCGGTGAGACCGATTTTTGTAATAAGCTAACCAGAGAGTTGGTCAGGTAAACTCGGTGGGACCGATTCGCTCTTTTCGGTGAGACCGAAATGTTACGAAAGGGAAACTGAAAGTTTACATTGCAATCTCGGTGGGACCGATCGCTCATCTCGGTAGGACCGAAACGTTACGAAGGGAAACAGAGAGATTACAATCCCATCTCGTTGAGACCGAGATTCCTATCGGTGAGACCGATTTGCCTAGGGTTTGTGGCAGTGGCTATGACATCTGAACTCGGTGGCGCCGGGTAGAAAGATTCGGTAGGGCCGAGTTTGACTTTGGGTTTAGGTCATATGTGGATATGAGAAAGTAGTTGAGGGTTTTGGAGCATATCACTAAGCACTGTAGAGCAAGAAACTCATTAAGCAACACCTCATCCCTCCTTGATAGTATTGGCTTTTCCTATAGACTCAATGTGATCTTGGATCACTAAAATATAAAATGTAGAGTCTTGAGCTTTTGAGCTTGAGCCAATCCTTTTATCCTTAGCAATTTGAGGGATCCACTTTTCTCATCCACGCCATGCCATCAATTGAGCTTTTCCTAAAATATTCATCTTGGAATGATGTTAGCTCAATGAGCTATATGTTGTTAGGAATTACCAAAACAACCTAGGGATAGTTGCACTTTCAATCTCCCCCTTTTTGGTAATTGATGACAACATATAGATCAAAGCTTCGAAAAATGATAATAAGAGTGTAAAACATTGTCGCTTTGAGAAGTGTGTGATAAGCAAGAGCTCCCCCTAAATTTGTGCATAGTTTAAGATTTGCTTTGGACTGCAAATGCACAAGGAGTTAGGCTCATGGGTAACTCTCCCATGTCACATACATCTTGGTGGAGCGCTCAAAATGATAATGATTAAATACATGCACTCATCACCAAGCAAAATGAATGATCATATAGGGATAAAAAGGATAATGTCATCCAACAAGCATAATTGTAGCATATGATCAAACACATGATCATCCAGGAGTCACACAGACATAATGTATCTCAAACAAGCAAATAAAATTTAACCACCAAAGCAAGAGAGAACAAAAAGCAACACTCTCTCTCGAAGCCTATGATCTATACATTTTCTCCCCCTTTGGCAACAAGTTACCAAAAAGTTCCTAGAAAATGCATAGTACTAAATCGACTCTCAGGCTTGATCTTCTGGAGGTGGTGTAGTGTAACGCCCCGGATTCGATGCGCCAGGTGTCTTCCAGTTATTCGTCGTCGTTGCCATGTCATTTGCTTGCGTGTTGCACTTTGCCTTGTCATCATCTGCATTTTTATCATGTCATCATGTGCATCGCATTTGCATACGTGTTCGTCTCATGCATCCGAGCATTTTCCCCGTTGTCCGTTTTGCAATCCGGCACTCCTATGTCTCCTGGCGCCCCCTTTTACCTCTTTTCGTGTGGGTGTTAAAATTTCTCGGAATGGCCGAGGTTTGTCAAGCTGCCTTGGTATAGCACCGTGAACCGCTGTCAAGTTTCGGATCATTTGGAGGTCGTTTGGTACTCCAACGGTTAACCGGTAACCAGAACCCTCTTTCTCTTTGCAGCCCAACACCCTTCCAAAGTGGCCCAAAACCCAGCAAACTCCCCTCCATGCTCTCGGTCGTTCGATCACGATCGCGTGGCCGAAAACCGCACCTCATTTGGACTCTCCTAGCTCCCTCTACCTATATAAACACCTCCCCCTCCAAAAATCGCAGTCCAATCCCCCCCGAAACCCTAATTTCCCCTCCGCGCCGCGCCGGACATGTCCGGACTGGACCGGACACGTCCAGCCGCCGCCCGCGCCTAATCCGAGCCGCCACGTGGCCTCCCGCCCCACCTCGCCGCCCGCCCATGGAGCCCATCAGCGGGCTCACATGAACCCTCATGCCTGCTGCCCGCCGGCCCGCTGAGCCGCCACCCGCCTCCTCCCGCCGTCCCGCCCACCCCGGCCGCCTCGCCACCAGCCGAAGCCCGCCCGGCTTCGCCTCCGGCGACCCCCACAGGCCGTGCCCGCCGCCCGCGGCCTCCTCCGCCCTCGCCGCCTCCAGCCTGGGCTCGCCCGCGCACCAGAGCCCGCCGCCAAAGCCTGCTGGCGCCGCCCGGCCGGAGGCTGCGTCTCCGCGCCCGGCCGCCCTCCCGCCGCGCCCGGATCCGGCAGTCCGGCCCGTCTCCGCCTCCCGAGCTCCCTCGACCCTCCCGGCCTCCTCCCCGTCCAACTCCGGCCACCGGCGCCGCATCTCCGGCGAGATCCGCCTCGCCTCGTAATCCGTGCCATGAGGTTGACTTCCCCCCCCCAAAATTCCACTAAGTCCCCGAAATTGTTGCATTCTGGTGCATATTTTGTCATGCCATAACTCTCTGCATATAGCTCCGTTTCATGCGTGTAATATGTCAAAATGTTTGACTCGAAGAGTAGATCATTGCATCTCATTGCATCATTTTCATTTGAGCTCATCTTGATGCCCGAAATGCTGTTGGAAAAGTGCTATGTGATGTTAGTTTCTGTTTCTTAGCAGAACATGCACTTTTGTCATTTTTGCCATGATTGATGTGTGCATCCTATGGACTTGAGTCCTACATGTGTTTTGTAATATGCCATGCCATCTTTCCAGGGGTGTATGCCATGTATTTTTTTGATCTATGTGGTGACTAGCACAAGCATGCAAACTAGGTGTCCTGATGTTGCTGATTTCAGCCCCTGTTTTGCTGATATTTTTATGCCATGTTAACTTGATGCTACCGAGAGATCCATGCTTATTTTGAGATACTTCAGTAAGGATGTTTTGTTATACATGTCTTGCTCTATCCATCCATTCCCTTGTTTGCAATTATGGAGTGCCATAGCTTGAGTCAATCGAGCTCTACTTTTGCTGTAAAATGTTTCCTGGCAGGTTGTTTACATGTTATTCAATTTTGCCAAGGTTGTTGTAGTTGATCCGTGTATGCTATGATGTTGTTCTTGCCATGTATAGCTTCTATGCCATGTCTTCTTACTGTTGGTTGCCTTTCCATGCCATGTATTGCTCTGTGGTGAGTGGTTCAAGCTCACCAACATGCCTACTTATCGTTGTTTCTGCCATGTTTGAATCTGTAATAGAACTTGCCATGTTTACATGGGTGCCATCATATTTTCTGATCCTTTTTGGCTCATGGTCAGTAAAGGACTTTTGTTCTATGCATTTAGTAGATTAATGCCATGCCTTTGTTTGCCATGATAAGTTCCTGTAACATGTTGTTTGATAGCTCTAAACATTGCAACCTGATGTTATTTCTGCCAATGCCTGAAACTGTTATTATTTGCAATATTGCCATGTGTTTTTGAGCATGTACTAGTTGTTTCTAGAGATAGCTCAGTGTTCATGTTTGGTAATGCTTTACCTGTACATCATGCCCATGCCTTTTGTTCTCATGTTAAGGTGCTGTAGCTTGTTGTTTTGATGCTTGCAATATGCCTAGTTGCTGTTTTGGACAGATTGTTGTCATAACTTGTATAGGGTGTATGTGTTGATCCGTTGCTCCGTTTTGAGTGTGCTCTATATGAAACTTGCTTGATTTTGCATGTAGCTTCATATTATCTTGTTGTATCCTTGTTTTGAGGTGTTTGCTTGATGTTTGGATGCATTTTGCATCAATGCCATGTTTAACTTGTTTTGCTCATATCTTCTAGGTCAGAGTCTCAATTAAATGAACTTTATATGTAACTTGACTAGAATTTCGTGTAGATCATCATGGTGCATCTTAACTTGCTGTTTAACAACTTGAACATAAGGTTTATTCAGATCTGGGCCAATTTCGAAATTTGCATATGAGGACTTACCGGAATTGTTATATGTTGTTCCCGGCCTCATTTAAACTTGCTTTGATGTGTTGCCCTTGTTTGCATCATCTCTTGCCATGAGTAGCCTCATCTAGATTTGTCATGCATCATGTTTGTTGTGCATCTTGTCTTGTTCATGTGTGGTGTGTTTACTATGTTGTGTGCTTCTTCTTGTTAGTTCCGCTTCGCTATGATCGTGAGGATTCGTTCGCTCACGCTTGGTTCGGCTTCATCCGTTCGTCTTCTTCATGGACTCGTTCTTCTTCCTTGCGGGATTTCAGGCAAGATGACCGCTACCCTGGATCTCACTACTATCATTGCTATGCTAGTTGCTTCGTTCTTTCGCTATGCTGCGCTACCTATCACTTGCTGTTCAAGCCATCCCATATTGCCATGTCAGCCTCTAACCTTTTGCACCCTTCCTATGCAAACCGTTGTTTGGCTATGTTACGGCTTTGCTCAGCCCCTCTTATAGCGTTGTTAGTTGCAGGTGAAGATGAAGTTTGTTCCTTGTGGGAACATGGAGATGTTGTTCCTTGTTGGAACATGTTTACTTGTTGGGATATCACAATATATCTTATTTTATTAATGCATCTATATACTTGGTAAAGGGTGGAAGGCTCGGCCTTATGCCTGGTGTTTTGTTCCACTCTTGCCGCCCTAGTTTCCGTCATATCGGTATTATGTTCCCGGAATTTTGCGTCCCTAACCCGGTCGGGTGATTTATGGGACCCCCTTGACAGTTCGCTTTGAATAAGACTTTTCCAGCAAGGCCCAACATTGGTTTTATCATTTGCCTCACCTAGCCCTTTTTCCCTTGGGTTTCCGGAGCCCAAGGGTCATCTTATTTTACCCCGCCCCCCGGGCCAGTGCTCGTCGTGAGTGCTGGTCCAAACCGTCAGCCGCCGGTGGCCACCAGGGGCAACTCTGGGTTCGCCTATCGGAAGTTTGGACAATCCGGTGTGCCCCGAGAACGAGATATGTGCAGCTCCTATCGGGATTTGTCGGCACATTCGGGCGGCTTTGCTGGTCTTGTTTTATTGCTGTCGAAATGTCTTGTAGCCGGGATTCCGAGACTGATCGGGTCTTCCCGGGGAGAAGGAATATCCTTCGTTGATCGCGAGAGCTTATCATGGGCTAAGTTGGGACACCCCGCAGGTATAAACTTTCAAAGCCGTGCCTGCGTTATGTGGCAGATGGGAAGTTGTTAATATCCGGTTGTAGAAAACCCGAAGTTGATCTTAATTAAAATACACCAACCGCTTATGTGAACTGTGAGTGTCTCTTTTCGGGGTTGATCGAGAGGAGAACACGGTTTCTGTGTTATGTCTGATGTAAGTAGGAGTTCAGGATCACTTCTTGATCATTACTAGTTGACGACCGTTCCTTTGTTTCTCTCCTCGCTCTCATTTGCGTATGCTAGCCACCATATCATGCTTAGTCGCTGCTGCAACCTCACCACTTTACCCCTTCCTTTCCCTTTAAGCTTTGCTAGTCTTGATACCCATGGTAATGGGATTGCTGAGTCCTCGTGGCTCACAGATTACTACTCCACCAGTTGCAGGTGCAGGTTTACGATGATCATGACGTGAGAGCGATGTTTGCTTGTGTTGGAGTTCTTCTTCTTCTGCTTCTTCTTCGATCAGGGGATAGGTTCCAGGTCGGCAGCCTGGGCTAGCAGGGTGGATGTCGTTTGAGCTTCTGTTTATGTTTCATCCGTAGTCGGATGTTGATCTTGTATATGATGTTGATGTATTCTTGTGGCGTTTGTGCCTTATGTTTGTATCCCCATCTATTATGTAATGTTGATGTAATGATATCCACCTTGCAAAAGCGTTTCAATATGCGGGTCTATCCTTGGTGGGACCGTCGAGTCCCTTTTGGATAGGGTCGCATATTGGGCGTGACATGTAGACAGGACGCCAAGGACGAAAGCATCTGTTGATGTAGATGGAGCTGATGGAGTAGGTGCTGGAGCTGGTGGCACTGAAGCTGTAGCTGGTGCAGATGAAGTGGCTCTGGTATCTGTCACTGGCACTGCAGCTGATCTGTGAGCTCTAGGCACTCTGGCAAATGCATCTGTGGTTGACTTGCCGTTCCTCTCCTGCATGTCATCCTGTAGCTTCTCAACAACAGACTGGATCTCAGTGACCTTTATATCCATGTCATAGAACTTCTGCTCCATGATCCTCTCCAAGCTCTCCTGGTTTCGAGTCAAGGTGGCCAACCCCTTCTCAATCCTTAGAGTGGATGCAATCAAGTAGCCAAGTTGATCTTGTTTGCTCTTCAGAAGGTACTGGGATGCCTCTTCCATTGTTGGCATCTTGGCAGCCTTTTCTGCCCTTGCCTTCTCCTTTTTGGCTTGTGCTTGCACTGAGGATGGTTCATCTTCATCCATAACCACTTGGTTGTCCTTGAAATCTGGATAAATAGGCATATGCTCCTTATCCAACAGGTATGTGCCTATGCCCATCTTGGAGTTTATCAGCTCCTGGATCTGTGGGGCATATCCACAACTTCTTTTCTGGTCAGCAGTTGTACTTTTGATAGTCTGAACAATAAGGCTCATGACCTTGAACTTCTGTGGCGCATCAAATATATGTAGCAAGTTCATAGCATGGCCTCTGATCATCCTGTGATCACCAGACTTGGGCAAGAGAGTGTGCCTAAGGATCCAATTGATAGTAGGCAGTCCTGACAGCAAGTGTTTCACTGATCCAAACTGGTGAGTCTCAAGATCTGCTTCAGGAATCTCTTTGTACATACGTGCCATTGTGTTATGATCCATCTTTTTCTTGGCATAGATATCCAAGTCATCCTCTTCCTCGTTTGGTGCATTGATCAGATTGGCCCATTCCTCAATAGTTGATTGGTACCTTGTACCTTCAGACATCCATACTATCCGTCCATCTGGATAGAAGTGGACTGTGGAGTAGAATTGCATTATGAGCTCCTCATTCCACTTTGTGAGCTTCTGCCCAACAAAGTCTGCAACTCCACAAGCACTGAAACTATCGTACACACCAGGATAGTGTTCCTCATTCTCCTTTATGTAGGTCCAGTCGACCCACCTCATATCACATACTATAGGCTTCTTGTCCAATAAGATTGTCTCATAGAAGTCCTGCTGTTCCTTTGTGTGGAACCTGTAATCAACAGCAGTCCTTCTTCTGGTGGCATATGGATCTGACTCTCTCCATAGCCTCAACCCTGAGTCTCTTCTGATCTTCATGTTCTCAGCCGCAGGATGAGCATCATTGTGGTCTGGAATCTTTGGCTTCAACTTTCTCAGGATTTGCTCTTCATCTTCTTCTTCTTGAAAGAACAGTTTAGAACACTGGGCCTTGTTCTTCTCAGCAGCAGATATGTTCCTGGTATTCCTCTTTGGTGCACTCTTTGGTTTGGAGGCAGCTTTTGGTGCTTCTCTGGGCTTTGATGTTGCAACCCCTGACTTAATAGCATCACCCATAAGCTTCTGAGCCTTGGGTGCTGGTGCAGCAACCTCTTCTTCTTCCTCCTCTTCCATCATGGAAGGCTTTCCAATCACTCTGGCCATGGTCTTCTTGACCCTTTCCTTCCTTTTCTTTCCTTCTGCAGCAGCCTCTTTGGGTTGAGATTCCAAAGATGCTTGAGTGGAGGCTCTGGCTTTAGACATGGGTTGTCTTCCTGCTGGCCTTTTGATCTTCAGACCTGGCTTAACTGCAGCTGAGCTATACTCCTTCTTGAGCACCTTTTTCTTTGAAATAGCCTCATCCTCTACTGCCACATAATCTTCATCCTCAGATTCTGAGTTTCTCTTCTTCCTTGTCCTGGTGGCAGCTTTGGGCAGGTTGCTTGGGGTGCTTCTGCTTCCCTCATCTGAGCTGCTAGAGGGACTAGTGCCCTCACTCAATTGAATCTGCTCCTCTGACTTGTTCTGGCTGTCACTCTGGTCAGACATGTTGCAAACACCGATCGCAGACCACGTGAATAGATATAGATGAGATAGAGTGGATGAGCATCACAAAATTCAGAGATTTTTGCAAAAGAATGAGTCAAAAACTTAGTTTTAGTTTTCCACAGAAAGCATTTCGGATCAACCGATTTGCAAACTCGGTGATACCGAAGCAGCTTTTGGAACCTAAACTAGTGAACTCGGTCAGATCGAGTCACAGTTTGGTGGCACCGAGACTGCTAGGGTTTCACAAAGTCCTGAACTCGGTGGGTCCGAGATGGTTTCGGCGGAAACCTAACCCTAAATTTTCAATTCAACTCTAATCTACGGAGTGTTTTGACTGGATAGAGTTGTTTCAATCGTGGCAAGAATCATGATGAACACAATGTGCTAGGAATCGGACGGGGATAGCACTGTGATCGAGTCCATACCCTAGATCGGCGGTGAACTCGCTACGGCGGCAACGGCGGGGATGAATTATTTTAACGGCGGCGGAGACCAGCGACAGGAGGCGGCTGGCGACGAGGAGGACGATCCGGAGACCCTGGAGGCAGAGCGAGCTATGCGCAGGCGAAGGGGTTTGGAGAAAAATTCCAAATTTTTGCCCGTGAGTATATATAGCCCGACCCTGTCGGTGTGACCGAGTGGAACAACTTCGGTGGTACCGAGATGCATAACTGTTGATATTATAAAGAACTCGGTGTGACCGAAGTTCAAATCGGTTGCACCGAGATTGAAAACCTAGATCGACTTAGTGATCTCGGTATGACCGAAATGGAAGAATCGGTCAGACCGAAAAGCACAAAGAATTTTTGGAAGTTTAAGTCTATGACGAATCGGGGACTCTGGGTGCTCCTTGATACGTCTCCGTTGTATCTATAATTTTTGATTGTTCCATGCCAATATTATTCACTTTCATATACTTTTTGGCAAATTTTTATATTATTTTTGGGACTAACATATTGATCCAGTGCCCAGTGCCAGTTCCTATCTGTTGCATGTTTTATATTTCGCAGAATATCCATATCAAACGGAGTCCAAACGGGATAAAAACGGACAGAGCTTATTTTTGGAAAATATGGAAAATTCCAGGAGAAAAATCCACGCGAGACGGTGCCCGAGGTGGTCACGAGGCA
The DNA here is from genome assembly GCA_021605205.1 of Aegilops longissima. NCBI lineage: Eukaryota > Viridiplantae > Streptophyta > Magnoliopsida > Poales > Poaceae > Aegilops > Aegilops longissima. The sequence continues at coordinate 58,617,020 of CM038679.1, forward strand.
GGGGGGCGCCCCCCTGGGCGCGCCGCCTACCCTCGTGAGCCCACCGTAAGGCGGTTGATGCTCTTCTTTTGCCGCAAGAAAGATAATATTCGGAAAAAAAATCACAGAAAAGGTTTTAGGCCAATCGGAGTTACGGATCTCCATATATACACGAAATGGTGAAACAGAGCCAGAACAGAACGCAGAAACAGATAGATAGATCCAATCTCGGAGGGGATACCCTCCTCCCATCTAGGGAGGAGGTCAAGGAAGAAGAATAATGGGGGCTCTCTCCCCCTTGCTTCCGGTGGCGCCGGAGCGCTGCCGGGGGCCATCATCATCACCGTGATCTACACCAACACCGCCATCGTCTTCACCAACATCTCCATCACCTTCCCCCCTCTATCTACAGCGGTCCACTCTCCCGCAACCCGCTGTACCCTCTACTTGAACATGGTGCTTTATGCTTCATATTATTATCCAATGATGTGTCGCCATCCTATGATGTCTGAGTAGATTTTCATTGTCCTATCGGTGATTGATGAATTGCTATGATTGATTTGAGTTGCATGTTTTATTATTGGTGCTGTTCTATGGTGCCCTCCGTGTCGCGCAAGCGTGAGGGATTCCCGTTGTATGGTGTTGCAATGCGTTCATGATTCTCTTATAGTGGGTTACGTGAGTGACTGGAACACAAACCCGAGTAAGTAGGTTGTTTACGTATGGGATAAAGGGGACTTGATGCTTTAATGCTATGGTTGGGTTTTACCTTAATGAATCTTTAGTAGTTGCGGATGCTTGCTAGAGTTCCAATCATAAGTGCATATGATCCAAGTAGAGAAAGTATGTTAGCTTATGCCTCTCCCTCAAATAGAATTGCAATAACGATTATCGGTCTAGTAACATAGTCAGTTACCTAGGGACAATTCCACAACTCCTACCACAACTTTTCCACACTCGCCATATTTACTTTAGTTGTGTCTTTATCTAAACAGCCCCTAGTTTTATTTACGTGTTCTTTACTTTCTTGCAAGCCTATCCAAAAACACCTACAAAGTACTTCTAGTTTCATACTTGTTCTAGGTAAAGAGAACGTCAAGCGTGCGTAGAAGTTGTATCGGTGGTCGATAGAACTTGAGGAATATTTGTTCTACCTTTAGCTCCTCGCTGGGTTCGACACTCTTACTTATCGAAAACTGTTGCGATCCCCTATACTTGTGGGTTATCAAGACCTTTTTCTGGCGCCGTTGCCGGGGAGCAATAGCGTGGGGTGAATATTCTCGTGTGTGCTTGTTTGCTTTATCACTAAGTAATTTTTATTTGCTGTTCTTAGTTGTTTTCTATCTTTAGTTATGGGTAGGAAACGCAAATACAAAAAAAATAGTTGTACCTACTGCTCCAATGGTTGAAGAACCACTCAAAATCTATCACACTACTGAAGCTTATTACTTGGATCATCTTCGATCTCTTTGTGCTCGTGCTGAAACCCCAACTAGCTTAGTTGAGGGCAAATCTTTAGATGAGCATGCCTGTTATGTGCGACACCGTATATCCAAAAAGGGAAACTATTATGGGGTCAAATTCAACGTTTGCAATTCTATGCTTGGAATTTATGTGAAATATATGATGTTACTTGTTGTTGTAAAGACCCTAAGAAACACCTACCCTATTAATGCTTGTTTAGTGATAATGGAATCGTATCTTCATATGTTAAGGGTGTTTATAATTACTATGATGTTCAACAAATTGAAGAATTTGTTGCTTTTAAGGGTGCTTACGAAATTGCTTCTTTGATTGAAAAGTATGGTGCTACTCTTTACGAATCTGAAAATTTTGACATACTTAAATATTGCTATGATAATTATGCTGCTAATCCTTATGTTAAACCATATATTGAGAACTACTCTGCTGTCCAAGAAGAGACTAATATTTTGCAGGAAGCTATGGAAGAAGAAATTGATGAAACTGTGAGCTCATTGGATGAAAAAGACGATGAGGAGAGCGAAGAGAAAAAGGAGGAAGAGCGGATTAGCTACCCGTGCCCACCTTCTAATGAGAGTAACCCTCCAACTCATACATTATTTAATTCCCCTTCGTGCTTACCAAAGGATGATTGCTATGATGATTGTTATGATCCCGTTGATTCTCTTGAAATATCCCTTTTTGATGATGCTTGCTATGCTTGTGGCGAAGATGCCAATACGAATTATGCTTATGGAGATGAAATTGCTATAGTTCCTTATGTTAAACATGAAATTGTTGCTATTGCACCCACGCATGATAGTCCTATTATCTTTTTGAATTTTTTCGATTATACTATATCGGAGAAGTTTGCCCTTATTAAGGATTATATTGATGGGTTGCCTTTTACCGTTGCACATGATGATTTTGATAGATATAATATGCATGTGCTTGCTGCTCCTACTTGCAATTATTATGAGAGAGGAACTATATCTCCACCTCTCTATGTTTCCCATACGATAAAATTGCAAGAAACTGTTTATACTATGCATTGGCCTTTACAATGTGTGCATGAATTGTTCTTTTATGACATGCCGATGCATAGGAAGAGAGTTAGACTTCGTCATTGCTTGATATATGTTACTTTGTGCTCACTACTAAATTACAAATCATTGTTAATTAAAATTGGCTTTGATATACCTTGGGATCCTGGTGGATTCACTACTTGAGCACCATATGCCTAGTTTAATGGCTTTAAAGAAAGCGCTGCCAAGGAGAAAACCCGGAAGTTTTAGAGAGTCATTTATTGCTGTTGAGTGCTTTCATATAGTTTAAAAACAACAAAAATAAAGAGGGGAATCCAAAACTTTTCAAAAAGAAAAGTGAAAGTAAGAGAGACAAGCATTGTTGAAGTGGGAGAGCTCCTTGAACTTTGTTCATGCTCACGGCAACTTTGTGAATCTTGATTACAGAAACTTTTCAACAAAAATAATTATCCCCTTGTACAATTCCATTGTATTATAAAAATAATGTGCCAAGGTTTGCCTTTAGGATGTTTACAATGCTTGTTGGTTTGTGCGGTGCAGGACAGAAACTTTGGCTGTAGTGCGTGAATTTTAGTTTTTTACTGGAACGTCAAATGGTTCTGATTCTTTTTGCAATGTCTTTCTGTATAACTTGTTTAGTTTTCCTAATTTTTGCAGAATTTTTCAAGTATCAGAAGTATGGTGAATGTTCAGATTGCTACAGACTGTTCTGTTTTAGACAGATTCTGTTTTTGATGCATAGTTTGCTTGTTTTGATGAAACTATCAATTTATATCAATGGATTAAGCCATGATTTGCAATAGACACAATGAAAAAACAAAATATGAATTGGTTTTCTACAGTACTTAGAGTAGTGATTTGCTTTATTATACTAACGGGTCTTACCGAGTTTTCTGTTGAAGTTTTGTGTGGATGAAGTGTTTGATTGAGAAGGTTTCGATGTGAGAAGAAGGAAGAGAGGTAAGAGCTCAAGCTTGGGGATGACCGAGGCACCCCGAGTAAATATTCAAGGAGACTCAAGCGTCTAAGCTTGGGGATGCTGGGGAGGCATCCCCTCTTTCTTCAACAAATATCGATATGTTTTCGGATTCGTTTCGTTCATGCGATATGTGCAAGTCTTGGAGCGTCTTTTGCAATTAGGTTTTTATTTTTCTTTTATGCACCATGCTGGTATGAGATAGTCCTTGGTTGATTTATAGAATGCTCTATGCACTTCACTTATATCTTTTGAGTATGGCTTTATAGAATGCTTCATGTGCTTCACTTATATCAATTGAAGTTTGGATTGCCTGTTTCTCTTTACATAGACAACCGTCATTTGTAGAATGCTCTTTTGCTTCACTTATATTTGTTAGAGCTTGGGCATATCTTTTGTAGAAAGAATTAAACTCTCTTGCTTCACTTATATCTATTTAGAGAGAAGACAGGAATTGGTCATTCACATGGTTAGTCATAAAATCCTACATAAACTTGTAGATCGCTGAATATGATATGTTTGATTCCTTGCAATAGTTTTGCGATATAAAGATGGTGATATTAGAGTTATGCTAGTGGGTGGTTGTGGATTGTAGAGACACTTGTGTTGAGGTTTGCAAGTCCCGTAGCATGCACGTATGGTAACCATTGTGTGACAAATTTGAAGCATGGGGTGTTTCTTTGATTGTCTTCCTTATGAGTGGCGGTCGGGGACGAGCGATGGTCTTTTCCTACCAATCTATCCCCCTAGGGGCATGCATAGTAGTACTTTGCTTCGAGGGCTAATAAACTTTTGCAATAAGTATATGAGTTCTTTATGACTAATGTGAGTCCATGGATTATACGCACTTTTACCTTTCCATCATTGCTAGCCTCTTCGGTACCGTGCATTGCCCTTTCTCACCTCAAGAGTTGGTGCAAACTTTGCCGGTGCATCCAAACCCCGTGATATGATACTCTCTGTCACACATAAGCCTCATTATATCTTCCTCAAAACAACCACCATACCTACCTATTATGGCATTTCCATAGCCATTCCGAGATATATTGCCATGCAACTTCCATCATCATCATATACATGACTTGAGCATTCATTGTCATATTGCTTTGCATGATCGTAAGATAGCTAGCGTGATGTTTTCATGGCTTGTCCGTTTTTTTTTGATGTCATTGCTACGCTAGATCATTGCACATCCCGGTACACCGCCGGAGGCATTCATATAGAGTCATATCTTTGTTCTAGATATTGAGTTGTAAGTAAATAAAAGTGTGATGATCATCATTATTAGAGCATTTCCCCAGTGAGGAAAGGATGATGGAGACTATGATTCCCCCACAAGTCGGGATGAGACTCCGGACTTTACAAAAAAATAAAAGAGGCCAAAGAAGCCCAAATAAAAAAGGAGGCCCAAGAAGCCCACTAAAAATATAAAAATATAAAAAAATATATAAAAAGAAAACAAAAAAAATGAGAGAAAAATAGAGAAGGGGCAATGTTACTATCCTTTTACCAAACTTGTGCTTCAAAGTAGCACCATGTTCTTCATAGGGAGAGTATCCTATGCTTTCACTTTCATATACTAGTGGGAATTTTCATTATAGAACTTGGCTTGTATATTCCGATGATGGGATTCCTCAAATGCCCTAGGTCTTCATGAGCAAGCAAGTTGGATGCACACCCACTTAGTTTTAGTTTGATCTTTCATACACTTATAGGTCTAGTGCATCTGTTGCATGGCAATCCCTACTCCTCACATTGACATCAATTGATCGGCGTCTCCATAGCCCGTTGATTAGCTGCGTCGATGTGAGACTTTCTCCTTTTTTGTCTTCTCCACATAATCTCCATCATTATATTCTATTCCACCTATAGTTCTATATCCATGGCTTGCGCTCATGTATTGCGTGAGGGTTGAAAAAGCTGAAGCGCGTTAAAAAGTATGAACCAATTCCTCGGCTCGTCATCGGGGTTGTGCATGATGGGGGCATTTTGTGTGACGAAAATGAAGCATGGCCAAACTGTATGATTTTGTAGGGATAAGCTTGCTTTGGCCTTGTTGTTTTGAAAAGACATGATTGCTTTATTGGTACGCTCGAAGTATTATTGTTTTTTTGTCAAATGATAGACTATTGCTTTGAATCACTCGTGTCTTAATATTCATGCCATGATTAGACATATGATCAAGATTATGCTGGTAGCATTCCACATAAAAATTATTCTTTTTATCATTTACCTACTCGAGGACAGTAGGAATTAAGCTTAGGGATGCTGATCGTCTCCGTCGTATCTATAATTTTTGATTGTTCCATGCCAATATTATTAACTTTCATATACTTTTGGCAAATTTTATATTATTTTGGGACTAACATATTGATCCGATTGCTCAATGGACAGTTCCTGTCTGCATTGCATGTTTTATGTTTCGCAGAATATCCATATCAAACGGAGTCCAAACGGGATAAAACGGACGGAGCTTATTTTTGGAAAATATGGAAAATTCAGAAGAAAAATACACGCGAGACGGTGCAGAGGTGGTCACGAGGCGGCGCGCCCCGGGCGCGCCGCCTACCTCGTGAGCCCACCATAAAGCGGTTGATGCTCTTCTTTTGCCGCAAGAAATATAATATTCGGAAAAAATCACGAAAAAGGTTTCAGGCCAACCGAGTTACGGATCTCCATATATCGCTAAACGGTGAAACAGGCGAGCAGTAACGCAGAAGCAGAGAGATAGATCCAATCTCGGAGGGGCTCTCGCCCTCCCAAGCCATGGGAGCCAAGGAACAGAGAAACCTCCTCCCATCTAGGGAGGAGGTCAAGGAAGAATAAGAAGAAGGGGCTCTCTCCCCTTGCTTCCGATGGCGCCGAGCGCTGCCGGGGCCATCATCATCACCATGATCTACACCAACACCGCAGTCATCTTCACCAACATCTCCATCACCTTCCCCCCTCTATCTACAGCGGTCCACTCTCCCGCAACCCGCTATACCCTCTACTTGAACATGGTGCTTTATGCTTCATATTAATATCCAATGATGTGTTGCCATCCTATGATGTCTGAGTAGATTTTCGTTGTCCTATCGGTGATTGATGAATTGCTATGATTGATTTGAGTTGCATGTTTTATTATTGGTGTTGTCCTATGGTGCCCTCATGACGGCATAGCGTGAGGGATTCCGTTGTAGGGTGTTGCAATGCGTTCATGATTAAGCTTATAGTGGGTTGCGTGGTGGTGAAACACAAACCCGAGTAAGTAGGTTGTTTACGATGGGATAAAGGGACTTGATGCTTTAATGCTATGGTTGGGTTTTACCTTAATGAATCTTTAGTAGTTGCGGATGCTTGCTAGAGTTCCAATCATAAGTGCATATGATCCAAGTAGAGAAAGTATGTTAGCTTATGCCTCTCCCTCAAATAGAATTGCAATAACGATTATCGGTCTAGTAACATAGTCAGTTGCCTAGGGACAATTCCACAACTCCTACCACCACTTTTCCACACTAGCCATATTTACTTTAGTTGTGTCTTTATCTAAACAGCCCCTAGTTTTATTTACGTGTTCTTTACTTTCTTGCAAGCCTATCCAAAAACACCTACAAAGTACTTCTAGTTTCATACTTGTTCTAGGTAAAGCGAACGTCAAGCGTGCGTAGATTTGTATTGGTGGTCGATAGAACTAGAGGGAATATTTGTTCAACCTTTAGCTCCTCGTTGGGTTCGACACTCTTACTTATCGAAAACTGTTGCGATCCCCTATACTTGTGGGTTATCACTCCTCACACAAAGTGGTTCGAATCTGACTTGATCAAATTTTGTGATGTATCATGAATAGAGTTTGAGACGAGAAGAGCATAGATAGCTAGAGAGGGCTCTTAGGCATTCTTGTCCATCCACTTGGCCAAAGAAAAAGAAACCAATCAATCAAAACCACAAGTGAATGTCCTCGAATGTGTAAAATATGCAACCAACATGCTCACACAATAAAATGACAAATGAAATATGTGACAAAGCATGCACAAAAAATTGTAGCATCTATCAAACAATTGGCGATGACTAGGTCATCTATATATGAGTATATTGACTTAGGAGCCAAATGAGAACATTTGATCATAGGTCATACTCATCGTTTAAGCTCAAGTGGGGTTACCACTTTTACATAATGCATTGTTATGTTCACACAATTAGAGTTGCTTTAGCTCAATTCTTTAGAGTAAAGCTCCCCCTAGATGTGAGATCCCCCCTTAGAGGGATGAACTAACCTTGGGTTTTGTCGATGATGACTTCATGTAGGTGTTGAAGATGTGGATGCTCAATGCTGATGAAGATCCTTTGGAGCAATCCTTTTGGAGTGAGTTGCACTTTCAATACCTACACGGGTTATGTAACGCCCCGGATACAACTTTCCACATTCGTAACTCCAACCCTTGCCTTTTCCGGAGATGTGATATGTCATTTCCTTCGTGGTTGGGTTTTTGTCTTTTGTTTTGCATTTTGTTCATGTCATGCATCTCATCTCATAGCATCATGCGCATTGCATCTGCATGTTTTTCATAAAACTTGCATCTGCCCGTAGTTGCCGTGTCCCCCCTTGCTTTCATTGACCGCTCCGAGACCAACCTTTTTATTCGTTTGCCCTCTTGCCTAAACCGGAGTCTCTCTGTACAGTGCACAACCCCCCTTGTGTGCGCGTCCGAAACTGCCCCAAACCCGATTTGCTCAGTCATCATCGTTGCATTCGGATCATCCCCAAACATCTAGAAAATATCTCCGTTTTCTCTTTTGGACTCCCTAACCTATTTATCCAAGACCGTCCGATTTTAATCGGAGGGTCCAAACCTAATCATATTGTTCCTATATATAGACCAACCCCTACCCTAAAACCTAGGGACCTTGTCCCATCCTCCAAATCCTTCCACCGCCGCCGCCAGTTTACCCCTCCTCGATTTCTTCCCCGCCCAACCGATGCCATCCACCTGGTCTCCTCTTTTCTCGGGATCCTGCCCGATCGATCCTTCCAATCCATCCAGCCGCCACCCAGTTCCTCCATCGATTCACCAAGCCCGCAGCCTCCCCAACCAGGGCTCTCCTCTGGATTCCCTCGATCCACGAACGAACGCCCGCGCTCCCGCAGGAGAGAGCCAGGAGCTTGATCCCCTGCTCATGCCCGAGCTTCTCCAACCTTTGCGTCGTCCTGCGTCGTCCCCAAGCTCCTCCCTCCGTGGCACCGCGCCGCTCCAGTGACCAGCAGCCGCTCCAGGACTCTCCCTCATCCCTTTGCTTCTCCTTCCCTATGCTCTCCATCTCTCTCTCTGACCCCCTGCTCTTCCTCTCTTCTCCTGGACAGGAACAGCGACGTCGTGGCACCCGGAGCTCGAGCTCGTCCGGCACCACCGTCCAGACCCACCTACGGGGACCGGATTCGTGCCCCGTCATCCATCCCAGCCGTCCACGCGTCGTCAGAGGTCGCCCCGAGCGCCAAGTTCGCCGCCGCCGCTCCCCTGCATCCCGTGTCCGCCTTCCCTCCTTCTGCGAGCACTCGAGGACGAGGACGAGTCCCTGCCTCGCCGGAGGGATCTTCGCCACCGCCGGATCCGCCATCCCCGCGCCTCCCCCGCCTTGGATCCGACCGCCTCCGCCCGGCCCTCGTCGCCCCGCCAAGTCCCTTGCCGTGCCTCTGCTCGCCTGCTTCAGCGCGCCCCTGCCTCCCTCGCGTTGACCGAGGCCCAGCAGCTCCTTCCTTCGCCAGATCCAGCCCGGCCTCCCCAAACCGCATCATCGAATGGGCCAGAGCCCATGGTGAGGCCACCCCCAGCCCCTCCTGTGCATTGTTGGCCCAGCCAGATTCGGCCCAGCTCCTGTTTTTTTTTCCTTCTGCGAATTTAGCATTTATCCAGAGTTTGCAGTTTTACAGAAAAACCCTTATGTTCATGCATCTAATAACTCACAAACCGTGCATCGGATTAAAATGATTTAAACATGTAAAATGCTTAGAATTTTGTGTAGATTAATAATATCCAACTTTCATCCATGTTTAAAAATGTTTAAAATTCTGTTTGATTAAATTTGCTCAAATGCCATGTTAAAATGCTTTATTTCATAACTAAATAACCGTAGCTCCAATTTTAATAAACTTTATATGTAAATGGGGTGGAAAAATGCCTAGTTTAACATGGTGCAGTTTATTTTCCTGTTTAACAACAATAAAATATGTTTTAGGGCAGAACAGTACCGAATCTAAAATATGCACCTGAGGATTTTCCGGAATTGTTGTTTCTTATTTCCGGCCTCATTTAAACTTGCCTAAATAGTTAGTTTTATTATGCCTCACCTCTTGCCATGTTTAACAACATTTAATATTGTTGGGTACATAACCGAGATCAAACTAAATAATTGCATGTGGTGTTTTGTCAATATGCAACTCGTTGCATATTGAGCTCCACTTAATTGGTAGTATTGTTTTTTGCACTTTGCCATGCCATGCCTCATTAAACCGGACATGCATCATACTTGACTGTGCATCATGCCATGTTTATGCTTGTGCATTTATCATGTTGTTTGTTTCTTTCCGGTGTTGCTTCTCGGTTCCGGTAAGGTTGCGATTGTGAGGATTCGTTCGACTACTCACGTTCATCTTCTTCATGGACTCGTTCTTCTTCCTAGCAGGATTTCAGGCAAGATGACCGTCACCTTGGATCTCATTACTATCATTGCTATGCTAGTTGCTTCGTTCTTTCGCTATGCTGCGCTACCTATCACTTGCTGCTCAAGCCTCCCAAATTGCCATGAACCTCTAACCCGTTGTCACCCTTCCCAGCAAACCATTGTTTGGCTATGTTACCGCTTTGCTCAGCCCCTCTTATAGCATTGTTAGTTGCAGGTGAAGATGAAGTTTGTTCCTTGTTGGAACATGGAGATGTTGTTCCTTGTTGGAACATGTTTACTGATGGGATATCACAATATATCTTATTTAATTAATGCATCTATATACTTGGTAAAGGGTGGAAGGCTCGGCCTTATGCACGTGTTTTGTTCCACTCTTGTCGCCTAGTTTCCGTCATATCGGTATTATGTTCCCGGATTTTGCGTCCCTAACGCGGTCGGGTGATTTATGGGACCCCCTTGACAGTTCGCTTTGAATAAGACTCCTCCAGCAAGGCCCAACATTGGTTTTACCATTTGCCTCACCCAACCCTTTTTCCCTTGGGTTTCCGGAGCCCAAGGGTCATCTTTATTTTAGCCCCCCCCCCCGGGCCAGTGCTTCTCTACGTGCTGGTTCGAACCGAGCCGCTTGCGGGGCCACCACGGGGAAACTCGAGGCTTGGTTTTACTCGTAGCCTGTCTCATCCGGTGTTGCCCTGAGAACGAGATATGTGCAGCTCCTATCGGGATTGTCGGCGCATCGGGCGGCTTTGCTGGTCTTGTTTTATTACTGTCGAAATGTCTTGTAGCCGGGATTCCGAGACTGATCGGGTCTTCCCGGGGAGAAGGAATATCCTTTGTTGATCGCGAGAGCTTATCATGGTGTCGGTGTACTAGAGTAGGGGTACCCTAGTATCCCGAACTCGTGCACGGACAGTCGCAGCACCCCGCGGCAGGACTGGCCTGGTGACCGCCAAGATCCTCAGCGGCTCCTTTGGAGCCATTCGAGAACAAAGCAATCAAGACCCCGGCAAGAGGAGCTTGCCGGGAAGGCCACTCAAGGCACGAAGGAAACAAGACCCCGGCAAGAGGAGCTTGCCGGGAAGGCTTGGTGAGCGATTAGCTCCCGAGCGCGACAAGAACCTTGCCGCGGCAAAGTGCTCGCCGCAGCAAGTGACCTCTCTTCATCTTCGCTCCAGCTCATCCGCCAACGTGTCGCCATGGGGCTCTCCCAAGCACGCGCGTCGACGGGCTGTGCAGCCAGCGGGGAGCAGCGATAAGCGGCGCTGACAAGCTACCATCGTGGCAAGCGGAGGCGCGCTTGCGGTCCTGTTACCTTTTTCAGGCGATCGAGGCGGGCATTTATGACTCTTGTCCCTTGCCGTCGAGTTAGGTATAGATCATCAGTACCTTTGTATAAAGCGGTGTACCAACCCTGTTTTACTATCTTACCCTTGTCTACTTGCCACATGTGGTGACCCCTTGTGCCTATAAAAGGAGGCCCAAGTGCAACGTAGAAAGGGTTCGGTTCAGCTCCGGCTTAGTTCATTCGACTCGTACGAGACCACACTCATGCTAGGTTTTGTAGCTCCCATTGCTCCCTAGCAAGAACACAATATAATCCACAAAGCAGCAGTAGGAGTATTATCTCTCCGGAGAGCTCCGAAGCTGGGTAAATCTGCTCGTGTGCATCGCCTCGATCCGCTCTTTGTGCAATCTCCGCCCCCCTCCGAACCACAAGGGACCCAGGTCCCATAGGTGTTCGTGGGACACGATCATCTTCCCTGACATCTTTGGCGCGCCAGGTAGGGGGCGTCGAGGCTGTGTGAACCCGATCCGGCGTTCACACGAGCAGTTTCTTCATCAACATCTTCGTCAACATGGCACCGAAGAAGAAGTCTTGACAGCAGCAGAGCCGTCCGCGTCGAACCCACCACCACGGAGCTGTCGGTGGTGGGGAAGCGCTAAGCGGAACGGCGTCGTCGAGAGAGCCCTAGCGCCGCCAGATCCAAGGACAAGGCAGCGCAGGCCTCGGCGTCGAGTCCACACGCGTCCTTCTCGGAGGCGCGGGACCGACAGCGTCATGATGCTCGCGGCACCATCGCTCGTTGGATCAAGGCCAAGCTGGGGATCCAGAGGCCCTCGAGACCGCATGCACACCAGCATGCGATGCGAGTGGAGTACGGTCGCTTGGGCGGGATGCTGCTCCTCCTAACTTGGTTAGGAGTCCGAGCACATCCCGTTCCTCGCTACGTACGCCATTGCCACCCACCACACCAGCAGAAGCCTTGGCTAGAGCTCAGCTACTTCTAGACTACCCTCCAACGGCCGACAAGGTCGGCGAATGGAGGGCCACAATCGAGCCTCGCCGGCTTTGCCAATGGTGGCGTCCGCGGCAACCAAGCGCCTCGCAGCCACGGCAAGGCGACAAGGCACGAGCCGATGGCGGCGAGACTTGCGGGGTGCAGCCACCGTACACTTCCCTTCCGAAGGCCAAGATCACCGACTCGCGGATCCACCTCGGCAGCGACTCCACAGCGTCGTCGGATCCGCGAGCTCGTCGCGACCAGCGCCAAGTTCTTCGAGCGGCAAGAAGAAGACGCTTCGAACCCGTATCGGCGCCCGAAGAAAGCGCGTCGTCAATCCGACCAGCGCACGGGCCCTCTATTGATATGCATGCGCCCGAAGAACCAGCGACTTGCCAGTCTGTGATAGGTTGCCCTGCGTTCACTCGTGAGCTGCGGCAAGTCCGGTGGCCCGACAAGAAAAACTTCAAGCCAGATTATCCGGAGAAGTATGATGGCAGGACACACCCATCGGAGTTCCTCAGCATCTACACCATCGCGGTGCAGGCTGCGGGGGGACGAGACGACAAGATCCTCGCCAACTATTTCCCTCGGTACTCAAGCCAAGCGTCGGTCTTGGCTCATGCACTTGCTGGACAGCTCTATTTCTTCTTGGGCGGTTGTGCCACCAGTTTGTCGGCGCCTTCACGGTGACCACAAGCCTCATGGCCAAGAGAGTGACCTTCACCTACTCGCCCAGAAGGAAGGAGAGTCCCTGTGCAAATTCATCCAGAGATTCAGCCATGTGCATTACAACATCCCAGATGTCCACCTGCCAAGCGGTGATCGGTGCATTTCATCGAGAATGTGCGAAACCGCAGGATGAGGGAGGAGATGGCGATGTGCAAAGTGAAAGACGTCGTGAGCTCATACGCCTGCCGACAAGTGTGCCTGCTGAAGAAGGAAGAAGACTCCGGGAGAGAATGTGGGGCAGAGTGCGATAGTGAGGAGACCGCCCGGCAAGGAAGAGCCGGCGAAACAACGAAAAAAAGAAAAACCAAGAAGTACTAGTTGTCGAGCAGTCGGCAGCGGAGGTGGCGCCGGCAAGGCTAAGGCTAGCGGCTCCGGCAAGGAGGTTGCCACGACACCGACCGCCAAGCTGTGGCGGCCCGACAAGCCCGACAGCTCAACAAGCGATATTGTAAGATCCACCGCACCAAGGGCCACGATCTCGAGCTGCAAGAAAGTCGAGCAGCTTGTTGAGCTCTGAGAGCTGAATCGGCGGCGAGACAAGGAGAAGGCCCAGGAAGGTGCAGGTGCAACAAGTAAGAACAGACCGGTCGGGGAGGGCGCCAAGGCAAGGCCAAGCAGCGGCAAGGAGACAGACCTCCAGCGGCGCGACAAGGAAGAAGACGAAGATGAAGATGGCGAAGACATGGAAGGCGATGAAGCTGATGAGCAAGAGTTTGAAGGCAACGGAGGTTCTTTGTGTTGGCGGTGGTGCTTCTCTGCATACCTCGCACCGCCAACTCAAGCAATGGATCACGAGAGGTTAATGCAGCGAGAACCATCCATAGAGTCGCGCAAACCTCTCAAGTGGTCCAGCCGCCCATCATGTTTGACATTGAGGATCACCTGATCGCATAACTGCGGTCGGGTGCTTGCCGATGTTGGTCTCACCAACCATCCGCAACCTCCAGTCACAAAGATGTTGGTTGACGGCGGGGCGGCCTGAACCTGATCTCCTCTGCGGTGCTCCAAAAGCTTCAAATCCTCGACAATGAGCTCGAAGAGACTGGTACTTTCAAGGAATCAACCCAGGAAGGAGCAAGCCCAAAGGAAGATCACGTTGCGGTAACATTTGGCAGCGAGCTCAACTTCAGAACGAGAGGTCACGTTTGGCGTTGCCGATTTCCCATCGCCCTACAATGGCATACTTGGCCGTCCAAAGACTCGCCAAGTTCATGGCCGCCTCTCATTATGCTTACAACTTACTCAAGATGCCCGACCCGATAAGCGTCATTTCTATCCATGGCGACAAGAAGGATCGCTTATCTGCGCCGACAAGATTTACCGGGATGCAGCAGCCGCGACAGATAGCAAACCACTTGCGCTGAAGCTCCGGGGAAGAAGAAGACCACCAGGTCGGCGAGAGCTCGATGCCCACTCCGCAAGCGCACCTCTTGGTGCTGCGCTACCGTCGAGGACGCACCATCGAGCTCCACCGGCAAGTGCAAGAAGGCGATGGCAGCTCCGCGAAGACCAAGAAGGTGCCCGCCAAGGAGGACGGCACTGGTAGTACCTTCACCATCAGTGCCACGCTTGACCCTAAATAGGAAGGCGAGTTCGTTGCTTTCCTGCGGGCGAATGTAGATGTGTTTGCATGGCAACCATCTGACATCCCCGGTGTTCCTAGGAAAGTAATTGAGCACCACCTAGCTGTCTGTCCTCACGCGCGGCCCGTCAAGCAAAAAGTTAGGAAACAGGCAGTGGAGCGCCAAGAGTTCATAGCGGAAGAAATCAAGAAGTTGGAAGCAGCAGGCCTTGTCAGAGGAGTCCTCCATCCCGTGGTTGGCCAATCCGGTAGTTATACGCATAGGCAAATGGGAAATGGAGACTTTGTATTGACTTCACAGACGTTAATAAAGCTTGTCCCAAAGACCCATTTCCCTTGCCACGTATCGACCAGATTGTTGACTCCACGGCCGGATGTGATCTGCTTTCATTTCTTGATGCATATTCAGGATATCATCGATCTTCATGGCGAAAGAGGATGAAGAGAAAACCACATTCATTACACCATGTGGCACGTACTGCTTCATACGGATGCCTTTCGGTTTAAAGAATGCTGGTCCAACCTTTGCAAGAGTAGTCCATGATGCCTTTGAGCCACAAATACACAGAAATGTAGAAGCCTACATGGATGACATAGTGGTCAAGAGCAAGGACAAAGCAACTCTGATTCAGGATCTGGATGAGACATTTGCAAATCTGCGCAAGATCAACCTCAAGCTCAACCCCGAGAAGTGCGTGTTTGGAGTCCCTTCCGGCAAGCTTCTCGGGTTCTTTGTGTCTCAGCGGGGAATCGAAGCCAATCCCGACAAGATCAAGGCCATTGAGCAGATTGAAACACCAAAGCGCGTCAAGGATGTCAGAAGGCTTGCCGGTTGCGTGGCTGCTCTCAGCAGGTTTATCTCTAAGTCTGCTGAGCGCGCCCTGCCAGTTTTCAAGATTTTGAAAAAGGCAGGTCCAATGAAATGGACTCCCGAAGCGGAGGCTACGCTGCAAGATTTGAAGAGATACCTGGCCACCACTCCAATACTTGTCGCACCTAGGCCACAAGAGAAGTTGCTGCTGTATATAGCAGCGACCAATCAAGTGGTTAGTGCTGCGTTAGTAGCGGAGAGGGAGGCGGATGATGAGCCAGCAACCAAGGCAGGTGCATCCAGCGACAAGCAGGAGGCTTCGCCGTCAAGCTCTGGTCCCGACAAGGACAGATCAGCGCAGGGTTGCGACAAGATACAGAAAAAGATGGTGCAGCGCCCAGTATACTTTGTCAGTTCCCTTCTGCAGGGGGCGAGGTCAAGGTACTCTGGTGTGCAGAAGCTGCTTTTCGGCCTCCTCATGGCCTCGAGAAAGCTGCGCCATTACTTCCAAGCACATGAGATAACAGTTGTCACTCGCTTTCCGCTGAAGAGGATATTGCAAAATCCAGAAGCAACAGGCAGAATTGTCAAGTGGGCACTGGAACTGTCAAGCTTTGGTCTCAAGTTTGAAGGCACTTCAACGATCCAAAGCAGAGCATTGGCAGAATTCATAGCAGAATGGATGCCAACGCAAGATGAAGAAACTCCAGAGACGAGCATCCCCGTCAAGGAAGCAAATAAAGAATGGCTGATGTACTTTGATGGTGCCTTCTCGTTGCAAGGCGCCGTGCGGCGGCGTGCTTATCGCACCCACGGAGAGCACCTCAAGTACATAGTCCGGATGCACTTTCCCAAGGAACAAGCAACAAACAATACTGCAGAGTATGAAGGTTTGCTTGCGGTCTTAGGATTGCAGAGACCTTGGGATCAAGAAGCTCATTGTCAGGGGGGACTTGCAACTTGTCGTCCGCCAAGTAAACAAAGATTATCAGAGTCCGTTGATGGAAGCCTCGTCGATGAAGTGAGAAAGCTAGAAGAGCACTTTGAAGGCACTGCAAATGGAACACGTTCCAAGAGCTCGAATGATATAGCTGATGGCCTCTCCAAATGTGCCACACTTAAGTTACACTGTGGAACCAGGAATTTTTGTGCTCAAGCTGACTCAATAACCGTAACACCATCAACAGGACAGATCAAGAAGAAAAATTGGTTTCGGCGACTACTTTCCGGCGAGATCCCCGGAGCCGCCGCCAAGAAGGTCCCTAAAATCAATGCAAACATCAGCGAGGAGCAGTCTGCTCCGACAAACCCTGTGGTTTGTTTCGTTGAAGCGAGCGCTCCCGACAAGCTTTGCTCGGCAAGCTTGCGGGGATCATCAACTCCGACAAAACCACGAGTTCTTGCCGTGGAAGCTAATGTTCCCGATGGTAGATGAGCCTTTAGTCCTTGTTGTCGAGCCATAGGCTCCGGCAGATGGCGCAACAAATCGTCCATTTCCTTGAGACATGAGAACTTCCCAAGAGCAAGAAGAAGCGGAAAAAGTAGCCCGGCGGTCAAGTATGTACCAGTTTGTTGACAACATCACATGCGTAAGAAGACTCAGCGGTGTGAAATTGAAGTGTATTTGCGGGAAGATGGACATAAGCTATTGGCGAGAGATACATGGAGGCATATGTGGTCACCACATTGGCGCAAAAGCACTTGCCGGCAAAGCTTTCCGGCAAGGTTTCTTCTGGCCAGAAGCCCTCCAGGATGCAACTGCACAAGTAATCAAGTGTGAAGCGTGCGGTTCCATTCCAAACAGATACACCAACCAGCTCAAGCTCTCCGGACAATCCCTTTATCCTGGCCCTTTTTGGTGCAGGGGCTCGACATCCTCGGCCCCTTCCCCGAGCTGTCGGGGCTTTGAGTACTTATGCGTCGCAATCGACAAGTTCACAAAGTGGCGGAAGTGGAACCAGTGAGGAAGGTGACAGCACGATCAGCGATCAAGTTCTTGGTCAATTGTTTGCCGTTTTGGAATTCCTAACGGATCATCACCGACAACGGCACACAATTCACGAGCCGCACCTTCATGCGATGACGCCCAAGATCTTGGCGCCAAGATCTGCTTTGCTTCATTGCTCATCCGAGAAGCAGCGGTCAGCGAGAGAAACAAGCGCTGAAGTGCTGCGGGGACTCAAGACCAGAACTTTCGGCAGGCTGCGCAAGTCGGAAGAAACTGGATCGAGGAGCTGCCGGTGGTTCTTTGGTCGATCAGGACGACGCCAAATCGAGCCACTGGCCAGACACCTTTCGCTATAGTCTACGGAGCAGAGGCAGTTCTCCCCACGGAACTCGTATACAGGTCGCCT
Organism: Aegilops longissima; assembly: GCA_021605205.1. Taxonomy (NCBI): domain Eukaryota; kingdom Viridiplantae; phylum Streptophyta; class Magnoliopsida; order Poales; family Poaceae; genus Aegilops; species Aegilops longissima. Next base: position 58,634,903 of record CM038679.1, read on the forward strand.
CAAGTTCTCGCTTATGATGAGCTTGAGCAAGAGCAGCTGCGACAAGATGACGCGCTGCTCCTCGAGGAGGATCGTCTTCAGGCTGTTGTACGAGCTGCTCGTTACCAGCAAGCTTTGCGTCGCTACCATAGCCGCAAAGTTAATGCCAGGAGCTTCGAGGAAGGCGACCTTGTTCTTCGGCGCGTTCAATCCGCCAAGAATTCCAACAAGTTGACGCCGAAGTGGGAAGGCCCTTATCGGGTGAAACGAGTCACTAGGCCCGGCGATGTCCGCCTTGAGACCGAAGATGGCGTTCCGGTAAGCAATTCCTGGAATATAGAGCATCTTCGCAAGTTTTACCCATAAGGCGTGGTTGCCGGAACCCGTTCCGACAACCACCCTTTTGTACAAGTCTTGCCGATGTTGCATGTAATCCTTTGTACAAAGCCGGGCGCAGACCCCGTGCATCAGTAAAGCCTATGTGTTGCGCACAACTTGTCAATACATGCTCTCATAATTTTATATGCATGTGTTCACTAACATTTTGTGCAGCATCCACACCCGGTAAGCGATGACAAGCCACTAGGCTCCATAACTTTATTTTCTCTTCTTTCTTCTCAAACAAGAAGAAGGTTCATCCGCCCACAAGTTAACCGGGGGGGAAGGAGAAGATAATGGTGTGGGCATAGCGTCGCTTCGAGGAACTGTCGCCTTGCCGGAAATGGACAACAGAGAAGCTAAGTTGCTAAGTTTAAGCGACCAGTTTTAAATTTTTAAGTTATCTACCTCGAGCGATAGTACTTTGTATGGAAAACCTGTGCGGCGGAGGAACCGACTCGCGACTAGCTTGCGCCCTTACTTTGTTTCGAGTCCGCTCAACAACTTAAGTGTTACGCAACTAGTTGCGACAAGGTTGCTTGTCGAGGCGGCATCGCCAACATCTTGCTGAAGTTCCGCACTCGGCGCTTCATGACAAAGGTGTTCGCACTGACAAGTTCCCCTAAAAGCGTAGGGCATAAACATACAAGGGAAGAAATCGAGTAAAGGAAATAACATTGCATTCGATTGCCTAAGATAGTGTATATTACATAATAACTTGTCGCGGATCTAATAGATTTTTCACCTAAACATGATCTACAACGACAAGAGAAAGATAAGCTTGGCGGCCTAGTCCACGCGGTCGCCATCGATCCTCTTGACTCCGCTCACCCTGTCCACAATGGGTGCGACAAGGGCCTTGGCGCTTCAACATCAGCAGATGGAGCGAGACTTGAGGACTTTGGTGAAATCGGCGCTGGATTGCGGAAGGCCACTTTCATCAGCACCTTACGGAGGGCCCGGCGCAAACTTGGCGCGACTCCTCCGCCGATTGCTGGGATCTCCTCCGGAGCAGCTGGAGACCCGTCAAGACGCCCTTGAAGAACAGGCTGAGTTTGGCGCTGGGTTGGAGGTTCTCATCGGTGGAGTACCAAGATCTACCATCCCGGCTCCATCACTCGTTATGGATGCGGCGGCGGTGTCCACAAGACCTTCATCCGATGCATTATGCTATCTACGAGATTATTCAGGCAGTCACACATTCGACAGCAGTTCTTCATTGGCCTTGATCTTCTCCGGCAGGCCTGCTTCCGCTCCTTGGCGCCTTCCAACGTCTCCGTCAAGGTGGTCGATTTCAGCTCGAGATCCGCCTTGGAGTCCTTGGCGGCATCGATCTCCTTGATCTTTTCAGTGAGCGACCTTGCAGCTCACCGAGGGTGTAGGCGTCCTTCTCGCTTCGCGCTTCAACCCGCGACCTCCTCGGCGCTCTTACGGAGGTGGACTCCAGCTGAGCCACCCTCGTCTCCAATTCCTTCTTGGCGGCCTCGGCAGCCGCGGTAGCATCCTTTGCCTCCTGAAGTGGTCCGCCAATCGTTTGCTCGCGCCGGCGAGATCTTCCTCATAGCTGTCGAGGTTGATCTTCCGCTGCCCGCTCACCTTCTTCTTGCGGAGAGCTTCTGCCCGGCAAGCCTCTGCTGCTCCTCGACCTCGCCCTTCTCCAAGATGAAGGCCGTGCGCTCCTCGACAAGCTGCTCCCGCCTCTGCTATATCCCGGAGAGTTTCTTTGTTGGCGCGCGGAGCTCTTCAGCGCGTTCTCCAAGTCAGCTCCGCCCTCGCGACAAGCGCCTCCACAGACTCCAGCTTGGCTTGTCCGGGCGCGGTAGAGCGACAGCAAACTCCTTAGCAACTGCTCCTCCTCAGGCTCACCGCTGCTGCTGCTCGGAGCATCGACCAGCGACAGCCCGACGGAGGCAAGCAGTTCGGCGTCGAAGTCTCCCCTCGGCGGTGCCACAGGTTTGATGCCCGGGGAGCTTGATAAAGACACCCTCGCCGGCCTTTAGATAGGCGCCGGGCTGGGGCTCTTCGGAGTCTGGTGCGGCATCGGTGGCGGGAGGATCGGCGGTAGGTGCAGCGCTGGCGCTCCTGCGGCCTCCGGGCCGTCGGTCGATCGCCAATTCCTCCCACCTCTGCGCCCGGCAGCTTTGGCAACCTCCTCGCTTGGCCGGGCCCGTCGGCGCCAGCCTCCTCCTCCATGTTGGCGGCGTCGACATTGTCGCCGCGAGCGTCCTCCTCGCCGGCAGCCTCAGTCTCCATCGGGTCTCCGGCAGATGGATCTGATGGTCAGAAGAAGAAAGAACAAGTCAAGCAAATGTTCGAAAGATAAGAACAGAACAAAAGAGAATCCAAGGGAGATTTTCAAGCAAGAAAATTACCTGCAATGGGATCTGTTGCCGGTCTCCTGGCAACCGGAGGGTCGTCGGCGCTGGTCCTTGTCGGGAAGCTCCCTTGTCGGAGAGGCCTCCTTGCGGAGGCGCTCCCTTGGCGGAGAGTTCTCCCTTGGCGTAGTTGAAGCAAGTAGAACTTCGGGAGTGACCTCCGGTGCTTCCTGATGAGGCTGCTCTGCTCCTACATAATTCAACAAACCAGATATCAGTGACGGAGAAGCACCCAAGCACACCTAACCATGAGAAGTAAACTGAACACTTACGCTGGGGGCTGTGCAATCCCTCCGGCAAGCGGCTCTCCTCTCTCTACGCGGGGCATGAAGTAATGGCGGAAGAGTGCTACATTTGGGTGAACCCCGACAAAGTTCTCACAGAGGTGTCAGCAGCCAAGGTGAGGACGGCGTTGGGGTGAAATCAAGGAGGCGGAGGCCATATGTGTTCATGACATCACGAAGAATTGAGAAAAGGCGGGCGAGCCCTTGATGGAAAAAAGCGAAGAAAGGGTACCCGATGGAAACCTTCTCGGATGTGGCGGCGGAGATGACTCTCGTCTTGCGGGTGCGCCGGGTCTCCGTCGACCGAAGAAGATAATACAACTCCGCAGCTCCTTCTGTCAGCGGGGGATCGAAGGGCCGCTCCTTCCATGGCGCCCTGAGCCGCTGCGCCTCGGCCGATTCCGCCCTTTCCTTGTCGGCCTTGAGCCATGGGGAGAGGTGGTGGAGGAGGACGGCGGCGTTAGCGGCACCGGTGGCGATGGAGGCGGGCGTCGCTCTCTTTGGGCTCGAGAAGGAAGGGGGAAGCGACGGGGGTTTTCTGATGTGACAGCAAGGGCAAGTGGGCGACCTGCCCCTGTTCCCCCTGCTTATAAAGGGGAGGGGGGCGGGCGTTCAGATTTTCCCATTAAAAAAGCCCGATCTCCCCACGACACCACGTCCGATGCGTGGCGTTAAGTGGGGCGTGGTGGGTCCATGGCGAGTAATGGCGTAATCCGGACCGCGCATGCCGTGCCTTTTTTGGGCCTGGCCCAACAGAACTTCGGCGCCGTGTGTGGCCCAGGCACTGGGGCTCTGTCCGGTGTACTAGGTAGGGTACCCTAGTATCCCGAACTTCGTGCCGCAGACGATCGCAACACCAGCGGCAGATCTGGCCAGTGACCGCCAAGATCTCGGCGGCTCCTTTGGAGCCATTCGAGAACAAAGCAATCAAGACCCGGCAAGAGGAGCTTGCACGGAAGGCCACTCAAGGCACGAAGAAACAAGACCCGGCAAGAGGAGCTTGCGGGAAGGCTGGTGGCGATAAGCTCCGGCGCGACAAGAACATTGCAGCGGCAAAGTGCTCGACACGGCAAGTGACCTCTCTTCATCTCGCTCCAGCTCATCCGCCAGCGATGTCGCCATGGGGCTCTCCCAAGCAGCGTGTCGGCGGGCTGTGCAGCCAGCGGGAGCAGCGATAAGCGGCGACACAAGCTACCATCGTGGCAAGCGAAGGCGCGCCAGCGGTCCTGTTACCTTTGTTCAGAGGCGGCTGAGATGGGCATTTATGACTCTTGTCCCTTGCCGTCGAGTTAGGTATAGATCACTGTACCTTTGTATAAGCGGTGTACCAACCTCTGTTTTTACTATCTTACCCTTGTCTACTTGCCACATGTGGTGACCCCTTGTGCCTATAAAAGGAGGCCCAAGTGCAACGTAGAAAGGGTTCGGTTCAGCTCCGGCTTAGTTCATTCGACTCGTACGAGACCACACTCAGGCTAGGTTTTGTAGCTCCCATTGCTCCCTAGCAAGAACACAATATAATCCACAAAGCAGCAGTAGGATATTATCTCTCCGGAGAGCTCCGAAGCTGGGTAAATCTGCTCGTGTGCATCGCATCGATCCGCTCTTTGTGCAATCTCCGCCCCCCTCCGAACCACAAGGGACCCAGGTCCCATAGGTGTTCGTGGGACACGATCATCTTCCCCGACACATGGGCTAAGTTGGGACACCCCTGCAGGGTATAAACTTTCGAAAGCCGTGCCCGCGGTTATGTGGCAGATGGGAATTTGTTAATATCCGGTTGTAGTAAACTTGAAGTAAACTCTTCTAAAATACACCAACCGTGTGTGTAACCGTGAGTGTCTCTTTTCGGGGTTGATCGAGAGGAGAACACGGTTTCTGGGTTATGTCTGACGTAAGTAGGAGTTCAGGATCACTTCTTGATCATTACTAGTTGACGACCGTTCCTTTGCTTCTCTTCTCGCTCTCATTTGCCTATGTTAGCCACCATACTTGCTTAGTCGCTGCTGCAGCCTCACCACCTTACCCTTCCTTTCCCATTAAGCTTTGCTAGTCTTGATACCCATGGTAATGGGATTGCTGAGTCCTCGTGGCTCACAGATTACTACACCACCAGTTGCAGCTACAGGTTATGTGATGATCATGACGCGAGAGCGATGTTTGCTTGTTTTGGAGTTCTTCTTCTGCTTCTTCGATCAGGGGATAGGTTCCAGGTCGGCAACCTGGGCTAGCAGGGTGGATATTGTTTGAGTTTCTGTTTATGATTCATCCGTAGTCGGATGTTGATCTTGTATGTTGTATTGTTGTATTATTGTATTCGTGTGGCATTGTATGCCTTATGTATGTATCCCCATCTATTATGTAATGTTGATGTAATGATATCCACCTTGCAAAAGCATCTTCAAGATGCGCTTCTATCCTTGGTGGGACCTTCGAGTTCCTTTAGGATAGGGTCGCATCTTGGGCGTGACAGGTTAGTCCCACAAGGAACAAACAAGGATATCCATAGACATAGAGTGATGCACACATAAGATGATGTCTATGAAAGCATTAGGTTACCTTGTCCCTTGTCTTACCAACAAGAGGGTTTGTGACTCCTTGAACTAGTGCAAGATGTGGAAGTTGTTTGCACTCGTTGTTGCCAAAAAGATATGAGTGAAGTATGTTGGCGGAGTCACCCTCAAGAACTCTCTAGTTCTTCTTCTTCGGGATCCACATCATCTTGATGGGAATCCTTGGAGTTGTAGTCGTACTTGATGAAGTAGACCCACTTAACCAAGGCCTTAGGATCTTCTTCAAATGCATCAATCTCCTCTTGAAGCTTGTCCTTGCCTTTTTGCTTGTGGTCTTGTGGTGGAAGATCATCTTGAGCTTGTGTCCCTTTGAAAGAAGTAGGATCATACTTCTCTTGTTGAGGAACAAACTTCTTCATGGGATATTGATCTTCTTCCCACTCAATTCCATTGGCATTGAACTTTCGTTCAAAACCAACACCTTGATTCTTCCGGTGCCTTCCTTGCTTGCGTACAATTTCCTCAAATTGCTTACTCCCGGCAAGGCTCTTGTAAACACCTTCCTCTATAATTCCCTTCAATAAGCTATTTTCTTTCTCAAGTGTAACTTGGCTAAAAGAATCATTAGTGGAATCAAGACAACTACTAGAAGCAACAACATTTGATTTAGCATGATTATTGTTACTACTAGAGGAAGAATCCTTCTTGTTTTTGTTAGTGGATTTGACTTGAGGCATGTAAGTAGATAAGAGTAAACGCTTGGCAATGTAAGAAGGACTTTTCTTACGAATATCATCATTTATTGCCTTTAAGAACTCATGCTCTTGCTCAAGATTGAGCTTTTCAAAGCGTAACTTCTCATGAGTCCTTAAAAGTTCTCGATGATCTTCTAAGATAGTTTCATGAGCTAACTTAAGAGTGTTTAGTTCTTTAGTTAGAAGCTCAATCTTCTCCTTATCATTGTCATTCGTTTTATCTTGATTAGCATGATTAATTGACGTTTCATCATAGTATTCATCACTAGAGTTGTCAATAAGTAAATCATCATCACCTAGCAAGTCATCTTCATCACTATTGAAATCAACATACTCGGGGTGTGTTACCTTTGGGCCTTTGGCCATGAAGCATCTTCCAATTCCTTCATTTGGTGAATCAAATATGTCGTAGGAGTTGGTTGACACAAGTGCTAGACCGGCAACACCTTCATCTTGAGTATATTCGGAGTCGGAGTGATAACTTCTCTCGGAGTGATTGTCGGAGTCAGAGCCGGATACCCATTCACCAACATGAGCTTGATGTCCTCGTTTTGTGTAGCTCCTTCATGACTTGTCCTTCCTTTCCGAATCCTTGCTTCTCTGTGAGGGTCTTCGTTCATAACGATCATCTCTGCTCCTTCTCTCTCTTGGTGGTGATTCTTCTCTTCTACTTCTTCTTTTTGGAGAATCTTCTCTTCTTTTGTAGGGTGTCGTACACTCATTGGAATAGTGTCCGGGTCTTCCACAATTCTAGCAATTACGTTCCTGACTAGAAGATCTTTTGTCATTGTAGGACCTTGACTTGGAGCTTCTCTCTTTGCTTCTACTCTTGTAGAATTTGTTGAAGTTCTTCACCATTAAGCTCAACTCTTCATTGAAGGTTTGTTTCTCACTTGATGATGTGGGGGCTTCACATGAGGCTTTGTAAGCACCACTTGACTTGTTTTGAAGTTCCTCCTTATCCTTGAGTGACATCTCATGAGCAACAATTCTTCCAATAACTTCTGTTGGCTTGAGGTCTTTGTAATTGGGCATCATTTGGATCAATGTGCACACGGTATCTTAGGATCTTCTTGATGATGAATTTGTCGGTCATCTCTTCACTTCCTAAGCCGGCAATCTCATTTGTGATAAGAGCAAGCCTAGAGTACATTTCAGCGACACCGTCACCATCCTTCATTTTGAACTTGTCAAGTTGACTTTGGAGCACATCCAACTTGGATTCCTTGACGGAGTCGGTACCTTCATGCATATCAATCAAAGTATCCCAAATTTCCTTTGCATTCTCAAGACGGTTGAATTTGTTGAATTCCTCGGGGCACAATCCGTTGAAGAGGATATCACAAGCTTGAGCGTTGTATTGCAGCATCTTCAACTCTTCCGCACTAGCTTCACGGTTCGGTTCTCTCCCATCAAAGAATTCACCTTGCAAGCCAATACACACAATAGCCCAAGCAGCGGGTTATGTCCAAGAATATGCATTTTCATCTTATGCTTCCAGCTAGCAAAATTAGTACCATCAAAGTAAGGACCTCTACGGTAATAATTTCCCTCGCTAGACGCCATACTCTCCTAGGTTGTGAAACCAAGGCTATGACCACCAAAAGCTATGGAAATCAAAGCAAATGGAGACCAAAGCTCTGATACCACTTGTAGGATCGAAAGTATGTCTAGAGGGGGGTGATTAGACTACTTGACCAATTAAAAACTTATCATTTTCCCAATTTTAGTCTTTGGCAGATTTTAGCTATCTTAGCATAAGTCAAGCAATCTAACACAATTCAAGCAAGCATGCAAAGAGTATATGTGCAGCGGAAAGTAAAGCATGCAACTTGCAAGAATGTAAAGGGAAGGGTTTGGAGAATTCAAACGCAATTGGAGACACGGATGTTTTTGTCGTGGTTCCGATAGGTGGTGCTACCGTACATCCACGTTGATGGAGACTTCAACCCACGAAGGGTAGCAGTTGCTTGTGAGTCCACGGAGGCTCCACCCACGAAGGGTCCACGAAGAAGCAACCTTGTCTATCCCACCATGGCCGTCGCCCATGAAGGACTTGCCTCACTAGCGATAGATCTTCACAGTAAGCGATCTCCTTGCCCTTACAAACTCCTTGGTTCAACTCCACAATCTTGTCGGAGGCTCCCAAGTGACACCTAACCAATCTAGGAGACACCACTCTCCAAGAAGTAACAAATGGTGTGTTGATGATGAACTCCTTGCTCTTGTGCTTCAAATGATAGTCTCCCCAACACTCAACTCTCTCTCACAGGATTTGGATTTGGTGGAAAGAAGATTTGAGTGGAAAGCAACTTGGGGAAGGCTAGAGATCAAGATTCATATGGTAGGAATGGAATATCTTGGCCTCAACACATGAGTAGGTGGTTCCTTCTCAGAAACAGCAAGTTGGAAGTGTAGGTTTGTTCTTATGGCTCTCTCCACGAATGAAGAGGAGGTGGAGGGGTATATGTAGCCTCCACACAAAATCCAACCGTTACACACAACTTGCCAAACTCGATGGGACCGAATTGATAAACTCGGTCGGACCGATTCAGCAAATCTAGTGACCGTTAGGATTTTCGGTGGGACCGACATGCAACTCGGTAGGACCGATATGGTTAGGGTTAGGGCATAACGTAATCTCGGTGAGACCGATTACACAAACTCGGTGAGACCGATTTTGGTAATAAGCTAACCAGAGAGTTGGTCAGGTAAACTCGGTGGGACCGATTCGCTCTTTTCGGTGAGACCGAAATGTTACAAAAGGGAAACAGAAAGTTTACATTGCAATCTCGGTGGGACCGATCGCTCATCTCGGTAGGACCGAAACGTTACGAAGGGAAGCAGAGAGATTACAATCCCATCTCTGTGAGACCGAGATCCCTATCGGTGAGACCGATTTGCCTAGGGTTTGTGGCGATGGCTATGACATCCGAACTTCGGTGGCGCGGGTAGAAAGATTCGGTAGGGCCGAGTTTGACTTTGGGTTTAGGTCATATGTGGATATGAGAAAGTAGCTGACGGTTTTGGAGCATATCACTAAGCACAGTAGTGCAAGAAACTCATTAAGCAACACCTCATCCCTCCTTGATAGTATTGGCTTTTCCTATAGACTCAATGTGATCTTGGATCACTAAAATATAAAATGTAGAGTCTTGAGCTTTTGATCTTGAGCCAATCCTTTTATCCTTAGCAATTTGAGGGATCCACTTTTCTCATCCATGCCATGCCATCCATTGATCTTTTCCTGAAATATTCATCTTGGAATGATGTTAGCTCAATGAGCTATATGTTGTTAGGAATTACCAAAACCACCTAGGGATAGTTGCACCTTCACACTTTATACCCATTAACTGCCCATTATTCCATTGGGCCGTTTCAAGCTCACGTTATCTTTCGGCCTTCTCAGGGCCCATTTATTCTTGGGCTCATTTCCAGTATTCGGTTACTTACGGCTCGTTACTGTAATTTTCTGCTTGTGGGCCAAATTCAGCCTGTGGATACAGTCGGCCTGTTTGTGGCCCGTTATTACGTTGGGACCTTTTTATAGCATCATCAAATACAGCTGATTAAATTATGGTCGGCCCATGAACGGACGATTCCAACTCTAGCCTGTTTACGACCATAATGCGGTCTGTTATTGGCCAATGTTTGGCCAATCGATCATACACCCCATAGAAGTCCCATTGATGATACGGCTCGTACAGGGCCCATTGTGTCTACGGCCCGAAGAAGGCCCATTGTGTCTATGGCCCGTAGAAGGCCCATTGTTTCTACGCCCCGTAGGAGGACGATTGTTTCTATGTCCCGTAGAAGGCCCATTGTTTCTATGGCCTGTAGGAGGCCCAGTGTCACTACAGTAAATATGTAGCCCATGGTTATTGTTGCCTAGTTTAAAAAAGTAGGTTATTGCGGCCACTAGCAAACCGCGGAAAAGAACTGCACTCACTACAAGCAAACAAATAAACAAGACAACAAGGAAATAAATAAGCAAGCAACTTACGCTAGGCTATCACGGCTATTACATATATTACATCCACTAGGCATCAAAGTTCGCCACCAGTGCAAATATAGGGAACAAAGTAGCATATCATATACACTAGTTGTCAAAGTTGGCGACCAGCGCAAATAAACGCCGCAGCAAAACAAGTCCAAAACTGAAACCACTTTAGAAGATCTCAAGAAACAATATCCTGGGTACCCATAATGCTGGCAAGATGCTTAGAAAGCTTATTAACTTTCTCTTGTTTGACGCTTAAATCCTCCAGCGCTTGTTGTTGCACCAGAAAGTATGCATCTGAATTCTGCAGGGACTTCCTCAGTCCTTCAGCTTCCTGTCACAGCACATCTGATCGATGTCTTTCAACTTGAAGTTGAGACTCAAGAAGACGAACTGATTCAGGCAGTGAGTTTGAAGAGCTTGTGCCAGCAGTAGTGGCCAGTAACTCGAACACTACATCAAGACAGGACTTTTGGGTTCTCTCACTGTCGTCAAGATAGTTTTTATCAGCTTTCTTGGATACCAACAGGGAATTCTCACTATCTTGAACCTTATCTGCATTACTTCCTTTACCAATGCATAACGGGGTACTGTTCTCCAATATTTTGTCCGCATTCTAAAAGAGAAACAAGCAGACACATCACAGGTTTACCATGTTGTATATGAAACTCATTTTGGTAAATGAGTTCAGTAGTAAAGTGGACAGGATAATAGCATGAAAAAAACATATATCTATGTACCATGGTCACTTTATGGTCTATATCATTCTATTTTTTGTTGCCAAATCAAGATAGAGACACAGTTCAAATAATATTTGTTCAAGACAAATCAGAATAGACATGATATAAGTGTGGGAAACTATAGAGCAATAACAACACTTGTAATGTGCATGACATGAGAACATAACTGTTTGTTCAATTGAAACTGAAATCAACATAGAGCAAGTTACAACAGCAAACTAGTTAAAGAAACAGGTTTAAAACACACCTGTTGCACCATTGGAGTTTCAATTCCATCCTTCAAATTTGAAAATAGTTGGTATGAGTAAATACAGTGATGCAAGAGTAAAGGAGTATGAACCATAGCTACAGAACCTGACCTGAGAACAAATCTTCTTCTCCTTTAAGCGTTGAGTTGGGATTCGGAGTGGTGGTCCTCGTGCTTTGGGCACTGCAGTTCCCTTACTAACTGCTCATGTTTGGGTGCTCTGTGGTGGAGACGGTGCTGTGTCAACTGGAACTGGGTTACTATCTGCCGGGGTTGGGGTTAGAAGGGGTGTAGCTGGTTCTCTGTCCAACTGGGTAGGGGTACAATCTGCGCGAGTCTGGGTTATGTGTGGTGGGGCTGGTTCTTGGGCAAGTACAGTCGTGGTTCTATCTACATCAACTGGTAGCACTATCTTTTCTTAAGACCGTGTTGTTACTCCCTTAGATACTGCCATAACCCTCTCCAATTCAAATGGCTGATAAACAAGAAAAGTAATTAAAAGTACAGACATTGTATGATAGACAGGTGCAATGGATAGTGTGGAATAAAAGAGGGCATGAAATAATTCACATTTATGTTGTCTAACCAAACAGGATAGCATGACACAATTTCACATATATGATGGCTAACTAAATAGGATAGCATGACACAATTTCACATTATGATGGCTAACTAAAAAAGATGGAAAGACATAGTTCAAAATATGATGACTATGTAAACAGGATGACATGATATAACTATATAATGTGTTTATTAAATAGGTTGGCATGCCATAATTTACATACATTCACGGATAGAATGACATAATTCAAAATGTGATGATTGTAAACACTAAACATGATGAGATGATATAACTATATGATGTCTTTATTAAATGGGTTGCCATGCCATAATTCAGATAGATGATGTGTATGTACTATGTAAACATGATGGCATGATATAATTCAAATGTATGATTTATATAGTAAGCAAGTAAGCAGATGGCAATCCATATATGATGTAAAAACTAAGCAATGCAAGACAACATGCATGACATGGGTAATATAACCCTGCCAAGTTTGAGCATAGACCTCAGGGAGGAAATAAGACTGGTCATCAGTCTCTGAATCCTCCTCTAAGGAGCTCTCTGTAACCAGCAAGATGTCTGCTTCAGCAGGTAGCATTGCCTGCTATGAATACGTTGTTTTCACTCCAAATACTTCCATCACCGCTTCAAATGGCTGATGCACAGGAAGAGTAGTTGAATATACAAACGTTGTTGACAAATGGAACCATAATACAAAAAAATGATAGCATGTAGCGACCCGACCCAAAATCGGTCAAGTCTCTGTGTAGCTGTACCATCGCAAGATCATCTTTGCACACACAACATTGATGAAATAATCAAAGTTCAATCACACCTGAATTTATTACGATTCTCATATCGAGTCTTTATTACAATAGAATAAATTCGGCCGAAGGCCAACTCATGAGAAATAAACTAAATAAGCTGCGGAAGCGTAGAAGAATAGCGAGTCCATCCGACTCCAAAGGGCAATCGCCAAGCGCGGATCGTAGCTTCACTCTGATCGAATACTCCTCGCAACATAAGGCGTTGCAGCCGTGTAGGTCAGCATTTTGAATATGCCGCAAGTCATGAAGAGATAATAACAATAAAATTACTAACACTATATGCACTTTGACTGGGGCTCTATGTTTCATTGTTTTGCGAAAAAGCCAATTTTTCCCTACAGCAATGGACTTGTTTGCAAATACTACAAAATTGTTGGTAGTTATTGAGATGGTTCCGCCAACCAATGTCTCATTCCCAATTATAAAATAATAACCCCTCAATTAATTTATTAATTTTGGTGTTGAGATTTCCGAAATACTTCCAAGTTCCAGAGGCTCAAATTGTCCGTAATCGGGACCCGGCTAACCGATTAGATCTTCACTCTGCGAGAGGTTTGTGCACTTTACCCGCAAGAATCGTTCCTCCTTTTAAGTCTTCGCACTTCATGGTGTTTGAAGGCGGACGAACAAACAGGTCTTCGAAGAGTTCCTCCGCCACCGCGGTACTCATCCAATCCTACCGTTCTTCTACATCTCGTAGCACCGTCGGCCAGAGTCACAACTAGGGTTGACCAAGCCAGAGCCCATAATGGCTTGCGGCTGCATGTAAGCTTCGGTCAATGGGGTATACATCCGTCTCTTCGTGGCTGGGTGAAGCTTTCCAAGATGTCATGGCGCTTCTCCATGCATCCCGACCAACCACTGGGTTCTCCAGGGTGCCCATCAACCGTCCTCCACCCAGTAGTGGATTTTGAAGTCCATCTTGATCTTGAAGTCATGGGGTTGTCATCATCTTGACTCTCACATCTCCTTATGAATTCACTCAACCAACCCTGTCTACGAGCATAGCAAAATAAACTACTTCATCCCGGGCAATGGTAACAAGGGGAATTGGGTTCATCCTACCTCATGATACTACTCAAGAACATAACTTCAAATTCTCCTACTGCATGCATGGTGGGGAGGTATAATTCTAATGCAAATAAAATCATAGGTATAGTAAAAGAAATATTATCAATGACTTGCCTTGCTGACGATCTTCGAAAGCTAGGGACTCGTGGTAGCAAGCTTCGCACTCCGGAAATTCTACCAAGGCAAACAACAATCATAATAAGCATACAACATACAATCACTTAACATAATAGCATGATAACATAACACACAAAGCAATTGAACCAAAACCCAAAGAAAGTTCGAAGAAACTCCAAATCAATGTTTTCACCACATCATACAACAACCATGAAGTAGTTTTGCATAACAAAATTTTTCTTAACAGAACCTAAGCATGGGTTTTTGCTACCTAACAGAAAAGAATTCATCATGCAACTAGGAGCAAAAAGAATCACATTAAAATCTATAGTAGAACTCCTATTATGCCTAAAACAATTCCTAGCAAGAAAAATAAAATAAAAGTTTTATTTATTGCAAATAAAAGTTCCTGATCTAAAGTTACAGAAACTCACCTAGAATAAACTATCACATAGGAAAAATAAAATTATTTGCTAAATAAAACAATAGGAAAACAGTAGCTAGTTAAATAAATAGGAATAACATGATTAAAACTATTTTTTATTAAATCTAAAATGCCAAATAAATTCCTACGGTTAGGTAAGGTCAAAACAAAGTTGTGACAAAAGAATCACTAAAAATAATATTCCTAACTCACTTTATAGTAGAATTACTAATCTGTCTAAATCTAAATTAAAACAATTTTAAATAAGTTAAACATGGCCAAACATATTTTCTACGGAAACTACAACAAATTTGTGAACTAACAAAAAAATCACTTAAAAATATAAAGTAGATTAAAATATATGAATTTTACAAAACTGAAACTATTCTGTTAAAAACAGAAACGAAAAAAATACTAAAAAGAAAAACTGGGCTAATGGGCCTATCTAATGCATCGGCGTAAAATAACTAAATCATGCACGCGGCAATAAACCGCTTCGGCCCGGTCTAATCTAACCTAACTAAAACCAAAACTAAACCGGAACTAAACCGGTTCACTTAAATTAAACCGTACCCCTTCGGGGGATCTAACCTAAACCCTACGATCTAGATCGAACGGCGACGGGGAGCTCCGGCGGCTTACCGAGGGGTCGACGACGACGGCGGCCGACGGCGACTTGGGCGTCGACGGCGCGGAGGCTAAGGTGGTCGGGGATGACGGCGGAGTCCTCCGGCGGGTGCGGCGGAGCAAGGGGGTTCCGGTGGTGCTCTCGGGCGAGCTCGAGGGTGGTCGGGGCGGGCAGGGCGGTGGCAATGGCGCGGCGGCGGCTTCGGGTCTCCGGCGACGGATTGCGGCGAGGGGAGAGGGTCGGGCGAGGGGCGAGGGGAAACGGGCGGGGGGGTATATAGGGGGCACCGACTTGGAGGAGGGGCCGGTCGGGCGAGGGGATCGGGGAGATCCCGGATCTTGCGGGATTCCGGCGACGGCGGTGGTTGCGTGGCTTGGGCGAGGGGAAGACGACGGGTGGGACCGGGTGTCGGTGAGAGAGAGCGAGGGCGGGTCGGTCGGGCGACCGATCTGGAAGGGATTCGGCGGGGGGCTCGGTCGGCTCGGGCGTGGGCGGCTCAGTACTGGCTGCTGCTGTGGGTGGGCCGCTGGTGGGTGCCTCAGCTGGCCGGGTCAGCAGTTAGGCTGGTGGCGCTGGGTCCTTTTTCTATTTTTTTTGAATTTTAGAGAGAGAGAAAATATATAAATATAAATATTTTATATAGGACATATATATATCAAAATGATCAGGGGAATATTCCCTATAATTTGAACATTTTTCCAGGGGCAAAACTCAAACTTTATAAAAAATCATCTTTCTAAAATTCCAAATAAACTCCAAATTTGAATTCAAACTTTTTGGCAATGCTTTTCATCTGACATATTTGGAGTGTCATGTTTACTCCTCTCATACTTTATCTCAAGTATTTGTCAGGCATTGTTTTTGCAATAATTTTCAAATGCCAAGTTGAATTCAAATTCCAACAACTCAAAAACTTCTGAAACTTCAAATGCCACTCAAATTCAAACAATATGCATAGATGCTTAGCTATAATTGTAAAACATTCCAAAAAAGAAATTTGGGATGTTACAAACCTTCCACCTTAAGATGAATCTAGCCCTCGAGATTCGGTTTAACTAACAAATAGGTGCGGGTGGTCTCGGTGGAGGTCTTCTTCTCGCTCCCAGGTGGCTTCCTCCTCGGAGTGATGACTCCACAGCACCTTGCAAAACTTGATGATCTTGCTGCGGGTGACTCTGTTCGCAGTCTCGAGAATTCGGACGGGTTTCTCCTTATACGTCAGATCACTGTCGAGCTGTATGGCCTCTAGGGGCACTGTGTCTCTCAACGGAATATCGGCCATGTCGGCATGGCATTTCTTTAGCTGAGAAACATGGAAGACATCATGAACTCCGGACAATCCTTCCGGCAATTCCAACTTGTAAGCAACTTCTCCTCGGCGTTCGAGGATTTTATAGGGCCAATGAATCGGGTGCTAACTTTCCTTTAACACGAACCTCTTGATTCCACGGTGGGACACACGAAGATATGCACGGTCTCCGCTTCAGTATGTTACTTCCTTGCGTTCTTGTCGGCATAACTCTTACGTCTCGATGAGCTACCTTGAGTCTATCTCGAATCAGCTTGACTTTCTCTTGAATCTCGATAAGATCGGAACCGAAAAGTCTTCGATCTCCAACACCATCCCACAACAATGGTGTTCTGCACCTCCTTCCGTATAGAGCTTCGAAAGGGGCCATCTTCAGACTGGTCTGATAACTGTTGTTGTATGAGAACTCCGCGTATGGCAAATTATCATCCCAGCTAGACCCATAGTCTAGGGCACAAGCTCTCAACATGTCCTCCAAGATCTGGTTGACTCTCTCGGTCTGTCCATCTGTCTGTGGATGAAAAGCTGTACTGAACTCCAGCCTCGTACCCAAAGTTTCATGCAACTGATTCCAAAACTTTGAGGTAAATTGTGTTCCTCTCTCTGACACGATACTCCTCGGAACTCCATGCAGACATACGATCCTGGTCATGTATATCTTGGCTAACTTAGCACTGGTATAGGTAGTCTTCACGGGAATGAAATAAGCTACCTTGGTCAATCGATCAACCACTACCCAGATGGAATCATAACCTGAACGGGTCCTGGGTAATCCTGTGATAAAATCCATTCCAAGTTTTTCCCATTTCCACTCGGGAATCGGCAAAGGTTGAAGTAACCTGCTGGCTTCGATGTTACGCCTTTACTCGTTGGCAAACATCGCATACTTTACTACGTACTCGGCAATATCCTTCTTCATACCGTCCACGAAACTTTCCTTCAAATCCAGATACATCTTGGTGTTACCGGATGAATCGAGTACGGTGAATCATGAGCCTCCTAAAGAATTAGCTTCTGAGTTCGGGATCATTGGGTACATAAATCGATCCTCGAACCATATAGCTCCGTATTCATCCTTACGAAACCCTTTAGCTTTTCCTTCATTCATCCTTTTCTTTATCTCATCAATTTCCTTGTCCGACTTACGGCTTCACGAATTCTTTCGCCAAAGTGGACTGAACTTCCAGTTGCAACATATCCTCTCGGAACTATCTCCGATCGGAGATCTCTGAGGTCATCGACTAACTCTGGGTAATCCTCCGCTATAAGAGTATTCACATAACTCTTACGGCTCAAAGCATCTGCTACAACATTAGCCTTTCCTGGGTGGTAATGCAATCTCATGTCATAGTCCTTGATTAACTCTAGCCATCTCCTCTGTCTGAGGTTCAACTCTTTCTGCGTGAAAATATACTTCAAGCTCTTATGATCTGTATAAACATCACAACGGTTTCCGATAAGGAAATGTCTCCAGGTCTTGAGTGCATGCACTACTGCTGCTAGCTCCAAATCATGTGTGGCATAATTCATCTCGTGTGGTCGTAGCTGTCTGGAGGTATAAGCTACAACTTTTCCTTCCTGCATGAGTACTCCTCCGAGTCCCTGACGAGAAGCGTCACAATAGAACTGGTAATCCTTGTGTATGTCCGGCAAAATCAGCACTGGGGCTGTGACCAAACGTTTCTTCAATTCCTGGAAACTGGCTTCACAATCCTCGGTCCAAATGTACTTGGCGTCCTTCTTCGACAGCTCAGTCATGGGCTTGGCAATCTTCGAGAAATTCTCAATAAACCTCCGATAGTATCCTGCGAGTCCGAGAAAACTGCGGATCTCCTTTATCGAGGTGGGCGATCGCTAATCGGTGATGATACAACCTTGGCGGGTCAACTGCTATTCCTTCTCCTGAAATAACATGTCCGAGGAATCCGACTTCCTTCAGCCAAAATTCACATTTATGAACTTGGCATACAACCGATGTTCTCGGAGTTTCTCGAAACTAGACGCAAATGTTCCTTATGCTCTTCCTCGCTCTTGGAGAAAATCAGTATATCATCGATGAACACCACGACAAACTTGTCCAGATATTCCATAAATACCTTGTTCATCAAATTCATGAAGTATGCAGGGGCATTAGTCAATCCGAATGACATGACGGTATACTCATATAAACCATACCTGGTGGTAAATGCTGTTTTGGGTATATCCTTTTCACGGATCTTCAACTGATGATACCCTGATCGAAGATCGATCTTGGAGAATACCTTGGCTCCAACTAGCTGATCAAATAAGTCATTAATCATCGGCAGAGGGTACTTGTTCTTGATGGTCACGTCGTTCAACGAACGATAATCCACAACCATTCTCAGGGTTCCATCCTTCTTCTCTACCAAAAGAACTCGGGCTCCCCAAGGTGACGAACTTGGCCGAATATATCCCTTCTCCAATAGCTCATTAATTTGATTCTTGATCTCTTTTAAATCGTTCGGGGGCATCCGATAGGGTCTCTTGGATATTGGGGCTGTGCCGGGTAATAACTCAATCAGAAATTCTATGTCTCTGTCCGGTGGCATTCCTGGTAATTCCTCCGGGAACACATCGGGAAAATCTTGCACTACTGGCACTTCCTCCTGAACAACTCCCGTGAGGGAATGCACCTGATTCTTCATCTGGCTACGTCTGGATACATACTTGATCCTCTTACGCTCCGGGTGGTGAGCAGAATCGACTTCTGGGCACAATCTATGTTTCCTTCAAACTTCGTCAACCAATCCATGCCTAGGATTACATCCAAGGTCCGGGTTTCCAATACTATGAGGTCTGCGGAAATTTATGGTTTCCGATGTTGAGGGTTGCATGACAGCCTAAGCCTGCCATCATTTCTCCTCTGCGGGCCCGATGTGAAGGGGCTTCTAAGGGTTCTAGTGGGCAACCCGTACTTTTCCACAACTACCCTTGATATGAATGAATGCGTTGCACCGAATCAAAGAGTACCAATCTGGATGTGAATTTAATAAAACTTACCAACCACGATTATTCGGCTGATCATAGACGTCCTCCACGTCAATGTGGTTCACCTGGGCACGAGGAAAAGGGTTGGGCTTCTTTTCTGAGCTTCCATTGCCGTTTCCATTCCTCTGCTTGGCCTCCGGGCAGTCGGTGGCATAGTGCCCTGTTTTCTGGCACTTGAAATAGGTGATGTGACTCAGATCCTTCTGGGCCGGGGCAGGGCGATGCTGGTTGCCATTGCCGTTTCCATTGCCTGACTTGTTGTCCTGGTTGCGGTTGTTCCCATTTCCTCCAGGGTTATGTCCTCCATGGGTGTGATGGGTGTGCCCTCCTGAGTATGGGGCATAACGGGGCTTCTGCTGAGCTCCAGAGTTGTATTTCCCCTGGCCATACTTCCGTTTGCGGCTATCAATCTGCTGCTGTTTGCCTTCAAGTATGGTGGCCTTGTCTACCAGCTCCTGGTAGTTGTTAAAGGTAGCCACCATTAGCTGCATTCCCAGCTCGTCATTGAGTCCCTCGAGAAACTTTTCCTGCTTATGCATCTGTGGCCACATCATCCGGGGCATAGCGAGCTAACTTGCTGAACTCATCCACGTCTTGCAAGATGCGGTTCCCTGGCGTAAGTTGCGGAACTCACGCTTCTTGAGACTCATGGCTCCAAATGAAACATGAGCGGTGCGGAAGGCCTGCTGGAACTGATCCCACGTGATGGTGGCGATGGGATAAGTGGCGGTGTAGTTCTCCCACCAAGAGGCTGCAGGTCCATCAAGTTGATGTGCGGCAAAGCGCACCTTTTCTGCCTCTGTGCATCCAGCAGTGGCTAACTCCCTTCCGACCTTGCGGAGCCAATCATCGGCCACAATCGGCTCAGTGCTGCTAGAGAACACTGGCGGATTCAGCCTTAGGAAGCGCGTCAAGTTGTCAACAGGGGGTGGTGGCGGTGGATTGTTGTTGTTGTTATTGTTCTGGTTCTGGATGAGCATCCGCATGAGGGCATTCTGCTGCTGGATCAGCTGGGTGAGCTCCGGCGGAAAGTTGAGACCGGGGTCACGTCTCGGAGGCATCTGGTGTTTTGGAGTGGGTGAGAAAATTAGAATAGAACAAGGGTTTAATGAGAAAATATCACTACCCACATGAATGCACAATCATAAACACACCAATCATTTATTCAATCATCTCAAACATGGTTCAATCTCGATTACAAATGCTCACGACTAATCGAAAATAACGGCCTAACTGATCGACGGAAAAATAAAATAACATGGCGGTCGACTAAATGTCTTCATCAATTATCCTTGCGTCCTCTGGTGCGGCGTCCTCCGGTGTGGCGTCCTCTGATGCGGCGCCTCCTCTTGCGGCTTTCTTCAGTGGAGCTCCCTTCATAATCCTGGTCATTGCTCACGAGAGGTCCATCATCTCCACTCGGAAAAAGGTCCTCTCCCAAGTCCATCTTCTCCTCTAATGCGGCAACATTCATCTTCAGATTGTCGACTCTCTCCATGAAATCCTTGATTTCTTCTTCATGGTCAAGAAAGTCTGCGTGTGCCTTCTCCTCCAGTTCCAGTTCACGGAACAACAGCCTCCTGTGTACCTTCGAGTTATGGCGAGTCTGGATCTCCCATTTCCTGAGGAGACACTCCAAGTCTTGGATGTATGAGAGAATGGAGTCGTCCTCTACGGTACAGATGATATCTCCATTCCTAGCTCTGCGAGAAATCATGGCGAGGTCTGATGGATCGAGCTCGGCCCTGTACTCTTCTCGGAGATGTCCAAGTGCATGATAAATCGCCATGTCTCTTCCGAGGATCCAATTGAAATCGGTAAACTCAAAGTCAATGGGCTCAATGTCCTCCGAGGTCCTCCTGGAATGTGCACCTCAATCACAGAAGGGTATCCGTCGGAAGTGCATTGGTAGGCTTCCGTGATCGAGGGCGAGCAATCTTCAGCTTCTTCACGATCTGGACCAGCTTCTTGCCGAAAGGCATCGTCTCATCTGGCTGGCAAAACTCCGGTAGCAAAACTGGGGTGAACTCGGCGGTCATCTAGAATGTTGAAAATCGGAGAGAAGTCAGAAATGAACAGGGGAGAATTACGGAATGATAAGGACATAAAATAAATAGTCTCTTCCTATGACTTTCCGATCCTAGGGGTTACATCCTACGGTCAGAGTGTGCTCTGATACCATCTCTGTAGCGACCCGACCCAAAATCGGTCAAGTCTCTCTGTAGCTGTACCATCCCAAGATCATGCTGGCACACACAGTACATTGATGAAATAATCAAAGTTCAATCACACCTGAATTTATTACACGATTCTCATATCGAGTCTTTATTACAATAGAATAAATTCGGCCGAAGGCCAACTCATGAGAAATAAACTAAATAAGCTGCGGAAGCGTAGAAGAATAGCGAGTCCATCCGACTCCAAGGGCAATCGCCAAGCGCGGATCGTAGCCTCACTCCTGATCGGAATACTCCTCTGCAACATAAGACGTTGCAGCCGTGTAGGTCAGCATTTTGAATATGCCGGCAAGTCATGAAGAGAGAATAACAATAAAAATTACTAACACTATATGCACTTTGACTGTGGGGCTCTATGTTTCATTGTTTTGCGAAAAAGCCAATTTTTCCCTACAGCAATGGACTTGTTTGCAAATACTACAAAATTGTTGGTAGTTATTGAGATGGTTTCGCCAACCAATGTCTCATTCCCAATTATAAAATAATAACCCCTCAATTAATTTATTAATTTTGGTGTTCAGATTTCTGAAATACTTCCAAGTTCCAGAGGCTCAAATTGTCCGTAACCGGTGACACGGCTAACCGATTAGATCTTCACTCTACAGAGGTTTGTGCACTTTACCCACAAGAATCGTTCCCTCCTTTTAAGTCTTCGCACTTCATGGTGTTTGAAGACGGACGAACAAACAGGGTCTTCCAAGAGTTCCTCCGCCACCGCCGTACCCATCCAATCCTCTGTTCTTCTACATCTCGTAGCACCGTCCGCCAGAGTCACAACTAGGGTTGACCAAGCCGAGCCCATAATGGCTTGCGGCTGCACAGTAAGCTTCCGGTCAATGGGGTATACATCCGTCTCTTCGTGGCTGGGTGAAGCTTTCCGCAAGATGTCATGGCGCTTCTCCATGCATCCCGCCAACCACTGGGTTCTCCAGGTGCCCGTCAACCGCCCTCCACCCAAAGAGTGGATTTTGAAGTCCATCTTGATCTTGAAGTCATGGGGTTGTCATCATCTTGACTCTCACATCTCCCTTATGAATTCACTCAACCAACCCGCTCTCGAGCATAGCAAAATAAACTACTTCGTCCCGGGCAATGGTAACAAGGGGAATTGGGTTCATCCTACCTCATGATACTACTCAAGAACATAACTTCAAATTCTCCTACTGCATGCATGGTGGGGAGGTATAATTCTAATGCAAATAAAATCATAGGTATAGTAAAAGAAATATGATCAATGACTTGCCTTGCTGACGATCTTCGAAAGCTAGGGACTCGTGGTAGCAAGCTTCGCACTCCGGAAATTCTACCGAGGCAAACAACAATCATAATAAGCATACAACATACAATCACTTAACATAATAGCATGATAACATAACACACAAAGCAATTGAACCAAAACCCAAAGAAAGTTCGAAGAAACTCCAAATCAATGTTTTCACCACATCATACAACAACCATGAAGTAGTTTTGCATAACAAAAATTTTCTTAACAGAACCTAAGCATGGGTTTTGCTACCTAACAGAAAAGAATTCATCATGCAACTAGGAGCAAAAGAATCACATTAAAATCTATTATAGAACTCCTATTATGCCTAAAACAATTCCTAGCAAGAAAAATAAAATAAAAGTTTTATTTATTGCAAATAAAAGTTCCTGATCTAAAGTTACGTAAACTCACCTAGAATAAACTATCACATATGAAAAATAAAATTATTTGCTAAATAAAACAATAGGAAAACAGTAGCTAGTTAAATAAATAGGAATAACATGATTCTGATTAAAACTATTTTTTATTAAATCTAAAATGCCCAAATAAATTCCTACGGTTAGGTAAGGTCAAAACAAAGTTGTGAGAAAAGAATCACTAAAAAATAATATTCCTAACTCACTTTATAGTAGAATTACTAATCTGTCAAAATCTAAATTAAAACAATTTTAAGTAATTTAAACATGGCCAAACATATTTTCTACGGAAACTACAACAAATTCTTGAACTAACAAAAAAAATCACTTAAAAATATAAAGTAGATTAAAAGATATGAATTTTACAAAACTGAAACTATTCTGTTAAAAACAGAAACGAAAAAAAATACTAAAAAGAAAAACTGGGCTAATGGGCCTATCTAACGCATCGGCGTAAAATAACTAAATCGTGCACGCGGCAATAAGCCGCTTCGGCCCGGTCTAATCTAACCTAACTAAAACCAAAACTAAACCGGAACTAAACCGGTTCACTTAAATTAAACCGTACCCCTTCGGGGGATCTAACCTAAACCCTACGATCTAGATCAAACGGCGACGGGGAGCTCCGGCGGCTTACCGAGGGGTCAACGACGACGGCGGCCGACGGCGACTCGGGCGTCGACGGCGCGGAGGCTACGGTGGTCGGGGATGACGGCGGAGTCCTCCGGCGGGTGCGGCGGAGCAAGGGGTTCGGTGGTGCTCTCAAGGCGAGCTCGAGGTGGTTAGGGCGGCAGGCGGTGGCAATGGCAGCGGCGGCTTCGGGTCTCCCATGCGACGGATTGCGGCGAGGGAGAGGGTCGGCGAGGGGCGAGGGGAAATGGGGCGTGGGGGGTATATATAGGAGGGGCACCGACTTGGAGGAGGGGCCGGTCGGGCGAGGGGATCGGGGAGATCCCGGATCTTGCGGGATTGCGGCGACGGCGGCGGTTGCGTGGCTTGGGCGAGGGGAAGACGACGGGGTGGGACCGGGGTGTCGGTGAGAGAGAGGGAGGGCGGGTCGGTCAGGCGACCGATCGGAAGGGATTCGGGGGGGGGGCTCGGTCGGCTCAAGGGGCGGCTCAGGTACTGGCTGCTGTGGGTGGGCCCTTTGGTGGGTGCCTCGGCTACTGGTGGGCAGTTAGCTGGTGGCGCTGGGTCCTTTTTCTATTTTTTTTTGAATTTTAGAGAGAGAGGAAAATATATAAATATAAATATTTTATATAGGACATATATATATCAAAATGATGAGGGAATATTCCTATAATTTGAACATTTTCCAGGGCAAAAGTCAAACTTTATAAAAATCATTTTCTAAAATTCCAAATAAACTCCAAATTTGAATTCAAACTTTTGGCAATGCTTTTCATCTGACATATTTGGAGTGTCATGTTTACTCCTCTCATACTTTATCTCAAGTATTTGTCAGGCATTGTTTTTGCAATAATTTTCAAATGCCAAGTTGAATTCAAATTCCAACAACTCCAAAAACTTCTGAAACTTCAAATGCCACTCAAATTCAAACAATATGCATAGATGCTTAGCTATAATTGTAAAACATTCCAAATAGGAAATTTGGGATGTTACATAGCATGATATAATTCACATACATGATGATTGGCTAAACAGCATGGCATTGCATAATTCACATATATAATGCCTTTGCAACAAGATAGCATTGCATAATTCACATATATAATGTCTTGCAACAAGATGGCGATGCATAATTCACATATATGGTAATTAGACACTAAACAGGTGGCATTCACACAAAGCATGTATAAACTAATCAAATGACATAGCAATGCAAGACACAATATGCATGATATGAGCAACATAACCCTGCCAAGTTAGAGCATACACCTCGGGGGAGGGGGGGAATAGGACTGGTCATCTGTCTCTGAATCCTCCTCCGAGGAGCTATCTGTAACCAGCGATATATGCGCTTCGTCAGATAGCATAGTCTGTTCTGAAGACCTTGTTTTCACTCCAGAATTTTCAATCACCGTGTCAAATGGCTGATGCACACGAAGAGTAGTTGAATGTACTAACATTATTGACAAATGTAATACGTAACGGAAAAAGAGGATGGCCTGCTATAATTTACATATAAGATGACTGGCTAAGCAGGATAGCATTGCAAAATTCACATATATGATGCCTGGCTAAACAAGATGACGTTGCATAATTCACATAAACGATGAATAAACTAAACAGATGGCATTCGCACAAAGGATGTCTAAAATAAGTAGATGACATATTTGATGTATAAAGTAAGCAATGCAAGGCACCATATGCATGATATAACCAACATCAGCATGCCAAGTTAGAGCGAAGACCTCAGGGGGTAAATAGGAGTGGTCTTCTCCTTCTGAATCCCCCTCGAAACAGATATCTTGCTCTCGATTACAATCCGAAATGGGTGGAGGGGGGATGCCTTTGCGCATACCATGGAGCGACGTCTGCATGAAATTTTATTGCCACGCAAGGCTCGTCTCTTTTTCTCTACATGTTCAGTTTCATTGTTTACAATAACTATCATGCATAGGAATAAAACATGGTGAGATTATGTAAGGAGTGCATGCAGAAATCCAGAGTGATGGTAGAAACCTGTGGATAGACCCAAAACCAATAATAGCAGGCAGATAATGGCTTCAGTTAAAAAATACAGATAATGGCTTCTTTACTGTTTGTTTCCCACCCAACATGAAACTCATAGTAGACACCAGAGATTAACCGGATAGTAGATAGATACTATTGATTGCGGCCCGATATGTACCCCACAACCATTTAAAAACTCAAGTTTGACCATTAGTTTGGAGCTGACTCAGAGTCTAATCGGTGAACAAGACGATAAAGTAGCATGTAACATTAAGCGATGCATAACGTAAGCAGACACAAAAGAGTGCGACATCTCTTGTGGACCCGTGTAGTCCTCGAGGTCATTTGCTCGGTTGATGGTGGTAATGTAGTTTTCGTGGTTGCCGGCGGCGGGGAAGAAGATCCGAGGCGGTGAAAGACAGTCCGAGGCGGATCCTCGCTGTTTGGACCCTTCATCATTGGAGCGGTGAGCTGGGGTGGATGACGACCTTGAGGGAGCGGACAAACCACACAAGGTTTTCTTTGACAACTATCTGTAAGAGAAGTAATTCTGTAAGGGCTCGTTTGAGTTGGAGGATTCCAACAATGCAGGATAGGAAATAGACAGGAATAGGATAGGAATGCACGTGCAAAGCAGAGAATTTAAAACATAGGATTTCGCTAACTGGGTGTTTGATTCACAAGAATTGGAAGATCATAGGATGCAAAGAAGCATGGTGAGATTAAGTCAAACCACAAGAAAATGTACGGTTATAATGCTATTATGCTACTATCTCTTAGTCTTGTGCTTCATGAATAGGAATTTGAAATGGAGGACAAGTGGAAATTAAAATTCCTACGATTTTTCTTTCAAGGAGACACTAAAGGAACAAATCCTACAGTTTTCCTTTGCTCTATTCCTTTGAACCAAATTCATGAATAGTAGTACCATAGGAAACTTTCCAATTCCTATGTTTTTCATTCACTTTTCCTTTCAAGCACTGGCGATTCTAGTAGGCAGACTTTGGACCCAGGCCACTGCACTACTAGCTCAATTCCGAGGTCCATCGACAAATGCACAGCTCAAACGCGCAGAGATAAATAATGATGGCGTTCATGAGAGTCCATAACGGATAGCTAAGTTGCCTGGTACCTCATTGCTTGTCATATAATAGGATAAAATAATCGTATTTCACGTTACTACGTGTGCTTAGTGGACAATATATATAACATGTAGAGTAAAAAAGAGATGCAACAAGTGTACAACCTCTTCGCGAAGCCATGTCGATCTCAGCGTGATTGGGTTGGCCGATGAGGATGCCCTGGCTGACTTGGCTGTCAGAGGAGAGGAAGAAGATCTTAGGCGTCTGGAGATGGAGCCCGAGGTACTGCTCCGCTGTGATGGAGGGTTTCGTCGTTGGAGCAGCTCCGGTGAGTTGTACGACGCGGATGCTGAAGCAGGACAAGAGAGACAACGTTAACCTGAGTGGAATTCTAATAGTATCTCCAATAGATGACGTAAAATACATAACCACGAAGAGCTAGATGTAAAATACATCAGCCGTTCATCCCTGAACTTAACTGTCGAAACTGAATTTAACTGTCGAAACTGAACTTAACTATCGAAACTGAACTAACTGTCGAAACTGAATTTTGTTGTTGAAACTAAATTTTACTGTCGAAACTGAACGCACTAGATGTGAGGCTACACGTTAGTCGACTGACTTTTTCATCTCTGGTCAGTCAATTTTGCAGCCGTTGGATACGAAATCAAGGGCCTGCAGTTCATCTTCAACCTCCACCCCCCCTGAGCCGCCAGCCACCACCGGCCAAACAGCCGCCCCCCGCCTCCTGCGATCGGCGGTGCACCACCCCGCCCGCCCCAAAATCACTCCCCACCGCCGGTCTGCCGTCGCCCCGGCCATCCCTCTAGGCCCCCCAGTGCCGAGCTTTTTCTCCGGTGATCCCCACACCACTGCCCCACCTTCGCCGCCGACCACCGCCCCCACCCTGAACCCTAAGATAGATAGTGGGGTACCTCTCCGGCGAGCCCCCTCCCCGCTGCGGCTGGTTCTTCCTTAACTCCGGCGACCCCCCTCCCCCCACCACCTGAAAATCGAATGACCCAAAAGTCTGTTCAGTCGACTGAAGTGTAGCTAAATCGGAGCAGCATCGCAAGCAAGAGCAAGAGCGAGAGCAGCAGCACGAGCAAGAGCAGACCAGGCAGGGGACCGAGAGCAAGAGCAGAGCAGCAGCGCGAGCGAGAGCTAAAGCAGCAACAGCTCCTACTGATGTGTACGTCGCCGCCGAGGGAGCGATGCCATGGAGGAAGTGGCGGCGATGCCGTCATGGATGGAGCCGCGCCGTGTTGGCTCGGTACCGAGTCCCGGCAGCACCGTGAGATCGAATCAAGAAGAAAATGCAGTGATTAGTGTACAACCTCTTTGGTGGCGCCGATTAGGCCGCAGCTTCATCCGAGGAAACGGTGATGATGCTGCTCTTCCGGTGGTGCAGGTGAAGACGGTGGTGTGGGAATGGAGGTGGTGCGAAAGACGAGGGGAACGTCGGGGCATATCCTTGGAGGTGAGGACGGGATGGCTGAACCGGCGGGACAAGCAGATCGACGGCGGATCCTCATCCGGTACGGTGGATGAGGGACGTCGAGGTGTTGTTGTGGACGACTTCGTCGAGGAAGAGGCTCCGGCTGGGTGGCGGACGGAGGAGGGTGTGGGGCTTCGCAGGTTTTCGCGGCCTCGGTGTACAAATGGGTGGGCGGATGGTATGGGAGTGGGGAACCATGGCTTGGGGACGCACTTGTCTGAAATGTGGGGTAAGTTACGAAAGTACGCCCACTGATTTGAGGCGGTTCTTTCAATTCAGGGGTATCACGGGCATTTCACCTGTCGGGATTTCATAGGAGGTGGGAGTTTTAACGCGCGTTGTGATTTTGGAATAGCAAGGCGCGGGTTGAGATGGAGGGAGTTGTCGGAGCACAACAAGACAAAGATATATCTTAAATATTTCGGGCTAACAAGGCGCGGGTTGAAATTTCCGGACAAGCCTAACGTGTACTGTACCAAATGGATTCGCACTACAAATGTCATTCAAACTTTGAATTCATGTTATGTTCAATTAAAATATTTTGCTACATGGATAATGCATGCAACCTACTACTCAAATGAACGTTTTAGTGCATTCCAAACGTATATACTACCGCTTCAATATGAACTAAATTTGAATTCGTTTCTCTATTTGAATAAGATCTACAATAATGATTGTTGTGAAGTCCAACCATTTGAATTCGTTTCTCTATTTTAATAAGATCTACAATCATCATTATTGTCAAGTTAAACCATCATTTGTGTATTATATTCATAGCACACCACATGATTAGTCTCGAGTTACATATGAACTATGTGTACTATATGAACTCAAACTCGAATTTTTGAATCCACTTTATGTTGATTTCAAATCACAGTACATTTCAAGCTCTAGCTAGATCTTCATAATCTAAACCATGTCTCATATGTATAATGTGTTTATCACATAATGTATGGTGCCCCGCCCCCTACGCCTACAAGTATTTAGATGTGAGTTGCAAACACCACACATTACCAAAATTCAAATAAAATGTGAGAATATTCGATATATAGTATTGTTTAGATTGTTCGATATTTAGTTGTAAGCTGCAAACACCACACATTATCACAAATTCAAATAAAATGTGAGATTGTTCGATGTATAGTATGGTTTAGATTGTTCGACATTTAGCTATGAGTTGCAAACGCCATACATTATCACATTATGGTATAACATGTGCAAAACCACAACACGCGTATCACCTCTATATTCATGCATGCATATGTTTATAACACTATGATCTCCTATTCAAATATATGAATCCACTTTCATATCAAATTATGATCTTTGTTAGTCTCTTAAACCCACACAATCCTCTAACCTTTGTAGCTACCACTAACTTTCTCTCGTGCATGCACACGCCCTCCTCGCCCTGCACATTCATATTTTTTTAGGTCATTCTCCCATAGTCTCCTGATACGTCCATTTTGCATCATGCTTTTATATCAATTTTTATTGCATTATGGGCTGTTATTACACATTATATCTCAATACTTATGGCTATTCTCTCTTATTTTACAAGCTTTACCATGAAGAGGGGGAATGCCGGCAGCTGGAATTCTGGCTGGAAAAGGAGCAAACGTTGGAAACCTATTCTGCACAACTCCAAAAGTCCTGAAACTCCACGAAACAACTTTTTGGATTTTGTAAGAATTATTAAGCGAAAGAAATACACCAGGGGCCCCACACCCTGTCCAGGAGAGAGAGGGCGCCCCCTCACCGGGCGCCCCTCATCTCCTGGGCCCCTCGTGGGCCTCGGCGTCCATCTTCTGCTATATCATCACTTTTACCCTAGAAAAATCATGGGCAAGCTTACGGATTTAAACTCCGCCACCACGAGGTGGAACCTTGGCGGAATCAATCTAGGGCTCATGGCGGAGCTGTTCTGCGGGACACTTCCTCCGAGAGGGGAAATCATCACCAACGCTATCACTAACGATCCTCTCATCGAGAGGGGTCAATCTCCATCAACATCTTCACCAGCACCATCTCCTCTCAAAACCCTAGTTCATCTCTTGTATCCAATCTTGTATCAAAACCACAAATTGGTACCTGTGGGTTGCTAGTAGTGTTGATTACTCCTTGTAGTTGATGCTAGTTGGTTTACTTGGTGGAAGATCATATTTTCAGATCCTTTATGCATATTATTACTCCTCTGATTATGAACATGAATATGCTTTGTGAGTAGTTACATTTGTTCCTGAGGACATGGGTGAAGTCTTGCTATTAGTAGTCATGTGAATTTGGTATTCGTTCGATATTTTGATGAGATGTATGTTGTCTTTCCTCTAGTGGTGTTATGTGAACGTCGACTACATGACACTTCACCATTATTTGGGCCTAGAGGAAGGCATAGGGAAGTAATAAGTAGAAGATGGGTTGCTAGAGTGACAGAAGCTTAAACCCTAGTTTATGCGTTGCTTTGTTAGGGGCTGATATGGACCCATATGTTTAATGCTGTGGTTAGGTTTACCTTAATACTCCTTTTTGTAGTTGTGGATGCTTGCAATAGGGGTTAATCATAAGTGGGATGCTTGTCCAAGTTAGGACAATACCCAAGTGTCGGTCCACACACATATCAAATTATCAAAGTACCGAACGCGAATCTTATGAACGTGATGAAAACTAGCTTGACGATAATTCCCAATGTGTCCTCGGGAGCTCCTTCTTCATTATTAGAATTTGTCCAGGCTTATCCTTTGCTACATAAAGGATTGGGCCACCTTGCTGCAGTTTATTTACTTTATTTACTTTTTGCTCGTTACTATTTATCTTATCACCAAACTATCTATCACCTACTATTTCAAAGGCTTGCAGAGAAAACCTTCTCGAAAACCGCTTATCATTTGCTTCGCTCCTCGTTGGGTTCGACACTCTTACTTATCGAAAGGACTACGATAGATCCCCTATACTTGTGGGTCATCAAGACTCTTTTCTGGCGCCGTTGCCGGGGAGTGTAGCGCTTTTGGTGAGTGGAACTTGGTAAGGAAACATTTATATAGTGTGCTGAAATTTTCTGTGACTTGTCACTATGGAAACTAATCCTTTGAGGGGCTTGTTTGGGGTATCTTCGCCCCAACCAGAAGAGCAAAGAGATGCTCCTAAACCTACTGAACTTTATGAAAATATTCAATTTGAGATTCCTTCGGGTATGATAGAAAAACTGCTAGCTAATCCTTTTGCAGGAGACGGAACATTGCATCCCGACTTACACCTTATCTTTGTGGATGAAGTTTGTGGATTATTTAAGCTTGCAGGTATTCCCGATGATGGTGTCAAAAGGACGGTCTTCCTTTTATCTTTGAAGGGAGATGCATTGACATGGTATAGGCTATGTGATGATACGGGATCTTGGAATTATAAGCGATTGAAGTTGGAATTTCACCAGAAGTTCTATCCTATGCATCTTGTTCATCGTGATCATAATTAAATATATAATTTCTGGCCTCGCGAAGGAGAAAGCATCGCTCAAGCTTGGGGGAGGCTTAAGTCAATGTTATATTCATGCCCCAATCATGAGCTCTCTCAGGAAATGATTATTCAGAATTTTTATGCTCGGCTTTCTCTTGATAATCGCAACCTGCTCGATACTTCCTGTGCTGGTTCTTATATGTTGAAGACTATCGATTTCAAATGGGACATTCATAAGAATTAAATGCAACTCTGAAGATTGGGGTTCCGACGATGGTAAGGAGTCAGGTATGACACCTAATTTCGATTGTGTTAAATCTTTTATGGATACCGATGCTTTTCGTGGATTTAGAGCTAAGTATGGACTTGACTCTGAGATAGTAGCTACTTTTTGTGAATATTTTGCTACTCACATTGATCTCCCTAAAGAGAAGTGGCTTAAATATAATCCTCCTGTTGAAGTGAAAGTAGTTGCACCTATTACAGTCGAAGAAAAGACTATTACCTATAGCGATCCTATTGTTCCTACTGCTTATGTTGAAAAACCCCCTTTTCCTGTTAGGATAAAAGATCATGCTAAAGCTTCGACTGTTGTTCGTAAGAGTAATACTAGGACTTATACACCTCCTGAGCAAATTAATGTTGAACCTAGTATTGTTATGGTTAAAGATCTCTTGGATGAGGACTTAGGTGGGCATGTTATTTCTTTCTTGGGTGAGACTGCTAATATTGCTAGACCCGATACTAAGACACGTAGACCTGTTGTAGGCATGTCTGTTATTTCTGTTAAAATAGGAGATCCTTGTTATCATGGCTTATGTGATATGGGTGCTAGTGCTAGTGCGATACCTTATGATCTTTATAAAGAAATTATGCACGATATTGCACCTGTTGAATTGGAAGACATTGATGTTACTATTA
The DNA here is from genome assembly GCA_021605205.1 of Aegilops longissima. Classification (NCBI taxonomy): domain Eukaryota; kingdom Viridiplantae; phylum Streptophyta; class Magnoliopsida; order Poales; family Poaceae; genus Aegilops; species Aegilops longissima. Next base: position 58,667,632 of record CM038679.1, read on the forward strand.
TGCTTGCTAATAGGGACACCATTAAACACATTGGGATTGTTAGAGATGTTGAAGTCTTGTGTGGGAAGATTAAATACCCTGCTGATTTTCTTGTCCTTGGTTCCCCACAAGATGATTTTTGTCCCATTATTTTTGGTAGACCCTTCTTGAATACTGCTAGTGCTAAAATTAATTGTGAAAAGAATATTGTCACTGTTGGCATAGATGGTATGTCTCATGAGTTTAATTTTGCTAAGTTTAGTAGACAACCTCGTGAAAGGGAACCACCTAGTAAGGATGAGATTATTGGTCTTGCTTCCATTGCTGTTCCTCCAACTGATCCATTAGAACAATATTTTCTAGACCATGAAAACGATATGTTTATGAAGGAAATGGAAGAAATAGATGAAGTGTTCCTTAAACAAGAACCTATGCTGAAACATAACCTTCCCATTGAATTTCTTGGGGATCCCCCTCCACCCAAGGGTGATCCCGTGTTTGAACTCAAACCTTTACCTGATAATCTTAAGTATGCTTATCTTGATGAAAAAGAAATATATCCTGTTATTATTAGTGCTAACCTTTCAGAGAAAGAAGAATAAAGATTATTGAAAACTCAAGAAGCACCGAGCTGCTATTGGATATACTCGGGCGATCTTAAGGGCATTAGTCCCACATTATGTCAACACAAAATTTCAGTGGAGAAAGATGCCAAACCAGTTAGAGATCCTCAAAGACGATTAAATCCCAAAATGAAGGAAGTGGTAAGAAAGGAGATTCTAAAACTCCTTGATGCAGGTATTATTTATCCCGTTGCTGATAGTGAATGGGTAAGCCCTGTCCATTGTGTCCCTAAAAAGGGAGGTATTACCATTGTTCCTAATGATAAAGATGAATTGATCCCGCAAAGAATTATTACAAGTTATAGGATGGTAATTGATTTCCGTAAGTTAAATAAAGCTACTAAGAAAGATCATTACCCTTTGAACCACTAGCACAAATTTGATTTCAAGTCAAAGGGCGCTTTTTTAGCTTCTTCTGAAAGAAAACTGGGGAAAAATCCCGCCAGCCCAACCTAAGTTTCTATCAGACTGAGCTATTCTTCAATCCAGTGCCCTAATCCTTTCGAACCTTAAAAGTAGCTGCTACGGGCTCTGTGGTGCGTCTCAGAGCCCTTCCCCATGGGGGGTTCCCGTTCTGCTAATCATGCTACCACCCTATTGTGCCAGCAGCCAACTCCGGCGTGTTAGCTTAGTTATCCTCATCAAGCCACAACCTTGATGTCTAGCTTCCCAACTGGTAGACGGTTCCCTTTCCCCCGAATCAATGAAGAAGGGAGAAGTCAGTTGATTCCTCCGAATCAGCAAAAGCAGGTTTCTAGTTTGCTTTGTTTGCGGACAAGAAGGGAGAAGTGAACTACTGACTAAACCAGAACTCACGTTAGGGAATCCGAATCAATCCAAATCCTCTGACACTCCTTTTTAGCTGCTATTTGAATACATGTTCAGATGCAAAAGAGCTCGACTTAGAGTATGAAGCAGAGGCAGAAGAATGCCTTCTGGAGTCAAAAGACAACTTGATCTCAGCCTCGGGGAGGGGGGGTGGACCAAGAAAGAGGCAGGCGATTGGGTCCTTCCCATCCTCTGTTTGGCTTTGCTTGGACATATCTTCGAGGACCTGGGCGATTTTGATCCGTTTCTCCGCGCTCGCCGTTTCAAGGTGAAGATCCGAGTAAGCCGGACGGACTGATTCTATAGTTTTGTTTTAGTAGAAACTTGATTGATTCGTTCATGTATAAACAGCTAAAGGAAAGGCTTCTGATCACACACTTGTCGTCTGGGGACCGCCCACATTCATTCATTTCATTCATTGTGACACTCCAAAAATATTCTTTTGGTTTCTTCAAAAAATTTGTTGGATTTGAAGGTCTTCAAAACCCTTAAAAAAATCTCTCTCAAAAGCTTTTTCCCCTTTAGCAAAATATTTTATTTTTGCATCTCCTTCAACTCTGGAGTTTTTTTTAAATTTATCTTCTGATTGCCCTCTTCTCAAAATTCCAAGAAAAATCTTTGGAATTTATTTTCTTTCAAAAAGAAACTCTAGGAGTTTTTCATCCTCTCCCATATTTGAAACCATTCATGATTTGGCCATGCACCACATGGTAAAACCTTCCCAAAAATCTCTCATTCCACTTTGGGCAATCCAAACATTCTGACTCAACAAGCTCAACCATTTTCTGAATTTTATTTCAATTATTTCTCCTCCCAAATCTTTTCTGTCTATTATTTTGAGCCTAGGTAATTTGCAAAGCAAGTACCTAAATGCATTTGAGTTTTGACCTCAAACCAACTCCCTTGGATAGTCCTTGGTACCCACAACCTAGATCAATCAAGATCCACTCCTCTTCTGTTCAAATATTTCAAATTATAGTCTCTGCAAGTTTGGACCAGATTTGCCAAATTTGGTGAAATTCATATCTACCCTTCTCCAAAAATTCCACAAATATTCAGGCAGCCTCTAGATGCAATGAGAGGCCCCTCCACCAAAAACCAGCTCAAGGAAAAATCCTTACATGCCTAAATCATTCTGCGCCAACACCTTACGTGCCTTCGCTTCGCTCATCTTCGCTAAGTTCAGAATTCAATGGTCGATCTTCGTCGAAATTTCAGTCACATGCTCACAGTGCACTTGGCACATTGCTCGCGCCTAGCTTGCTTGTCCGGAGCCTCACACGCGCTTGGCGCGTTCTGGCGTCGGTGGCACCTGGCCCGCTGCTGCGCGGCGTGTCTTCGGGTGGCGAACCACCGTGGCGGCCGACAGGAGCAGCGAACGGCGGCATAACGCCGTTCGGCGCCGCCCAAACCCCCGGTGGCTCCGCGTGGCCATTTCCTTGCCAGCGCGCGATGCAACACCGTCGCCGTGGCACGCACGCAGCAGAGCGCGTTCTCTGCCGCCGACGGGCGTCGCGGCCGTTCCGTCGAGGATAGGCCGTAACCTCGCCCACCTTGCTGAGTTGGACACGGGATGGCACCGGTTAAATGCGTCTAGTCGGTGCTCAAACTCCTAAGCCGACCGTGCAGCCACAGCGCCGCCGTAATCACCTCGCCGGAGAACCCCGTTCTCGGTAACCGCCTCGGGCCGGCTATATATAGCACCCCCGAGCTTGCTCTCGCCCTCGCACACCTCCACTACCTCTCCAGACCTCGCCAAGCCCCTGGAAGGGCCTCGAGGGGCTCTTCTTCCCCGACTCCGGCCACCTCGTTCTGCCTCGGCCTCCACCTCGATCCACTACGGTGAGGTCGTCTCCGGCGCCCTAACCTCGTCAGCAACCCTCTCAAGCAACTAAGAGTCTAAACCCCACTCCCATTTGGTCTTCACAGCTCTCTCCGACGAGGTCCACGACCACCCGAATCGCCGTCCGCCGGAGCAAGCGTCGCCGTCGACGTGGTACTCGCCGGGAACCACCACCACCTCTCACAGACGCGGAATGGCGCCCTGAACACGGAGGTACTCTCCGATCTCCCTGCCTTGCCGTGGATCGCCGCCGGCGACCATCACGGCTCTCGGGCGCCGACGAGCCCCGACTCCCTCGTTTGAAATTTCAAACCTGACAGGTGGGACCCGCCCGTCAGCCTCTCCTCTATTTTTTTAATCGTTTTCTGAAAGCGTACTTTGGCAAATACGCTTCCACTCTGAACCATTTTCTGGACTTTTCTGCAAAGCCCCCTGGAAGTTTTCTGTTTCATTATAGATGGGTCCTTGGACCAAAACCCTTATAACTTTTTAACAGAAAGGAATTTTTGATTGATTCTTTTTCTGTCCTCTTCAGATTTTTGTCTACTTTTTTATCACATTTATTTGAAAAATATTTGGATCAACTTTCTGTACCCCACGGTATTTACGTTAGCACGTGTATTTTTGTGTACCGTAGATACCGAAGGAGGTGACGGAACCGCGAACTTCGCCGAGCTAGACCCCGACTACTCCGAACCAGGCAAGAAAAGTTTGAACTTTTGATATGAGGATTGTCTGGGCATGTTTGCAATATTTTTGTATCATGGCACGTTCATGAGCATTTCGATGATAGTTTATCTCATTAGAGTTGAGGCTAATGAGCCCGGTAAAATTCCATGAGTTGTTGGAAAGTTGTTGAATGGCCATGAGTTGGCATGAGTATGGGTAAGATGGCAGTGTTGTAGCATGCCAGGCTTATGCCATATCGTTGACCTAGTGTCAAAGTAAATCAGTCAGATTCCCGTCCGTACTCCCTTTCGTACTACCACCTGTTTCCCGCAAGGGATACGACTTAGTAAGTTGCAAACCACTTCCTGGTACACACCAAATCGAGAGGCCGGGATGAAGGTTCCATGGCCCTGGATTAAAGCATTTCATCCGGTCAGGGGGCATGGGTGTTTCCGGTTGGGACCGAGAGGGGGGCACCCCTTAGAGCGCGCGTAAATAAATTTGATCCCATGCTATTCGAGATTGTGATCTCCCCGTCTCAAAGTTTTTCTTAAACGTTGTCTAGGGTGATTCCTGGCAACGTGAGGTATGATGGGTGTGTACTAGCTAGTTGTGTTTCCTCCGAAATACCATAAACGGAACTAGTCCTTCGTGACTATGGAAATCCGTTGGCTGTGGACAATTTTTGGTACAAACTCTGCAGAGTCAAAATTCTTGAATTCATCTTATTCATATCCAAGTACCGTGTTCATCTCATCTTGTCAAGTGTCGGTCTACGTGATGTAAACTCCTGAGAACCATTTGAGTATTAAATGTTTATTTTCCTGTGAATGGACTAACCCGCTTATTGTCTTGTGATGAATATTTTCCGTGAGCACTATATCTTGTCAGATATGAATAATGTATTATAAGCCCTTTCTGCGATGTCACTCAGACGTCCGACTGTGGCATTGTTGTTATTTATTTTTATTATAAGCCCTTTCTGTGATGTCGCTCAGACGTCCGACTGCGGCACGCATGTATTTTTTTTATTTCAATATAAGCCCTTTATGAGGTGTCGCTTAGACGCCCGACTGTGGCACGTTTTACTTATTTATTCACCCTTCGAGGCGTCGCTTCAGACACCCGATCGGTTTTGAGTTTATCTTCTTTGGGTTTTCGAGCGGACTACCGCCGATTCCCTTCTTATTTATTTTGCTATACTGATTTAATTGAGCATTGTTAAAATTAATCATGACGCATTCATGCATTCATTTGTTATATCTTTTGTCCGAACTGTCTTGCGTAGTACTTTCATAGTACTCACCGCTTGTTGATTTGGCGGATGTCGATGAAGGCGATCTCATGGATGAAGAGTTTGATAGGAGTCCGACGCCTAGAGGAATCGATCGATCTCGTCGCACCCTGGATTAGTCATGGTGATATATCGCTTCCGCTACCCAAATAAATTCATCGAGCCTCACCTCGACGCTCGATGAGCCGCCAGTGCAGTAGACCTATTAACCACTCTGTTGTGTTATTACACCAACCACTCATATCTCGAGTCAGTAGTATTCCCACCCCACACCTTTGTGTCATATCCGCCATCATGTTTAATTATCGGCGTGTTTGTAATAATTGGTTGGGCATCCTCAGTCCGACCCTGTAATATTGTAATGCTACTGGCTTATTGTATCAAAGTTTTGTCTACCGGTATGGAGGATCTTCCTCATATTGGTCTTCATAGGTCGGTTGTTCAATAAATATTTTTATTGAAAAACCGGTCGTGAC